>JARFIW010001742.1:0-132500 GCA_036346225.1 Platerodrilus igneus | reverse complement strand
CTATCAATTCTATTTCAAAAAAAGCGGTTGTTTACTGAGTATAATTATTAAAAATTTTCATCTTTATGTTGAACGCAAGCAGAGCAAGAATAGTCTTGAAACAACAGCTGGTGACGACAAACCAAGGTTGCTTTTTTAAAGGAAATGTGTCGTGAAGTAGGTGTTAGTGTAAAATCAAAGATACGGATTCTGAAGCAAAATAGGTACAGTTGCTATAAGATACGCAAGGTCCACTACTTTCATGAACGAGATTATGCGCGAAAACTAAGACTAGGTATCTAGGTAACTACGTAAAAATTACAGAAGTGAGGAAATTTGCCAAAAATTTTATGGAAGACGGGACAAGGTACACAAACAATAGCTGATTCAATAGGCACATTATCATTAAAATAATTGAAACAAGCATCATGTCGAAAGACAAACTTTTAAGAAGGATTTTGTGTAAACGTATGGTTGGAGATACTAAACGATAATATAATCGATCTACGTTATTAACACGAAAATTTAAATACTTGAACGTATTTACATTTTTTGTTAAACGCTTTTAAGGAACAATTAGATAAATTATCTTTAGATATCCGTCGAAGTATGGAATACTTTCAGCTATAATGATAGTGAGGAGTGAGGGATCAGCTAAATAATTTTTTGCGGAATAAATGGATCGGCAATAACAGTCCGGTTTCCTGCACAACTAGGTAGACGATCCACGCCTATCGATTTTTTTATTTAGGCCAACATAATGGCCAATATTTTTTCTCGTCTAGTACAGATGTGGAACACATCAAACATAAACTAAAATTTGTTTGCAATAGTATAACGCCAACAGTGTAACAAAATTGCTACAATAATTGTATAAAAATCACCGTAAATGTATAAGAAATCACGGACGCTAATCTGAACATTTATTATAAGTAGTTCAGGTATATCTGATTTTAAATTTTTCTTTTCATATTGGTTGTATATGAAAAATACATAATTCATTTGGTATTTTTGAACGCTTCATTTGCAAATATCCAAGTGCGGAGTACACTTTAGAGAAGAAGCAAGACTGTATTAAAAGAATGCTAACTCTAATGATTATTTTTGCCAGAAAATGTCTTAAAAGCTTAACGTGTGGTGTATTATAAAATCAGTCTTTCAAAGCTTTAGCGATTATTATAATTAAATACGAAGGTCCGTATTTAAGGAAATTCAGTTGATGGATGTAGGAACCAAATGTTGCAGTGAAGATTTGATGTCACCATGTTATTGAAAACTTTATATTATAAAGCTTTTTCTTTTTCCATTTTTCGATATGTTTTGAAAAAGAATTGATAGGCGCCACAAATAAAAACTTACATTTTTAATTTTCACTGTGTAACTCGAGAACATTCAATTGACTCTGTGTCTCTTACCATTTCTGATATAGCAATGTCATCACTTTGTATGTGAGACACTATGTGTGTACATAAAGTTTATATATATATATATATATATATATATATATATATATATATATATATATATATATTATTGTGTAAGGGAGGGGGTTATAGGGTTTCTAAAGGTATATTTGTATTAATAGGGGTGTATGCCAAACGATAGGATTAATATTTCAGATTTAATAATTCAAAAACTATAAATTTTGCTATACTTTACATACGTTAAAGTATGTACCATTTCAGATTGAAACTTATATGCCAAAAGGTAGTAACATGACTTTATGACGTTGATATAATGCACGGTACTTGAGGTTTTATACTGAGTTGATATTTCATGAGCCAGTTGAGAGTACATTTGCGTCGGAAAGCCGGACGCATTTATGGATATCTGCAATATAACAAAGCGTCCAGGTCGTGTATGAATTATTTGGCTTTTCCTTTTATAGAATCAAACTTTTAGACGAATTGTAAATCAAAATTTAAAGTGAATCAAAATGTAAAAGGTTATTGGAGTTTAGTGAAGTGTTTTGGACCAATGGTAGAAATTTAAAATTATTATAAAGACTATAGCGAAGGTATGTTGGACACTGAAAGATAGGAGATTTGTTATTGGATGTTATATATGTAAAAATGTTATTGTAGTAAGCTAAGTTTGTTTAGTTAATAACTAAGCAATATAAATAAGGGACTTCTTTTAAATTTGTTCAGATACAGACCTATTTATGAAACCTGCGTTAAAATTGTAAAATAGTTTTGAAATAAAAGTTTATTTGTGTATTCATCGAGTATTATTTAATCCAAGTATAAAAGAAAGTATATAAAGTGTTTAAAAGTGAAAAGGAAAGTCAGCGTGTATTTAAGGAAGATTTTGGAAGTGGTTATTGGTGTAAAGGAGAAAGCGACGGATATTATTTGAGAAGATTAGTGTTGGTTTTGAGATAGATTTGGGTATTACGGCAGCAGGATATTGGAGTGGATAAAGAAGGCATCGACGACGTAAAGAATTTTGGGATTGATTTGAGAAGATATAACGGCAGAAAGACATCGTATGGATAATTGGTATAGCAGGATTAGGAGTGATTTGTATTAAGACAGCGGGATTGATTTGGTTGTGCGAAGAGAGAAGTAAGCGGATACGGAGCAGAGGAACAGGAGATAGGAATACGGCGAGGAAGAATTGACGCAGGAAAGTAGATAAAGGTTTTACTAAATTCTAAATTGGGGTAACATTATTTCAGGTTTGGGGCATCAAAATTGTTTTACAAATACCTGGAGGCAGTGCGCAAGAGGACAATTTTGGAGAATCTTGTGTAAAAGTGCGTACGGCAATTTCGAACTTGAGCCAGCAGTCAAAGGAAGGCCTTCAGCGCAGTATATTTCTGGTAAGTACCGTGAATATATTAGAACGTCAGAAATTAAAGTCATAAAAGTTACATAAATTAATTTGACATCAGGCATCGTTGATCTAATAAGATTTGGCATATTAAAATAAATTTAGTACATTTCAAAAGTGGTAAAACAAACGAGGATGCAGTTTGGTTGGGTATTGCACATCTACTCACGATTGAACCCACGGTGAGTAGGTGAGAAAACCCTGAGATTAAAGTTTCAAATAGTCGAGGCATATAAAATACAGTAATTAGTAAAAGAAAAACCAACCAAACGTTTGCTAAAGCACCTCAATTTGAAATCATTAGGGACGACGACAAAAGTCGTATAATAAAATCTTGTTTAAAGGAGGAGTAATTATATTATATAAAATTTAGATTCCAAGAAGGTGGCAAACCCAACGTGGGGCTCGAGAAAAAGGTTAAAAAGGTGTTAGAGCGAAAGAGAGTAGAATCCGGGAGCCCGAGTTAGGTGGGGCCCGCAAGTTTTTTTTTAATTTTTTCAGGAAACGAGTTCAAAACAAGGAAACGGAGATGACAGACGAGGACACAAAAAGAATCACAAGATCGGGACTGATATACGGGGTTGAAATGGATGTATGGAGACAAGACATAGAGCTAGACGCAGGGGGCGACCTACAGGAGACGGACACGAGGCAGACAGAGTTGGAGGTAACAGACACGGACATGGACCAGGCGACGGTACCGGAGGTGAGAGCAGCAAAAAACGACGGAATCCAGGACCTTATGAGATTTCTGATGAGCATGAAAGACGATCTCAATGCATCACGCAAGGAACAAAAGATGCACGCACGGAACAAAAGAGGCGAATGCGGCGTTAGCCATAAAATTGTGGAATCACATACAGAGTTGACAAACAAAATTACTGAATCACATACAGAACTGACAGACAAAATTAATGAATCACGCACGGAACAAAAAGAAGCGAATGCGGCGTTAGCCATAAAATTATGGAATCACATAACGAGTTAAGGGACGAATTTAGGACAGCGCACGCGGACCTGACGGCGAAAATGAACCACACACAGGAATACTTACTAACGCAAATACAGATTGCAAAAGACGACGTGCGGACAGAGGTCCAACAACAAATAGACAGGGTTGACGACAAGTTAGAACACACACGGGCACACTTGCAAGGAGACTTGAACGCGACACGGACTGACTTAAGAACTGAAATTAAGACACGGGTCGACACAGTGGAAGAAACAATGATTAGCGGGTTTTCAAATTTAAGCACAGAAATAGAAACATGTGACAAACGACATGGGACTAACTACAAAATTTAGGACAAACATTAGAAACCATACAAAACGAAAACGTACACGGTAGGACAAAACTGGACGAAAAACTTGACGACAAAGTTACGGGATTAGAAACCAGGGTAGGACATGACGTTAGACAAATTTACGAGAAACTCGACGACATAGAAAGGAGGCGAATTGGACTAGACTACGGACCGCACTTTCGATTAAACCGGGACGCTTTACCGAAGTTTGAGGGACGTAAGACAGAACAGCCCATGGGATTCCTGGACCGACTAGACGAGATCGTAGGGACAGAAAACGAACGAACAAAATTACAGATTGTTGGGGCAAGTTTGACAGGAAATGCCGAAAATGGCATAACATTATTCGTAAACAGTATGACACGTACGCGGACTTCAAACGACTATTTATAGAACAGTTTTGGAACACTACACATCAGACCGACATAAGGACGAACCTAATTACAGGACATTATAGCAGGACTCACGGCACGCGCGAAGAATACGCGATTGACAAGTTCAATCAGGCGCAACACTTAACACCGAAACTGAGTGAGGACGACATTGTACTTCTACTGGCAGGTCATATGGAACCGGAGGTTACCAGAGTTGTAGTGGTACAAAATGTCAAGACATTGAGGGAATTCTTGGGAGTAATGAGAAATTTTGACCTAGCGACAGTACTGGAAGCGAAAACGCGGACACACCATTGGGAACAAAACAGGGGTTACAGGGAAGACAGTAGACGACCACCGTACCACGAAAACAGACAAAATTATAGACAGGAAAATTTTAACTACGGACATAGGAATCATTGGGGACACGAGGCACATAGACGACCGTATTTCAATAGGGATCACCGGATAACGCCTACAATGGACAGAACAGATACCGGCACGACAACGGCGAGGATGACGGCCGGACGACAGGGGCGGAATACAAAATGGAAATAGCCGGACGGACAGGGACGTAAACGTCCAACATATGACGACGAGCGCAAGTACAACGGACCCGAATAGGATTGAGGTGGTGGAAATTCACGAGTCGCCTCAAGAAAAAAAACGCGAATTTTGGACGACCGACTGCTTAGGAGTTAAGATTGATGTTTGCTATAGTATAAGGGATTTGTTGTTAAACAGTTACATTTTAATAAAAAGAATTTGTTATTTATAAATATTAGTTTAAGGGACCGTGTTTATGTTGCTTTAGTGGATAGTGGGTCACAGTTGTCGCTGGTAAATGATAGGGTAGTAGTCGAACATGGAGAATTTTTAAAGGAAAGAATAGGAACAATTGAGGGGTTAATTTATGGTCAGCGATGAACAAAAAGCTTACGACGATTTATAATGTTATCCGTGTACCGATATATATAGGAAATAAAGAAGCAGGAATGCAGAGTTTTTAATTACGAAAGGGTTACAGTTAGACTTCATATTGGGTATGGATTTTATAGAGGATTTTGGATTGAATATAGATGGAAAGGATAGGTCAATTAGGATATTTGATAAAGATAGGTCATGGGTGGTGCCTACGGTTAGTGAGGAAAATAGGAATGGAAATGATATAGATAGTACAGGATTAGGAATGATTAAAGAGTATAATGATGGACAGGTTAAAGTACGATTATGTAATATGTTTGGAAGATTAATTAATGATGAACAGATAGGAAAGTGAGTATTGATACTAAGATGAAGCTAGGAAAATTATTTAATAAATATGTAGGGTTATTTAATGAAGAGCCAAGATTTGCGAGGCGGTACACACATAAGTTGGAGGTCACGGAAGACATCGGATTTAATACAAGGGTGTATCCAATTCCGTTTGCCATAAGAAATAGGGTTAAAATAGAGATAGACAGGATGTTAAAAGAGGGTATTATAGAACCAGCGAGAACTCAATATGTGAACCCAGTAGTTATAGTACCAAAACCAAATAAAAGGATATAAGGATTTGTTTAGATGCGAGGAAATTGAATGCGATTACAAAACCGCAGTATGAGCAACCACAAGGGTTGGATAATTTATTGTATAAAGTATATGAAATGAAAGTTTTCAGCAAATTAGATTTAAAGAATTCGTTTTGGTTAATTCCGTTGCATGAAGACAGTAAGAAGTTTACAGGTTTTAGTATCGAAGGCGAGATTTATATGTTTTCTGTAGTTCCATTTGGTTTAAGTAGTTCTTCAGCAGCACTTGTAAGAGCGATGCAGAAGTTGTTTAATGAATATGAATGTTTCTGTTCGCATTATGTCGATGATTTGTTAATTTTTCAAGGGACGAGCAAAACACCTGGAGCATTTAGAAAAGGTGATCCAACGACTGGACGAAGGAGGTTTAAAGCTGAACGTAGAGAAATGCGAGTTTTTAAAAGCAAGGTTACATACTTAGGGTTTGAAATTAGCGAACAAGGGATGAAAATTTGCAATAAAAGATTGGACGAGTTGAAAACATTCAGCGACCAAAGAATGTGAGAGGACTGCGAGGATTTTTAGGGTGCTAAATTATTACAAAAGGTTTATACCGAGGTATTCTGAAGTGTGCGTACCGTTGGTGAGTTTGTTAAAGAAAAGGAAAGATGGAAGTGGACTGCTGAACGAGAGAAGGCGTTCCAGGATTTAAAAGGTGCATTTTACAAGGAGTTAGCATTAAAATATCCAAATTTTAAAGATGATTTTATTTTGAGGACGGCTGCGTCGAAATATGCAATCGGGGCTGAATTGGTGCAGATACAGGATGGAGTTGAAGTACCAATTGTTTTCATTTCTAGGGTCTTGAAAGACTGCGAAACCAGGTATGCGACGGCAGAGAAGGAGATGTTGGCCATAGTATACGCGGTGAAGAAGTTGCGTTTTTATTTGTTAGGTAAGAAATTTCTAATAGAATCCGACAACACGGTGGTAACGTTCATGAAGAAAAAGGAGTTTTTAAACAGTAGGTTGTATAGATGGGCATTGGTGTTACAGGAATACGACTTCGAAATTAAGCATAAGCCAGGAAAGGAGAATGTGACGGCGGATTTTCTGAGCAGACCGCAGGTGGAATCGAATCAGGACATAAACGGGTGTTTAATTGCTTTGCAGGAGTTCAGGGATGTTGGACGATGGACAAACACCAGACTTATAGAGGCGCAGAGGCACAGCGAGGTGAGCTCGATACGAGAGAAACTTACAAGAGAAAATATGGAAGAGTACAGGGATTTACCATCGTAGGGCAGTTTGTGGTAAAAAATAGGGATGCAGAGCTGGTAGTGCTATCAAGAGACGTTGCCGCTGAAATCATAAACGAAATTCATTTAAAATTCGGACACATAGGTATCAGAAAACATTTTAGTATTCAGAGAGGCATTTTACGCAAAAATGATATAACGGTGATAAAGGAAAGGATAAATCGGTGTGAAATTTGCATTCTAGGTAAAGACAAGAACGTGGTGCTGCAGAATATGCCGATGAGCGTGAGCGTAAATGGACCATTAGAATTGGTGGCGATTGATTATTTAAGCAACCTGATCACGAGTGAACAGGGGTATCGACATATTTTGGTGGTGGTCGACGTTTTTTCTAAATTTGTAAAATTATTTCCTGCAAGACGGAGTAACACGGTGCATGCATTGCAGTCAATTGGAGAATTTGAAAGCCAAGTCGGGAAGATAAAAGGATTTTGGTAGACAACGCAACGTATTTCAACAATCAAAGATTCAGGAACGGGTTAAAAAGGGCAAATATTAAAGTATCATTTAGTAGCATACGACATCCAAAAGCTAATCCATGCGAACGTTACATACGAGAGGTGATAAAATATTTACGATTAGCGACACAGGAGCATCACGACAGATGGGTTAGGTATCTACCACAAATAGAAAATTTTATGAACAGCGTACCGAGTTCGGTTACGAAAACATGTCCGGTAACATTAATGCGAAGGATTATACCAGCTAGACCATGGAGGGAGGAAGTCGAGGTACAAGACATAAAAGAGTTGCTAAGTAATGCCAGGCGCAGAATCGAAAGGATGCAGCGTAGGGACATAGAACGAAGGTGTAGAAAAATTAAGAAAAGAACGATTTTTGGAATAGGGGATTTGGTAGTCGTCAAACGATTAAGGGTTTCAAACCGCGACAAAAACATTTGCGCGAAGCTGTTGTTTCCTTATGAAGGGCCGTACAGGATCACGCGTAGTTTTGCTGAAGGCAATACGTTTGAGCTGGAGAATATGACAGGGGGGTATCGCGGGCGTTTTCATTTGGAGAATTTGTACCCATATAGAGTAGTACAGGAAGAGGGTTTAATAGGATAGGTTAAAATGTGGTTCATGCAACGGAAAGTTTAGTTTAGTTTGTGTTTTGTTTTTGTTTTTGTTATAGTAGTATAGTATAGGTTAGATAATAGCGTAGTGTAATAGATGTGAGAGAAAGGCGAATGCGGGTTGCCAAAGTAAAATAGTAACATCGAAAGGATGGTTTTGAATGAAAATCAGAAATTTTTGCACACCAGGGAAGAGAAAACATATGAAATTTCAATTTCATTAAAACCAGTGGGGCCAAATATTGTGTAAGGGAGGGGTTATAGGGTTTCTAAAGGTATATTTGTATTAATAGGGTGTATGCCAAACGATAGGATTAATATTTCAGATTTAATAATTCAAAACTATAAATTTTGCTATACTTTACATACGTTAAAGTATGTACCATTTCAGATTGAAACTTATATGCCAAAAGGTAGTAACATGACTTTATGACGTTGATATAATGCACGGTACTTGAGGTTTTATACTGAGTTGATATTTCATGAGCCAGTTGAGAGTACATTTGCCGTCGGAAAGCCGGACGCATTTATGGATATCTGCAATATAACAAAGCGTCCAGGTCGTGTATGAATTATTTGGCTTTTCCTTTTATAGAATCAAACTTTTAGACGAATTGTAAATCAAAATTTAAAGTGAATCAAAATGTAAAAGGTTATTGGAGTTTAGTGAAGTGTTTTGGACCAATGGTAGAAATTTAAAATTATTATAAAGACTATAGCGAAGGTATGTTGGACACTGAAAGATAGGAGATTTGTTATTGGATGTTATATATGTAAAAATGTTATTGTAGTAAGCTAAGTTTGTTTAGTTAATAACTAAGCAATATAAATAAGGGACTTCTTTTAAATTTGTTCAGATACAGACCTATTTATGAAACCTGCGTTAAAATTGTAAAATAGTTTTGAAATAAAAGTTTATTTGTGTATTCATCGAGTATTATTTAATCCAAGTATAAAAGAAAGTATATAAAGTGTTTAAAAGTGAAAAGGAAAGTCAGCGTGTATTTAAGGAAGATTTTGGAAGTGGTTATTGGTGTAAAGGAGAAAGCGACGGATATTATTTGAGAAGATTAGTGTTGGTTTTGAGATAGATTTGGGTATTACGGCAGCAGGATATTGGAGGATAAAGAAAGCATCGACGACGTAAAGAATTTTGGGATTGATTTGAGAAGATATAACGGCAGAAGGACATCGTATGGATAATTGGTATAGCAGGATTAGGAGTGATTTGTATTAAGACAGCGGGATTGATTTGGTTGTGCGAAGAGAGAAGTAAGCGGATACGGAGCAGAGGAACAGGAGATAGGAATACGGCGAGGAAGAATTGACGCAGGAAAGTAGATAAAGGTTTTACTAAATTCTAAATTGGGGTAACATTATTTCAGGTTTGGGGCATCAAAATTGTTTTACAAATACCTGGAGGCAGTGCGCAAGAGGACAATTTTGGAGAATCTTGTGTAAAAGTGCGTACGGCAATTTCGAACTTGAGCCAGCAGTCAAAGGAAGGCCTTCAGCGCAGTATATTTCTGGTAAGTACCGTGAATATATTAGAACGTCAGAAATTAAAGTCATAAAAGTTACATAAATTAATTTGACATCAGGCATCGTTGATCTAATAAGATTTGGCATATTAAAATAAATTTAGTACATTTCAAAAGTGGTAAAACAAACGAGGGTGCAGTTTGGTTGGGTATTGCACATCTACTCACGATTGAACCCACGGTGAGTAGGTGAGAAAACCCTGAGATTAAAGTTTCAAATAGTCGAGGCATATAAAATACAGTAATTAGTAAAAGAAAAACCAACCAAACGTTCGCTAAAGCACCTCAATTTGAAATCATTAGGGACGACGACAAAAGTCGTATAATAAAATCTTGTTTAAAGGAGGAGTAATTATATTATATAAAATTTAGAATACATAGAATATATATATATATATATATATATATATATATATATATATATTATCCGTGTGTTGACTAGTACATATACAACCAGACATGAATTTCCTGCTTCCCAAATTATTTTACAAAAAAAATCTGCATATAACGTTTTAGTTAACACTATTTCTGCAACTTTCTAATATCAGAAATTAGGCCTATAGTTGTCAAAAATTGACTGATAAATTGTGGTGGCCATGGAATTGGAACAAAAACAGAACAAGTGCTAAACGTGTGTCACAATTATTTTTATCAGTTATCTTGCTCTTGTCATATTTTCTTTAAGAATAATGGTCAATAATTACACGGTCTGTGAAAAATAACAGTTTTTAAAGTTACATTTTGGCAGAAATAATTAAAGGGAAGTGGGCGACCTGTTTGTCGGTTTATATCCTGAAAAACTAATTCCGTCAGTGTTGACAATTCAAAGTATTGTACAAAAGCAACATCTTTACGGTTCAATCTTCGTTCTGTGCAAAATTTACAAAACGAAGAATTTAAATATTGAATCCCTAGCTGTGGAAGAAACTGAGGACATAATGGCAATATATACTTTGGCTGCGATGACGACCGATCCAAGAACGGGTGTAATAGAAGTTGGGTCTGAATTAGGGATTCGCCTCACCTCGGCTTGTAAAATGCTTAAGGAAAACAGGTTTAGGACAAATTTGCAATTCATCAAAAAATATTTGAAGAAAACAAAATATAGCGAAAGATTTTTTTATGAAACTATTATGAACATGACTAATAATTAAATAGAAAGTCAAATTAGCAAAACGTTCGATGTTGGAATG
Organism: Platerodrilus igneus; assembly: GCA_036346225.1. NCBI lineage: Eukaryota > Metazoa > Arthropoda > Insecta > Coleoptera > Lycidae > Platerodrilus > Platerodrilus igneus. Next base: position 121,369 of record JARFIW010001742.1, on the reverse strand, counting down.
AAAACAACCAACATTTGGTTTCAAATAATAATAACCAATACAAAGGCTTAGAATTTTGGAAACTAACCTGATAAGTCCTTTTTTTTATCGTTGGAAAACTTAACGGCAAAAATAATTAGAATGTCTCCAAGCCAAAATTGAGACTGCAATTGCAAACGCTGCAAATTGAGAGACGTTATTTGATTCCAACGAGACGGTTGTCCATCTCATTCTACAAACGAAATTTCGTTATTCCTAAATCGGTCTTTCCCGAATTTCTGGATAGAACGTTGTGACCCATTACACTCTGCACCTCGGTCACATGAGTTGTCTTCCAACGACTTTTGCATCTGGCGTTATTAAAAAAAATCATGTATACAAAACAAGACATTCCCACATAGACTGTTTAAAGTAAAAAACTCATTGAAGAATGCGCAAACATTCCAAACCGGCTACTAGCTAATATTCGACTCAGTTTTTATAGTAGGATTATCCCAGATGTAAAAGTCACTAGGAGACAAATCAGGTGACCGAAGTGGCCACTGTAGTAGCCACATTGTACTATCCTAGAATTAGACAAAGACTGATTTGGGAATAATAAAATTTCGTTTGTGAAATGAAATGGACAGAAATCTTGTAGGAATCAAATAACGTTTTCTTTGCAACGTTTGTCATATCAAGTTAGTTCCAAACATTACAAGCCAAACATTAACTGTACCTCTGTTTAGAGCATAATTATTTGAAAATGTTAGTTGTTTTCAGTTCAATATCGAACGTTTTGCTTATTTGGTTATCTATTTATAATAAAACTACATTTAACAACATGTTTTGTCTTCTTCAAAATATTTCTTGACGAATTGTTAATTTAAAAGATTTAAATTTGCGTTTCTTAAGTATTTTACAAACCATGATGTAGTGAATCCTCAATCCAGACCCAATTTCTCTTGCAGTCGTTCTTGAATCGTTCGCTACCGCAACCAACATATTATTGCCATTATGTTCTTAGCTGTTTCACAGGTATGTATTTAAAGTCTTTGTTATGCAAATTTTGCGTAAAACGAAAACTGAGCCATATAGCTCTTAATTTATTACTATCCTTTGAATTGTCGACACTGGTGAAATAGGTTTTTCAGGATATAAACCTTCCTTAAACCATTTCTGCTACCATATAGCTTTAAAAACTCAATTTTGTCACTGGTCATGTAATTATTTGCCATTATTCTTAAAGAAAATATGATGAGCAAGATAACTAATAGAAATCATTATGACCGCGTATAGCATTCGTTTTCTTTTTTTGTTCCAATTCTATGGCCACTACAATTTTTCAGTCAATTTTTAACAACTTTAGGCTTCCTTTCTGATGTTAGGATGGTTTAAAGAGAAATTTCGGTAATTGATTTGTATGTAATAAGGTGCGCCCTAAAACGTTTATTTGTCTTTTGTAAAACAATTTGGAAAGCAGAAAATTACGTTTGATTTTATATGTTAAATCTCTATATTATTCGGGTGTTCTAGTCAACACACGGTATATATATATATATATATCCATATGTATGTATATATATATATATATATATATATATATAAAAGACTACCCATTAAGCGCAGGAGATAGGAAAAGGGTTGATTCTGAAAATTGTTTGTATTGGTTATTGGTTAATATGGTTTATACGCTTGATGAAGGAAATATAAATTGTTTATTAGCACAAATAATTTACAGATACCATTACTGAAATAAAAAAATTTCCCAAACAGGTTTATTTAACAAAGTCCGAAAACGTTTTAAAGTAGCTGCTATTGCGAATTACGTATAATAAAAAGAATCACATTCAACTTGAGGAAATCTAAACTTCTGTTGCACAAGCAGTTATCGAGAATCCGCATTGAAATGTGGGACAAAAAAATGGCGAATTTGACATTTCAAAATCCACCGTTTATCATATTATAAACAATTAAAATTCCATCCTGTCACATCGTCTTACATTAAAAATTAAATAATCAAGACTTTAAAAAACGAGAAAACTTTTTTATATAGAGATGGAAGACAAGACATTGAATCCTCGTAGGTTCTTCGAATGTATTCTATTTTCAAATGACGCCATGTTTAAAAATACTGGTATATTAAATCGCCTTAATAGCCACTATCATGGAAATGAAAATCGAAAATGGACTACAATTTTTGATTGGCAAAACCTGTAGACCTTAAATACAAGGTCGAGCATGATCGGTGATCATGTCACTAGGCAATTTTCTTTTGTCGAACACCTTACCTAGATGAATACCTTAGATGTTTAAGTTAAGAACTGATCCTGCTAGTAGGTTAGAACCTAGAAGTTCGTACGAATATGTGTATCCAATATGATGGTGCTACAGTTTACTTTTATTGACCAATTGGATCGAACGTTTTCGCAAAAATATGGTAGAGGAAGTGTGGCCGTCGAGATCCCCAGCCCTTAACTCTGTTAATTATTTTGTGTGTGTGTGTGTGTGTGTGTGTGTATGTGTGCGGGGGTGGGGGTATGCTAAAGATTTTATTTACAGAGAAAAGGCGGCCAATAGGGAAAACATGAAAAAAAGCTAGTGTTACGTTTGATTCATTGTTTAATGAAGAATTAATAAGTATATAGAAGGAGGGCGTAATATAATTGAACCTTATTTGTAAGTAATCAAAATATTAAAGTTTGTGATAATAAAATTATCCATAGTTGATATAAATAATTTTAGTTACGATTAAATCTAGGCAGATAAAAGCGGTAAGAAGTTAAATATCGTGAAGCTTTTATATAAACGTAAATTACAACGGGTGTAGCTAGTAAACAGCACTTCTAGTTGGTAATACAGTATATAGGATGTTCTATTTAACAAAGTGATGTTTATTAAAAAAAGGTATTTTTCACTAGGGGTTCATTTCTTAAAAAGGTACTAAATTTTTAAGAAAGACCTGAATTAGGAAATAATGGATATTTTTGGGCACAGTTTGGCAACAGTACATTTTACAGAAAAATATTTCTTACAATTGTTTCTTCAAACTAAGCGTGTAATACAAAGATTTAAAATATATAGGGTAATAGGTTTAAAAAAATTAAGTTACAATTACTCTATGTTTGGGACACCCTGTATATCCCAGAATAATTGTATATCATCAACTTTCATATTTAACCATTTTCTATATTACCTACGATTAAAGCATAATCTTACTTCATCTTATATATCTTATATATATATATATATATATATAGATATACATATATATATATATATATATATATATATATATATATATATATATTTATTTATAAATATATATATATATATATATATTATATATATATATATATTCATAAGTACATGTACATAAATAAACAAATTATGTTACTCAAATTGGATTCCTTTGATACTAGTTCAAAAATGGTCAAAAGAGTAAAACTTCTTAAAGTGAGTAAAATCTTTCAATAATGATATACCTAAAAATTATTTGTTAATCCTTTTGGTTTGAACTTGGAGCTTTTTAAAAAAGAGGAGTCTATCAATTTTATATATATATATATATATATATATATATATATATATATATTATAGAGAAAGTAGGATAAAATTAGTGCATATTACTAAGCGTATGCAATATAAAATCAAGTTTTTTCGTTCTGTGAAAGTAGCAACTGTTTCGTTAATCAACAGCATTATCAAGAGTTGTGCAGAGAGGGTTATACATAAATCCTTCACGTTACGTCAAGTCGACTTTATTTCCAATTTCATGTGGCACCCTGGTTAAGAATTACTGGCATAGTTCGGTTGCAGGCAGTGTCAAATTTTACTAATTTTATTATTATGCCACGGTTAGCCATTTTTAATCTACGCAGAGTGCACAACGTTACGGTGATTAATTTTCTCTTTCCACCCCTTTATGATTACCTATTTGAATTGATAAAACGAAGTCAATTAATTTGATATAATGAAAAGAAATGTTATTTAGAATTTTTGACATTCTTTAAATACATTCCTCAATTAATCAATATCATATGTATCATTTATCCCAAAATTTATATACTTTAAATTCAATCTAAGGTTACCAAAAACTACACCCTCTTTACAAAAAAAATCTGGAACGTTCTAGACCTCTTTATAATATATTACGTAAGTTTAACGTATGCAAATGTTTCTTGTCGACTTCATTACAAGTTTGAATAAATTGAATAAATTCAGTATTAAAATTTAAGTTGAAAAATATTTTAAAATAAATAGATCTGACCTGAGATATGTTGTTCGTGTTGTGGATCAACACCTCCTCTTCATTCGTATACCAATGCTCTGCTTAGTTGAACCAATATTTGAGTACAGTTACCCCTTGTTTTCCAAAAAATTACCTCGTGCTTCTTTATGTGTCTGCAAATGCTTTGAATCTCTTCCTTTAAATACTTTCGACGCAAATTAGAGTTGCACCAGAATTGTACCAAAATTTGATTAGAATTGTCCCCTTTGAATCCACTTGAGAATTAACTTGATATTCTATTATACTTTATTTATTTTACGCGTGGATTTTTGGTTAACAGTGTCGCAACTTCGACGTGCTTCAGTTGTGAACTCCCGCGTCTTATCACAGAATGGGTGTTAAATAGCATTTTCCCACTACATGTGGGCTGGGTTTTCAAGCAGTTCTGCAGATTATCTCAACCAACCAGGCCCTGTCTTCTTGAACCTAAGTTTATGCGAATCTTTTTACGTCATAGTAAGTATGTAAGTCAAATAGCTACACTGGTTCAAGTTTGTATACTAACATTGCTAAATTTCAGTCTTTGAAGAAGGCATAATTGTTCATGCCGAAACGTAGAATATAGTTACAAATTGAAGCTGTAGTTTTTATTTGTACGAACGAGTGTATCCCAAGAGTCCATACAACTTTATTTCATTATATATATATATATATATATATATATATATATATATATATATATATATACGCGCGACCGTAAAGTCCGGATCCCTATAATAAAATGAAAACTGAACGAAAACGATTGTGATAGACGACTGCAATTTTGTGAAGTGGTTATGCACATGCAAGCAAACAATCCGAATTTTTATCGTGTCATTGTATTTTCCGACGAAGCAACTTTCACTGTAAATGGGGACGTTAATCGACAAAATTGTCGTTACTGGAGTCGAGAGAATCCTCAATAGATGCGAGAAACTCTCACTCAATATCCTCAAAATATAAATGTGTGGATAGGAATAACAGGCGACAGGATATTAGGACCATACTTTTACGAAGGCATCCTCACCGGAGAAAATACCTTCAAAATGATTTACTAGCTGCCCTTGTTGCATTTGAATCTGATGAAGAAAATCTAGATCTCCTTAATAGAGTTTGGTTTCAACAAGATGGTGCACCGCCTCATTTGACGCGTCATCTTTGTGAATTTCTAGATGCTAGCCTTCCAGGTAGATGACCAGTAGTGGCCAGGTAGATTGCCAGATCTAACCCACTTGATTTTTTCTGTGGGGGTTATATAAAATCTAAAATTTATATCACTAGGCCGGAACATCTTGACGATTTAAAACGGCGAATAACTCAAGAAGTTCGTCTTATAGAAGCAGACACAATAAACAATGTTCTTCAGGAATTTTTAAATAGAATTGCTTACTGTCAAGAAGTGAATGGTGGCAATTTAAACATTTACTATAATTTTAGTTTAATTTTAATTTCTTAAGACGTATTTTGGTTGATGATTGATTAAATAATTTGTGATTGTACTTATTTATTGCATTAGTTAACTTAATTCTTGGAAAAATTAATTTCTCGGAAACTAATCGACGAAGCCTAAAAAGTAAGACATTTTTGAAAAGATGACGAAATAGGCTTTCCATTGATGTCACTTGATCCCTATTGCTATTTAAGATTTAAAATTAACGTGTTTTTGGAATTTTCATAAAATATAGTAGTTGTGCTTAATGATATTTTAACTTAAAGGCATGGAAGTAGAGGTAAAAGGAAAATTAAAATTCTTTGTTGTCGTATTGTCGCAAGTTCCAAGTCTGGTTAAAACTGAGCTAGGCGAAGTATTAAAAATTAAAATTAATAAAAAGAAAAATTGTAACCTTTTTATTTCACGAAAAGGGGGCACTGAGTTATTGCAACGATGTCACAGCAAAGAAAACTGATGCCACCTACGCAAAGCTAGGCTAGAATATCATACTAAAAAGTAATTTGGCGACCCAAACGCTAGACTAGAATATCATACCAAAAGAGAACTGTCACCCAATGGAAGCTGCAGGAAGAATATTTAAGAGGAGTCACAGCGAGGAACACCGGTCCACCCAAGACTCAAAAATTATGGAAATTTGAATGGCACTGAATGACAAGATGGAAAAGAATGAGCAGGCCATGAGAAATATGACAAAAAGAAATGAAAAGGCTATTCAAGATTTTGGGAAAAATTTTGATAAATTGGGAAAAATTTAAGTTCCAGAATAGAAAAGTTAAGCGATGATCTACGGGAGACGAATCAGAGAATGGAAGAGAAGCGATTCCAAAAGCAAAATAAAGTTATAAATCTCATAGTAGATATCGACTGCGTAAGGGACGATGTCATTAAGGTAAAATCAATACAAGAGACCAGTAAAAGAGAAACAAGTGAAAGAATCATGAACTTAGGGGAAAAGGTGCAGGACATTGAGAGAAATTATGGCACGGAACTTTGCAGAGTAGATAAAGAAATAGAGGATATAAATATTAACGTAATGAATTTAAGCTTGAACAGGATGATGTATAACCAGGAACCCTTAAGGTTAAATTACCTAAATCTAACATTGAATCAATATTCGAAATTTTCAGGGGAGAATAAACTTAATCCGAAATTATTCTTAAAGGAGAATTACAACACTAACACAGGGCATAACGAATGAGCAGTACAAGTTGAATTTAGTAAAGGCTATGTGGTAGCGACGGGCAACCATCCTTACATTGTTGAAAGAAGAAGGGGTGGCTTGCGCTAAGAACAAGGCAGTTGCGGTTTGACCATGCTCGGATTAGCACGTTCATTATAACGGCGGGTCGTGGTTATATTGCTCTCATATTAAAATTTATATTATAAATTTATTTTATCGATGCACATATGTTGTGTTGCACGGTAATGTTTATATTCAATTTATTCAATCTTTTTAATAAACATACAGTCCACTATAATAGATTATCGATTTATTTTTCAAGCTTTTTTATTTAATTAAGCACAACTCAAATATGGTGAAATACGAGCCTATGGAGTCGCTAAATTGAGTGATAAGAATTCGTGTTTATCACTATGATAAAAGTAAATGCAGAAACCTGGTTTGATCTAATCAGGGACGAGTTAACAATTTTTCAGAATTTTGAAAACAAATTTTTAAGACATTTTTGGGGGATACTCAACAATATAAGGAGAGACATGATTTAATTATGGGGAGATACAATAGAAATATTGGTATAACCAGGGAACAGTACGCGATTAAGAAATTTAGTACAGCCAAACAATTGGAGCCTGCATTGGCAGAGAAACAGATTATTAAATATCTAGCAGGACATTTTGAAGTAGAGGTGAGACAGTATATCGCGCTACAGAATATCATGGATCGTGATGTATTTTTAGAATACTTGCAGCGATACGATGAAATGGGATTGAATCATAGAGAGAAAGGTCGAACGAATACTCAACCTGTAAAATCAGAGAGAACGCCGAGAAGGATGCCAATTAACCGAGTGTATTATGAAAGAACAAATCACAACTATAGAGGAAATTTTAGGAACAATTCCAACGGTAATTATAGATGTGACTGGAATGTGAGGCAGGAACCAAACAGGAAAGACCGAAATAGGAATAATAACCGAAATCAAATTAACCAAGGAGACGAGGAAGGAACGACGGAATCAAGAAGGATTAATGGTACCTATGCTGAAGTTACGAATGAGCCAGGCACATCTACAACGAATACAAATTTTTAAAAGAAGACAAACCAAATAAGCCCTTAGAAATAAATCAATACGAACATCAGCAGGAATTCATAAAGCTTGAAATGGAAAATGATCTTAGTAGAAATTTATTGCCTATAATTAATTTAAATGTAGAGAACAACGTAATTAAGATACTCATTGATACTAAAGCGGAAGCGTTGCCCGTCTCAGAAGATTTGATTAAAAGGGGCAAGTTAATGAAGAAAATAATGCCGATGAGGAGGTGTAATTTAATAGCACCAAACAATAGAAAAATTGCAAGCATAAGCAACATAGTGATTCTGAAGTGTGAGATAGGAAAAGAGAAATTAGAAAATGAATACATGATTGTACCTGGATTAAAAATGGATATTATAGATAAGTTGGGGATAAAGATAAATGTGGAAAGCAAGGACGTAATATGCAAAGGGAAATGCATCAAATGGGATGAGGAATTAAGAGTAGATAGTGAATGTGTGAATATAAATCAATTTGAGGGGAACTTAGACAATGGGAAAAATGAAAATAAAGATATTAGGTGTCCAGGTGAAATGAAAGGTAAAGTTAGTGCATTATTGAAGAAAGATTTAGAATCATAAGGTTAAGAAAAATTATTATAGGAACATGTAGAGAACAACGTAATTAAGATACTCATTGATACCGGAGCGGAAGCGTTGCCCGTCTCAGAAGATTTGATTAAAAGGGGCCAGTTAATGAAGAAAATAATGCCGATGAGGAGGTGTAATTTAATAGCACCAAACAATAGAAAATTTGCAAGCATAAGCAAAATAGTGATTCTGAAGTGTGAGACAGGAAAAGAGAAATTAGAAAATTAATACATGATTGTACCTGGATTAAAAATGGATATTATAGATAAGTTGGGGATAAAGATAAATGCGGAAAGCAAGGACGTAATATGCAAAGGGAAATGCATAAAATGGGATGAGGAATTAAGAGTAGATAGTGAATGTGTGAATATAAATCAATTTGAGGGGAACTTAGACAATGGGAAAAATGAAAATAAAGATATTAGGTGTCCAGGTGAAATGAAAGGTAAAGTTAGTGCATTATTGAAGAAAGATTTAGAATCATATGTTTAAGAAAAATTATTATAGGAACATTGGAACAGAATTGACATTGAGAAAGACATAGGTTAAAATTTGAGAAAGAGTGAATTTCTGAAGGCTTATTGAAAACATTCGAAAATTATAAGACTTGGTATAAGCTTATGTAAATTGGAAGAAATATGTAAATAAAAAATAGTTTAATGGAAATATTAGAAGATAATAATATTCAATATGGGTTTATGTAAATTGGAAGAAGTATATGCAAATAAGAGATAGCTTACTGGAAATAATAGAAGAAAATAATACTTAGTAAATTGGAAGAAGTATGTGTAAATAGGAATTAGGTTATTGTGAGATAATAATACTTAGTATAGATTTATGCAAACAAGAAGAAGTATAAGCAAATAACAAGTAGTAAAAATGTAAATAAACGAAAATAAATGAAAATAGGATTAGTATAAAGGTCGTATGATAAAAACATCTGTGACAAGAAACATTTAGGTTATGTGCGTGTAAATAGTAATTATTAAGGAAATATTATAGAATGTTCAGAACATACGTGTGTATATAGGGGTGTAGTTGTAAAATAGATTAGATTAGAATAGGGATAGAGGTGTAAAAATAATTTAGGAGTTTGTATATAGCAAAAATAAAAACAAAAGAATTTTGGACCAATGTAAATTTTGTCTTCACGTTAGACGCCAAAAATAACATTAATAAAAAAATTCGTGTTTTAATTTGGGAGGAAAATGCTATGTTAATAGGGTTATTTAGGGGTAGATAGGATCACTAGTATAGTGCGCTTCATGAAAACACCATGAGGGTTCAGAAAACTAGACATTTTTACGAAGAAAATATGAAATTCAAAGATTAGGCAGTAAAGCAAGTGACAACGTCTTGTATATAAAGTATAGTTATAATTATTTTAAGAAATGAAAAGTACTCTAGAAGATTTAATTAAATAAACAACCTGGCAAAACATAAAACGACGAGGACAGAAGCTGCAACACAATACGCGTGAGTAATGCATTATGATTACACTAAAATCCCAGTTAAACAAGCGTAAGATAGGAAACGCATATAATTTAATACATAAATTAAATTTAGAATACGTGGCCAGGAAAGTAAAATCCAACACCTTGATAGATTAGGAATAATTACGGCATGGTGATAGAAGAAAGTTCATCAAATTTACTGTACAAACAAGAAGTACGTGACCAAGGAAAGTGAAAATCCAAGAGAACCAATGCCAATAACTTTAAATCCTACGTGTAGGAAATAGCGCATCAATTTCGTTTATACATCAAAATTAGTAGAAATATCCAAAATCTTGCATGTAAGAATCACGTACAAAGCTTTTAATGGTTGAACTCTGCGCTTGTCAACGGATAGGCGTTCCTTTTAAATACGTCAAGATTTGTAAGCAAAACAGTTTAACTTGAATTAGGGCATGGTTCATATCACCTAAATGGAAATATTTACGTAAAAGAATTAGAAGTGATTTGATAGTTAATAAATTATATAATGGTGATTCAACAAAAACTACACCGTCGAATTTTATTTATATTCAATTTTGTGCCTTCATCATAGACTATATATTTAACAAATTAGTTAAACAAGATCTAAAAATAATATAACTCATCTACTTACACAATTACTCAGACTTAAAAATGATTTAAGTAGAAACACTTAATCATGATGAATAGCGTTCAATTTCAAAAACTTAAAAATATAAGGACAATACTGGAATTAATGTGTTACAAAGTCAACTAGGTAAAATAATTAAATAAATTAAAAACATAACCATAGCACGCAAACACTTTGTATTTAATTTACTTATATATTTTACCTAGTTGACTTATTAATTCTTATGTTGTCCGTAAAATTTATCATTTTTAAAAATTAACGCTACGCCTCATGGTTAAGTATTTTTATTTCAATCATTTTGAAACCACAGTAAATATGTTGTTAGATGAGTTACAGTTTTAGTGCTTGTTGTACTAATATTTTAAGTTTTAGTCTAAGGGCATGGGTATTATTTTAAGTACTATTTCGGTGGATTAAATTATAATATGTTCAAACTAGGCAAGCAATTTAATTAGGTTCTGATTTTTACTATTTTCTGTTACCTTGCGACATATGTTTTTACATTTCAGTTAAAACGTGTTTCCCATAATCTTGTGATGTAAATGATTTAAAAGTTATTCTTTGATTTTACTTTACGTTATTCGATGCTCTATCGGTAACGTACAATCTCGCTCATAATTTTATTGTAACTTAAACGTAAATTTCAAGTGAAGCATTTGTTTGATGTGTAATTGCTCGTTTATGGTTTTTTTTTTTAGGTTTTGTGTGGACCATTACGTTTACGTTTTTGGTTTCTTTTTGTCCTGGTTTCTGCCCTTTTGCTGCTACTGTGTTCCTGATTGACTATTAGTATGTATAGTACCTGCGAATAGTAGATGGTTAAGCGGTTGCTGAAACATATGAAACTTGGCAGAGTTACAAGGTATCCTTGAAGTGTGCTAAGAATTTTTCCTTGCAGCTCTTGATGGAAGCGTCTAGATACGTTGTTGAAAGAATTCTCAACCCTAATTAACCAAAGTAGATTTCTAAACTTTATACAACTTCAACATGTGATATTTTTTTTACTAATTCATTATCTTAAACGATTTATACTACTTACTGTATCAGCAGATAGTGTTGCACATACTAACGAAATATTTTATGGCGTGAATTGAATAAGGCGTATTTCTCTTATATTATTGGACGTTATGGAAGTACGCTTAGTTTGACTTTTAGCAGTACGGGTTTGCCGTACTGTTTTGCATTTAGGGCATTATTTACTAATAAAATTACATTCAGTTTATAGTCACTCGCTCTGTGATTGAATGATTAATAAAATTTCTGTTTATATAAACGCGGCCTATATGTGAGTGGGTCAGTATTTTACAGTTTTCGTGAAGAAACGTTTCCCAATTTGCCCCTGTCTTGTATTACCCTCGGCCCCGAGAAGTATACGCGTGTTCGATCTAAGAACAAGTGAAGGACAGTTATATTCACTTGACCTCTTTAGTAGATGCATACTGTAATAAATAAATGTGCTTAACAGCTTAGCCTACAAATTTGATTCAGCTATTGTCAACTTTAGCCATATAGTTTATACATGTAGTTGAGATTATTCTTGCTTACTATACAGCTTTCTCTTTAGGAACCTTTTTTTTCTTTTTCGGGTGTAAGCATACACATGGCAAATCCACAAGCGCTTTTTAATTATGTTATATACCTTATTTTGAAAATTTATCAACCACCTAGTAATGCGTTTTAAAAGATCCTTGACCGTGCTATATTTTTACATTATTTATTAATTCAACTGGTTGCAAATTATAGTAATTGCTGAGCAACGAACCATAACAGCATGTTCTGATTTTGTATGTAATGAAAGACAACGAGCATTTATTTTTTGAAATTGTTTTTTTAGGAAAGTGTTTTTGTGGAATAAGTAAATAAATTTGTGCATAAAGGTTACGAACAGTTGCTTTATCCAAGACCTAATCGAATTCCATTCTTGTTTGGTTTATTGAAATTACTGGCTCTTCAGGCGGACCTACACCTTGAAGAAGTTCTAGAATAATAGAACCGCAGCAGAATTGTCTGTATGTGTCTGTGAGTTAAAAAGTCGAACTATAGGTTTAACCAAATTAGTGGGGTCTTTAGGAAGCAGACTAAGGCAGGTCCTCGAAAGAAAGCAGCAGTTCTTTCGGTACTTAGAGTGGCAAAGACCATAAAGGTCAGTCTGGCATTCTGAGACACACTGAATGAGCTTTTAGAAGTTCGTTCAAGGAATGCATGCTTGCATGATCTACATAATTTTACGCAGTTTCAGATGTAGATCGTCCAATTCCTGGTCAAGTACAGCACTTAATAAATTTAAATACACTTCACTTGTAAGATGTTGAGACAAAATAAACGGTCCAATAAGAGTGTTTCCCAAAATTCCACCCACACATTTATGGCGAGGATAATTCAGTACTCCAGTACTTCAGCACTCCACTTCGAATAAAACAATAAGAAATGAGAAATATTGACAACTCGGCTTTTCTCACGAGTATTGGTACAGGAATCATTTTCTACAGTTTGCAAAATTTGTTTTTCTGAACATGATGCAGTTGTTCTCTTCCTTGACCTTCATACGATCGCCTAACAGTCCGCGTAGCCCGAAGCCTTTGTACAGACTGAAAAATACAATTTCTGGAGAGTAATAATGGAGTAGGAAAACGTTCCTACCACAACATCCGCGTGGCATACACATTGTACTTACACTCCCCGTATATCAACTATGCCACAGTATTCTACATTGCTATACATTTTAAACGACTAACTACAGAAGATGAAAATCAAAGACCAAAAATAGTGGTAAACTATACATATCATCTGATGCGGTTAGTATAACTGAAATACACGTAATATAAATTACTTATGAGAATAGAAGTTGTTTAATCAAAAAATGGTGATGAAAACAAAGTAGCTCTTTTAATATAGGCACGCGCCAGAAACGAACTCTAAACTTTACTAACGAATAACTCGCAAGCGGGATGCTTTTCTAAAAACTTCTAAGAACAAAAGTTACTTAATTTAACGCGAGGAATCGCTTGATAAGATCTCAAAATTTTTAAAAATTTCAGATGCAACCTGTATATATATATATATATATATATATATATATATAAAAATAAGTTAAGGGGATCTTTCCTCCCCTTGTGAAATAATAAAGCTATTGTTTTGTTAATGGCTATACAACTATTAGCTCGATTTGTATAGGTGAACAAGCTTTTATGATTTTCATGAGTTTATATCTACAGATACATCTTATTTTTTATTTTGTTCACACAAATTCCTTATTCGGGACTGCAAATAACTTGTCCTTATATATATATATATATATACACACACACACATAGATATATATATATATATATATATATATATATGCTATGATTATAGGGTTATTTAAGAGTATATAAGGTCACAGGAGGTATACTTCATGTATACAACACAAAAATCAAGAAAACTAATCATTTAAACCGTAAAAAGTACACAATTCGTTCATTATGCAAAAATCAAATACCAGACACCCTGTATAAAATCAACAACTAACTACAGGCAATGAAAGGAAGCTCATTCTTTAATAATTTAACCACATTTGGTAAAATAAATAACTCTGGGCGAAAACCAATTTATTTTAGAAACATTAATACATTCATAAACTTTAAACAAATACAAATTAGGCGTATCCAAAGAAAAACAAACGCGAAACAAATCTTTTTCAAACTTGACGCATTAGCGCATGAAAATAATCAATGCATGCTTATGATAAACAGGCCTTTCAAAACAAGCATATTTCATAACGCAAGAAGTCAATAAATGCATCTAATTTACGTCGTCTGGTAAAGAATCCCATTATAAAATTTAGCCTATGTGATGTTTTGAATGTAAAAATCGCCACACTACAACAAAACCCAACATATTGGGTAAACAAAATATGGAACAATAAGCTTTGTATAACGTGCAGAATTAAAAAGAAAGTTTGGTAAATTCCTGTACAAAATTACCATTACCTGATGTTACAAGGTACAAAGTACCATTAACGAACGAAATCCATAATATAAAGCTTTTGTCTACATGATTTTTAGAGCGTCTGAGGAATACAGTCAAGCGCGCGTTCAAACATACAAGTGTATAAGAAAATCCGCCGTTGGCATAAAACATAAGTCTAAATTTAATCTAGTAATGAACAAATCTTTAAAATTTATTATTTAGTGCACTAAGCAATTCAATAAGAAATCTAGCAAAGTACGGACGTAAAACTACAATACTCCAAATACTGAATACGATAAATGGGAAAACTCTAAATCAAGATGTTAAAAGTACAACTAAAGCTGAAGTCAACACGAAGTCATTGAGTAGCAACACGCAGCCGATTCGAACCAGGAAATCAATCGGAAAAATACTAGGTTAGCATTTATGCTACAACTAATAGCATAAATCTTATATTTGAATATTTGAAACTTACATGTATTTAGATATTTTGTGTAAAGGGTCATCAAAAACATTTGTGTTAACACGCAGAAAATACGTTAAAAGTTAAATGTTCGTTGAACGTTCAACGAAGCATTTCATATAATACATGATTAGTTTTGTTAGCTTTAATTGCTTAAAAAGGAGTTATAATTTTGTAAAAAGCAAATTGAATAAATATTTTTACTTTGATTCAAAGGTTTTAAATAGCAAATGACATTACGAAGATTGTAGAGGTGTAAATTGTACATATTTCTTAGTTTATTATACAAATTTTAGTAAATTTTGTTTATCTTACTCAGGTATGAAGTGTGAGAAATCTCTGCCGGAATTGCTGCAGATAGCCCCTTATTTAATTTATGTGTTCTATAGCTAACTGAAATAATAGTTTAGGAATACGTAAGTAATCTTTATTTGGTAATTAGTGTAAAAAAATTTCTATCGAAACACCTTTCAAAAACCTTCACTTTAACTTTGATCAACTGTCATAAAAAATGTTCTACATCAAACTGACAAATAATTTTATAAAATAACCCATTTTATGGTAATTTAGAAATTGTATTTATACTCCCTTGTTATCTCGTCCTTTAATTGATAGTTATTTTAAAATTCATTTAAAATTGTAGTTTTTAAATTGTTATCCGTGTTGGTTGAACTATGATTCTAAAATAATCATCATGAAGAAAGAGGGCAATGTAACAAAGAAGTATTAATACCATTTTTAAATCACGATAAATGGACTAGTTTTTAAGATTATTTATTTGCCAGTTCGGTGTAAAATTTATTTTTCATGACAGCTGGTCAAAGTTGAAATTAAGGTTTTTGAACAGAGTTTTAGTAGAGATAAGTAGGAGACTAACTACCGAAGAAAATTACTTTGGTGTTCTTAAACAACTGATTCCGTTAGCTAAGGAATAAATAAATTATATAGGAGCAATTTGAAGTTATGTTGGCAACAAAGCCCATAAATAAATAAAGATTTTGTAAAAATATTTAAAAGTATTATATCTTGAAGGCCTATAAGACCTTTAGCAGGTTATTTTTTCCGATAAGTCTAGAGATGGTCTATCTCCGGTGTCAGTGTGACGTTTGGAAAATATTGGAATACATTAAAGAACTAGCTTTAGCTATACTATTTTTAGGCAGAGTAAACAAGAATATACAAGTAATAAAAGGAAAACTCACCTGAATTTTAACAATAAAATAATTTTCTCTTCAACAAATAACTTTCTCTGAGATCTTGTCAATTCTTTCGTCACTATTTAAGTTATTTAACACGTCTTTTCTACCTGCCATTAACAAAAATGCATCTTTCACAAGCTACTTTGTGTTATGGGTAATGTTAATAGATACTGATAAGCCAATGTTAATATACTGTACGCTTTACTATATAAGTTGTACTTAATAAGCACACCATAAGAGCATACCGCGCAGTTGTTACAAATTTTGGATATTTTGCAGACTTTTAAATTTCCAACATCTTCCTCTTCTTATTCATCATTTTCAGCTTGATAATACTGTTCATATTCCTCAGCAATAGTCTTCTTTAAATTATCCCAAGAATTCGCAAAATTATTAACTCTTCACATGGTGTTTCTTTTGTTGTATCTTTATTGAATGGTGTTAACTATAAACTTAGTGTTATCGGTACCTGTAAACGCAAATCATCTTTTATAAAATTAGTAAAATATGAAGGCGCCAAAATATTTAAATCTTAGTACAACATCCTGTTTTCGGAAAAACGATTCGACATGCTCTCAATAGCAGCGTCAAAAATAATATTATGTATATCTGTAATAAATTTATGAACACTATCAGTAAAATTGTCATTCAAATTTTCTCTACGTATTGTTTTCACTTTTCTAACTCTCTTATTAGGAAGTGTGTGGTTAATAGAAATTGTTCCATCTGTACCTCTCGCAATAAGTTCCCCTGTAGCCCAGTTTACAAATAGATCTGATGCTGATTTTACCCCTTCAACGTCTCTTTGTGTTCGTTTTAATTGAAGAACTGTAGAGTCCACAAGTTGTTGTGCTTTTAGAAGTTCCAATCCACTGGTTTGTAAATATTTTGATAATAGACTAGTTAAACTAAATATTCTTATGCAAATTTGGGACAACAGTTGTTCAAATTTTTGTAAAGATCCTTTCAAATTTTTAGTCTTTGCTCTTTCATCTACATTAAACTTTTCAGTGTTTTCAACTTCAAAATAGGACAAAAATAACGTCCACATAAAGTGAATCTTTATTAGGATTCAAAATGTGCAAGAAACCCGATTAATGGCCGTATGTTTTGCCCACCAACGAGTTTCACCTATTACCTGAAGGTTTTGTTAGTTTCTTTTTTCTTTGTTTACATTTCGCCAAATATTCATCCGCTGATAGGACTTTATAAAAATAGTGCCAAAGAATCCATTGTACAAAAATAAAGATGCTGAACGAATAGAAGATTATGTTACATCACCCAATACTAAATTTAAAACATGAGCATAGCACCACACATGTACTTGGTTTGGAGATTTTTCTGTAAGCCATGCGGTAAAGCCATTATATTTCCTTTTCATGTTAACATCGCTATCAGCAAAACTGCCAATGGATTTACTTGTTTCTAAGTTGCTGTCCATCAGAACTTTTGTTAATAAATTAATTAATCATTTTCCTGTAGAGTCGCTAACTGTAACCACTCCAAAAAACCTTTCCTTAATTTCATCGTTCAAAACGCATCGGATAATTACTGAACAATGGCCTTTTACCGAAATGTCTTATGTAGTATCTATTTGTACCCCCAACATTTGATTTTCCAACGCTCCACCCCGAAGGTACTACATTGGCCAGGAAGCGTGTTTTTTTACCAGAAAATTTTGAATTTTGCCGAACCCTTGATGTGCAAGCAAAGTAGGGATCTTTAACGTGCGTGGCAACATTCACACACCAAACCTCCATTTTACCTCTCATCCGAACGAGGGCGTATTTTTGGAAAAATGCTCGCCAAACATTTTTCAAGCGGACCGTGTCGGGATTTGAACCCGGAACCTTGGGCATAGTAGTCATACGCATACCAACTACACCACGGAGCCGCAATATCTATTTGAGTCGCAAAAAATCCTGCTTCTTTTACTTCACTGGCTATTAATGTTTTCATACAAGAAGATATTGTTTTCAACGAAGTTGACAGTGGTCTTTGAAAGGAAAGCTAACAGATTTCCTTTGCCTTGACGTTTTCTAATATTTTCTTCTATATGTTGAGTTCCGGCAAGTATTTTTGTTCAGACTTGTCATAGGCTGCTTTGCTGGCAGCAATTGCTACAGCTAAATGCTCCTGTAATATTAGAAGCTTTCCGTGGTCTAGGCATGGATCTTATAAAGTATAGGCTGCTTCAAATTGGTTACCTCTAAAACATAAACCTCAATAATGCGTTCCGTAACTGTTTCTTTTCACTGGGGGATGTTGAACAATAATTTGCTTCTTAAATAATACGGCAGCAATAGTTTTGTCTTGAGTTTTAAGAAAGAAGGAATCTGCTGCATTTCGATTGGTTTTTTCTTTGTTCATGTTCAATTAGATGTTGATGAACATGTTTCCAATCACTCGTGCCGCTTTCTAAAAATGTAATTTACCCTGTTTTTTTTAGCAAAAGTCAAACAAACGGTACGATACAATTTTAATGAGTTTGACTCAAAATTAAGCTAAGTACGATTTACGTTATTTTGACGAAAGAACACGTTCCGTGTTAAAAACTTAAATTTGTTATTATGTGGCTGTATGGGTTGACTGAAAAAATACTTTGTTAGGTTTTGGTCACTGACACTGTAGTGCAAAAATACGCGATCGAGTAATTTAAATGAGACTGACTTGCAATTAATTGCGAGATTGAGCAAGTGCTTCTAAAAAGTACATACAACAAAGCCCCCAGGGCGCAAATTTACAGATTCTAGGGTGACAAAAGATTTGATCAGGTATAGGTATTTACATGTATTTATTGTAATTGTCTTATATACTCATTTTTCTAAGACGAACTGCAATAATAAGTATATTCAACGACCATTTCCAGCAGGTCTATAAAGCTTGAATTATTTATAATGTGTTTTTATAATATTTTAAAGAATTTCTATGCACGTTGGTTTGTTTATCTTACCCACTTCAAAAATTAATAATTTTTGGTCAGCGGCGGGGCTGGCGCAATATGCAGCGGGCCAACGGGAATTGTCGCGGTGTCTCGGTGGACCGATCCAGCCATGGGAAATAACAAACTGTAAGTCGTTGAATTGTTTCCACCTGTTACATATTTCACACTGTGTCCAACCAATTTTTTTATTAAGTAAACATTTACTTGGGTGCATGCTTGATTGCAGTGACTAAAATCAGTGAGGACATCATTATAATTTTAAGAACCGAAAAGTACATATTTAGCTTAATTTGAAGATCACATTTAATAATTTACTACCTTTCTTCACGTAGATTTGGCCAAATAAAAATAAGTTAAGTTAATCAATCTGTTTTGTAATAAGGATATTTATGTGGATATAGGTTAAGCGAGCAGTTTGTAACTTTTATTTATAGATTTGTAGTTAGTAAGTTCAAGAAACAGAAAACGTAAACGAGGTTCTAGGATCGGAATTCCAAGAGTATTTAAAAATTTTTTTCAGTATTATTTTGGAGTTCACCCACCATCTGACGTGAAAAGCGATGAATTATATGTGAAGTTGGCACACCGCATATTATTACACTAAGAGTTCAAAAAGCCTCCAGATAGGTTGTACGTGTTGAAATTGTAAACTCTTCATAAAATTCCCTTTTGTCTTTATTGAATCCATCTGTCGCTACTAAAGTTAGCCGGCTATAAACCTTTCTGTTACGTTTCAGGATCACTAGCGTCAAATTTACACGTAACAAACGGTATCTTAAATAAATGGATCAAATAATAAATTGCAATAGAGTGCACGAATGAATTATTCAAGAACATTATGCACGTTTGTTCGAGATGGTTTTACAAGTATTTTGCGGGAGTAAAACCATTAAGTTGCTAGCACCGCTTCTGCTTGTGGAATAACCATTCCGAATTTACAGTTTTTGGTACTGCCGATGTTTTATCCTTTTCAGACAGTATGGGATGCATGTCGTTTAACTATTGTATTCTTACGAACAGGGACAAAGAAGTAGAACGCGTCTTCCTTTTAGAATAAAGCGTGATTGTCTGCAAATTTGAACATAATAATTAGTCTCCACACTTTTTGAAATACTGCTGTTCAATTACGGTCTGCAATGTTAATGTGTCTACCCTAAAGGCGACGTACCAAAATTACAAATAATTTTCAAACGGTTTCAAGAAATTACTCATTGCTGATTAGGCACAACTTTGCTCCAACTAACTATTTTGGGGATGAGATCTAATAGCAAAGGAAATTTGAGTAACTTAAGGTAAAACTATACTAGCCTCTTATGTATCTTGGTCCAGACTCTAGAAACTGTGGATACAGTAAGGAAGTATCAACTGAATCATAATAATGCGACCGATATCTTAAAAAATGTATTTAGTAAAGATGATTAAAAAATTGTACTAACCTTATTGTAATGTTAATATCTTTAAGAAGAGATATTGATGAATCAACTAGCGAATCGTCGAATGTTATCCCAAAAATACTATCTACAACAGTATTGGAATTGTTAACTTTACTAATATAGGCTTCTACAGCTTCGCTATTTTTCAAAGGTTCGAGATTTACTGTAATGGTTTTCCTTTCTTTAGTGATTAAAACCACAGTGTCGTCTATTATTTCCTCTAATTCACTTTGCTCAGGTGACCAAACTATAGTACTACAAAAAGTATTAATTATGATTAGATGGTACTATCAATATATATACTATACAGAGATTCATTCAGAGAACTGCCAAATATATTTTCATACGGCTCATAAAAAATAGCACTGTTTTCTACCGGAAGCAGAAGATATCTCAATCCTAAGAAACTAGAAGTTAGAACCACAGGCACTAAAATTTCTATCGCTGTTTGTATTGGGTGCCGTTTGTGTAGGACAAAGTTTTTCCATAATAGCAGTGTCAACTTATTCCAAATTTTTCCCATTTCTTAAAAATGATGGGCACCCCTAAAGGATGCTATAAACTAAACTGTTCTACACACTCAGAGTTACTAATATTTTAAGGAAAAAGTGAATTGGATGCGGAGATACTGTTATCGGAATCGATATGAAATATGTTTAAGTTTATCATTACTGATAGCATATTTGTGCGATATGGATTTTGAAGTGAAAATTTTTTGCACAAACTTGGAAATACGCATTTTTAAATGAAACAACTTTTGCGAGAGGAACAATTATGAAATAAAAATTCCGCCTCTACATATAAGTGTGAAGTATGCGATTGAATTTTCTGTGTCTGTAAATCTATCATATATAATAATAAACACATTCTGATTATTCAATAACTCCATATCATAGTAAAATATCAGTTTCTAGATAAATATTAGTAACTAGAAAAAAGTAGCATTTCAGACAGCGATTGCGACTGCGTAGAACTTCCTCTGTAGTTGAGCGTTCCAAGCGATGTAGTATCATAGTGAATCATATTCTAAGAATGTAACTGAAATAGCTCGGGAGTGAAATTGTTGCTTTGATTAGGATTTCTAGTACAACAAACCGCTTTAGTTTTTTATATTGCTTCCAATAAAAACAATTACTTTTAGAAATAAATCGCTTTTTTTCTTTAAATATATTTCACATAGAATATATACAGGGTTCGAATCCTTTATGATACTTTATATATTTTTTCTTTCAATTACTATTTCAATTTCAAATGACCATTTAGGCTTTACGTAAAGGTCTAAGCAATAATTTGTAGCAATTTTATTTTCCACCTAATATATATATCTGTATAATCAATCCTTTTATTAAATATTAAATAATATAATACATTATAATGTTATCCAATCCACTTAATTTAATAACATCGATTGTCCAATAAAGAACTAGTATTTAGTTCATGTTAAAAGTTAAATTCTACGGAGACAATATAAAAGCTTTTGTTTGGTATCCTTCTTAAAGCCCCCTCTACTCAATAACTGCAAGGTAACTTTGTTACTGGGCAGCAACAAGCTCGGCCAGCACTTCTAACATAGCTGTGGTTCAAGCAGGTCGAAAGTTGTTCTTAGGAGCGATGTCCGTCATTGATTTTTGCTGTTGGAAGCGTGCACGATGGAAGATTGCACGTGTATGCTATCTTCATAAATTGTTTTGGATGGTCCATTTTTGTGTTGAAACCAGTCGTGAAGAACGATGAAGTTTTTGTTAAAAAGACCATTAGGAACAGTAAGTGAATTTGTTTCTATAACAATATTAATTAAAATTTTCAGTGTAACTTTGGGAATAATTTATTTTAAAATATATTGCAACGTAAATTATAAATAAGCACTTTTCTGAATGGTATTCATGCGAAATTGATGGAAAACAATTCTATCCTTGTATAATATGGAATCACATTTATAATTTATTCAAGTTAATTACAAACAACATTTGCTTTCTTGTGGTGTGAATTACGCCTGGAACATCTGTAAATTGAAACGCAGATAATGGAAGCCAAGTGACGTGTTTTTCAGTATGCAGCGCAGCTGTTTGTTTGGAATGGAATTTTCCGTTGTTAATACATGCATCAGCTTTCAAG
Source organism: Platerodrilus igneus (assembly GCA_036346225.1). Lineage (NCBI taxonomy): Eukaryota > Metazoa > Arthropoda > Insecta > Coleoptera > Lycidae > Platerodrilus > Platerodrilus igneus. The sequence goes on along the minus strand of JARFIW010001742.1, from coordinate 98,611 downwards.
CAAGTATTTAGGTGCAATTTGGAGTTCTGGTATGTACAAAAAATTATGTTCGTATGTTGTTTGAACTGTCGATGTAGAAACGAGATAAATTTTACTTTAACCGACTTGTGTTAACTTTGAACAGGTCAAGGACAGACCTCAATTATATTTTTCGTAGTTATACGATATGAATCTGTAATTTGTTCCTACAAATTCTTTTATTAACTCAATGAAACATCAGAAGATGTCACTACTAATTAGATAAAGTAAATTCTTCTAACTTTGAACCTTTAGAAATTAAATTTCTACATTTGATATTTTATGAACAATTATCTGTAATTATTTACTGTGAAATTAAGGTAAATTTACCATAATTAACTCTTTCTATAAATAAGCAATTTTATGCTTTGTCAATCTGTTATATAAACTTCATTAAATAGTTATTGGTACGGATATATTCAGTACCATTGTAATTAACTCTTCCTAATTTAAATTAACTTATAAAGGAAGACATATTTTTGTAAAAATTACTTTATTGGATACCAAAAAGAATAGATTCTTATTTTCGGATTAAAGACTATCTTTTATTTAAGAGGAATGAAAGTCGATTCTGATTGTATTTAATTATTTTTGAGTTTGAATGCACAAACAGTGCTTTTCTTTGTTTAATTTGTTCACAGGTGCAATGGAGGATTGCTAAGGTCAAGGTCGAGCCATAAGGTAAGATACTTTAAAGATTAGAGGTCTTTAAAAATTATATAGCGGTTATAGAAAAAAGGTTTCCGCATTTGCCTTGTACAAGGGACTTGTATTAGGTCTTCTCAGTATAAAAAAAATACGGTGGCGCCTTATTTTTATTATTAGTGGTTGCAATTACACCCCGACCCACAGCTCATTCTCTACCCAGAGCATATAGTTCGACTAGCCGCTTTGCCTTTGAGATTTCCTCAACTTAGAGCCACCTTCCATCTTAATTTGCCGTGGGCTCCATTTCTAATTATCGGAATTTCTCGTTAAACTAAATCGGAAAATAAAAGGCTTCAAATTTTATCTTATTAACATGCGTAAAGAATTCACTAATACAAAACGTATCCCCATATCCTAAACGTTATTAAAGGAAGTTTGCGCATTTATAATTGATAACGACTAATTAGGATTTAGTGCTTTTTATTCAAGATGGTGTCTTTTTGTCAGCAATGTTTATGTATATTGCAGTGGATTCCTCAAGACTCGATTCTCGCCCCACTGATTTGGGGTCATCAAATTGCCGTGGATTCCTCTAACAATATCAGGATCGCCTTCGAGTCCCAGTGTAGGGGCCGTCAGAGAAATTTTCTGAAAATATTAACAGAAAAAGCAAATACCTCTGGAACGCCTCCTTATTTCTGCACACCCCGACTAGCTGTAAAATCTGCTTCTTCTTGGATACCTACCATCCTACGTTCATTCTTTCTCACAAATACGGTCAAATGAAATTACCACTCAAATAATGCAACGAGACATACAAGCTTTTTATTTACACATATTAAAAAGTTTCCATTAGCAAGAAAATGTTTACACATTTGTATATACAGTTTCATAAAATGTTACAATCTCAATCCTTAAACCTTTTAAAATTTCATGATTTCTATTTATTTCAACAGTTTTAATTTAGACGAGTAGATGGGCCCGTCGTGCAACCCTAAATTGACTTTTATTCTGATCATATGATGAGCTCAGTATAATCCAATTACTCTAATGATTTTAAACATCGCATATTTATTTAAAACAAACTTAAAGACCCGTTTACTCCTTACAACAAAATTTTTATGTCATTTGTTAACATCTTTAAATAATAAATATCAATTGTCCTTTACATATTCCTTCAAATAAGTTTTAAGGTAATAAAATACACCCCCAATAAAACAAATTACTCGACCACAAATGTTCAAGCAAAAGCAAGAAATTAATTTCGTTACCTGGAGTAAGCTTCTTTCCACCATCACCTCTGAAGATGTTCCAAAACCCTCGTCGTTGTGTCTATACACTTCGTTGTTTTACATAGATCCAACTCATTTTCACTCGCTATCCAAATTTCTGCAACCGCCTTCAGTGTTTCTACCCCGATAATTGTCTCGACCAAGCTTAAACCTCCGTAATCACTACACTTCACGCATTCTTGTTTCAAATTCTTGACTCGCTTACCCTAGTACTATCATTTCATTAGTACGTTGCGTGTAGTAACAGCACCGTCTATAATCTATATAAGCGACTATAAGCGACGTACAAAAATTAGTAAAAGGCAAGAGTAAGTAGGAGAGCTTTAATACCTCTCCTAGTGTATTTATATGATTTTGTACACCCCTCACGGACTCTATTTCCGCCGAAAAGCTTATTTTTCATAATTGATTCTACAAATTTTGTATGTAACGAACTTCTACCTCCGAAAATTCCCAGTCTACCGTACTTTTACATTAAAATTTGTTCAACAACATGTAACCGTTCCGAGCTTTTTGAAACTTCTAGCATTTGATCAATTATATTGCTTTCCCCCGTTTTTAACGTCCAACCTCTAGCTGCCTTTCCTCGTTTAACCCATATTTACTATTTATTTTAGAATCCCACTCAAACAACAGAAAATCGATATTGTGGTTGACCTCCAAATCTACCGCGTACTTTAGACGAGTGTTTTTGAACCAACATTTTATTATACGTGTTCTCGGTCTGTTTTACATGACGGACATTCCGTCTTACTTTGCCTTCAAAGCATCTGTTATTTTAGCAGCTTGTACATCGACCGTTAAATACGATTCTACAGAATTCTAACCCAACGTTTATTTCAGTTCTATGAACTTGACATTTTAACTACCAGGTGTTTCTATGAAGCAAACTGTCCGTTCGAAATTATATTTCCGAGTTCTAGCATTTCTTAGGATTTGTATAAACAAACGTTTAGTTTAGTTAAATGGAAATATGCGTTTAAATTATAGATTTTATATACCTCAAAAGCTCCGTTTATTATCCAATGCGCTTGATTTAAAATATTAAAACTAATTATGCGTATCCTTGGGTTTCTAAAGCTTCTACACGTTATGCAAATTTTACATTCCAATTTAGAAATACAAAAATATCTTATTATCCGTCCGTTTTCAATGTTACAACTAATTAATTTGACACGTAAATAAATTGTTCCTATTTCCTATATACACAGTCGTTAAAAATTTATTATTTAGACCTATCTATCTCTCTTAACCTATAATTTACACGACAATATATATATATATATATATATATATATATATATATTCCGTCTTATCAACTAATGTATATATATATATATATATATATATATATATATATATATATATATATATATATCTTGGTGTTATTTGGGCAATTGAGAAATTTCGTCCCTATATCGAGGGTTCTCACTTTACGGTGATCACTGATCACCACTCGCTTATCTGGCTGAATAATCTACAAAGCCCCAACGGTCGTTTAGCGTGTTGGTCTGTACGACTTCAACAACATAACTTCACCATCGTACATCGTAAAGGTAAAGAAAACATCGTTCCCGATGCTTTATCTCCCTCAGTACCTAAAATTGACTTAATTGATAACTTTCCTAAATCTACTATTACTCTGCCAATTTTGGATCCTTGGTATCTTAAGCTACGGACTCGTGTTAATTCCAATCCTAAACTATACAGTAACTGGCATGTGGAAAACGAATTACTATACAAACATGTAAAATCTAAACAGTCTTTGCTCCAACCTCCTCAAGACGATTGGAAGTTAGTAGTTCCCAGCGAACAACGGAATAGGGTTCTATACGAAAATCATGATCTACCTACTTCAGGTTACCCTGGTGTCCACAAAACTGTCTCTAAAATTTTCATGCGTTACTATTGGCCTAAACTTAGAGCCGCTGTTGCTCGATACGTCCGTCGTTGTAAAATTTGCTCTGCACACAAAGTCGAACAAAAGAAACCTCCTGGCTTTATGTCTCCCCATGCTACGGCCACTCGTCCTTGGCAAGTCCTATGTACTGATATTGTCGGACCTCTTCCTAGATCCTCTAAAGGTAATTCTTTCATTTTAGTTGTTGCCGATTGTTTTACAAAATATGCTTGTTTCTTTCCTCTACGTGCGTCTACGGCGGCTGCTGTTGCTCGAACCATTGAGGAAAATATTTTCCTGGTGTATGGTACTCCTCAGTATCTAATTGCGGACAATGGTGTACAATTTCGTAGTAAAATTTTCATTACTCTGTGATTCTTATCGAACAAAAATTCTGTTTAATGCTCGCTATCATCCTCAGGCGAATCCGGCCGAACGTATTAATAGAGTCCTGAAAACTATGATTTCTTCTTACGTTTCTGATAATCAACGTCGGTGGGACGTTAATTTAGCAAAAATTGGTTGTGCTATTCGAACGCTTAAACATGAGGTTATTGGTTACTCACCGTATTTTGCTCTATATGGTCGTGAACATGTTTTCTACGGCGATCATTTTGGAAAACCTCTTGATCCTGATGATGTTCTTATGGATCCCGAACGTCCTATTCCTCCTACTGACTTAGTCAAATTTGAGTCACTTCGTGAAGAAAATTTGAAACGTCTTTCCTTAGCATACAAGAAAAATGCTAAACACTACGATCTTCGTCGCCGTCCCTTAACTTTATCTCCTGGCGATCGCGTGTGGAAACGCAATTATGTTCTTTCGGATGCTACTCGCTACTTCAATGCTAAACTTGCTCCCAAATATGTGGGTCCCTTTACTATTAGAACTAAACTTTCTCCTTGGACCTATATCTTAGTGGATGATTCTGGTAACGATCTGGGTACTTGGCATATTAAGGACCTCAAACCCGATAAAACTTTAGACCCCCCAGACATTGATCCTGAACCTCCGGATCCTAAAGGGCTCCATACGGCCGATTCTATTTTGACCCCTACGTGTCGCTATCCCTAATGACTTGTAATTTTCTTGGCTTATTGGTCTTGTGTTTTCTCTGATAAGCTTGTGTCCGCAAACACTGGCGCCCATTTCGTATTCCTATTTATATTTTTGTAGCTAGCTCATCCCGTGACTTTTTCTTCTGGCTAGGTCCACCATTTGTTCACTATTTGACTATTATAGTCGCTTTCTACATCCATTCCTTGAGGTAGGCTTCAGATCTATCTTCTTTCCCTTTAGGTATTTCGACTTGGTCGCTTTTGTAGGTCTGTTAGCCATACTTTGCTTGCGTCAACGTTTCATACGAATCTGTGTTACCTCAGTTGGAAGTATTCTAGATGGTGTACTAGCTTGCCTTTGCCCTTTACTCTGTCTTGGTTCTTTCTTTGCTGCACACTTGAGGTTGACAGTTGTGTCGTCTAGCTGGTTTGCTACGAGTTTTCCCCCTCGTTTTTTCTTTCCTCTTGGTTTCTCCGCGGGAAGCCAAAACTTTTCTTTGAGGTGGAGAACAGAAATGTCCCTTTTGGGGACATCCGTCTTTTGACGTTTTTGAAAGTAGCTAAAACCTTTAATCCTCATTGGGTGTCTACTTGATGCTTTCTTTACCGGATCTGTCGTTGTTGGTTACGATAGATGACGTTGTCTTCTTTTAGAAAAATGTTCCTTTTCTTATACTGGTATTGGTCCTTCGAACCGGATAAAAATATTTTTTTTTTGTTTTGTTTGGTTCCTTGTCTGTCGTTTTTTTTTACCCCGACGTCTTTATTTTGCTAGGGGGGAATCTGTAACGTGCATTTTTTAATGGCTTAACATTTTACACTACCCAATTCGTAAATACATTTCGGTAACTATTTCTATATTTTATATTTATTAACTCCTTGGGCGAATGCGTCGTATTATAATGAGTGGATTGCATCGTTCTTGTCTTGCCGTTCATATAAATTTTGTTCCTTATGTGGATATACAAGTCTAGATAATATACGATAAGAGGTTGTAATAGCAACGAGTTGATATAAACAGATGAGCAGCTGTAGTTTGTTCTTTGTTCCTATATATTAATTACGTAAAAATACTGTTTCCTTTTTGCTCTGAAAATAGTGAGAATTAATGCGGTATAAATTTTCGAATTGTTCATGAAGAAGCACGACACGATTTTAGTTGTTTTTCTTGTGAAATAAAAGTTGTATATTAACTGTAGAGAGTGTAGTGCTAATTCCGATTGAAATAGTATGTTTTATAGGCGAACGTGTTTGTTCGACGCACGTGTGTTTTAAGGACATTTGACGGACGGTTTTATTGCTTACGCGTGGCTTACTAATTGTTTTTCGGTTGAGTTTCTGTTGGAAATAAAAGTGGTAAAACTTGTTAAACTCGACCTGTACGCGTGTTCTACGGAACATTTTGACGGACTTACTTTAGTGATACACGTGCTTTACTCATTGTGGTTTTTTTGTTGGTGCTTTGTCTTTTGATATTTAAACTGTGTGTGCGATCTAGTTTCGCGGTCCTTTTTTTTATCAGAGTAGTGCATACTTTGGATTATCCAAATACAGTTGATAATGTAGTTTCTGTATTTTCCAACCCCAAAGTATCTAAAATAGATCATTGCTTGCGCAAATTTCGTTATTTGCGAAATATAACCGATTACCGGTTTACAAAGGTATTGGTTGAAGTTTCTCACTGCTTTTTGGATGTTTATGAAAATAATATACATTTGGTCCTAGTTGAAATTACACTAGTGCTACAAAATATTTCGAAATTATGGTCTCAGGAAATAGAATTAACAAGAAATTTATCAATGCTACATAGTTCCGTCGCGTGATAATGTCTGCTGCTAACACCAGTGAAATACGTAGGTGTGATTAGGGTAACGTGTGATAAGTTCTATCAACACCCTCACAGTCAAGGGTGAAGTGCTGCGTTAGTGCCGGACATCGTGAATCCCACACTTCAATTGCAAGGAAGCGTTACTGAAGGACCTTTTGTAAGTTGAACTATTTTCTACTTGTTATTGCTTTAATTATCTATCCGTTGTTTTGCCATATCTTTGTCGTTCTGATACCTTTTACCATAGACTTGCATGCTATTAAAAAAAAAAAAGAAAAAGAATCAACAATACTAGATGACTCATATCAATTGTGCTTACCTATTTATCTTTTGTTAAAAATTTTGTCTGATCTATGTTTAATTGGTGTGTGAGGAAACGTTTCTGCTACTCCCCAATATTACCTCACTTTGTACTAAAAAGTTTTGTATTGCTTTTACCGTTGTTATATTATATAGATTATCCAAACAGTTTTTCTTTACATTCTTTACATGATTTAAATTTGTCAATTTTCCAATTGTCGTCACACGTCCCGGTGACGTATTTGAAAAACGCATGGGCCCAGAAAGCCTAAGATTCAGGTTCAAATACCTTATATTTTCCATCTTTCAATTACTATCTCGATTTGAAATAATCATTTGGACTTTGCATAAAGGTCTAAGTTATTATTTCATCTTATTAACTATAATACTTTAGTATTTATCAACATAAAATATTTATATATTTAGTACTTGGGTTATAGCCGTAATTTTGAGCGTCACTTTCTGTCTGTAACTGACATAAGTCAAAAACTGTCAGATATGAATGACAAAAATGCCAAAGGTAATTGAAAGTTGGTTGATGTATGGTTATGTACATGATTTAAATTTGTCAATTTTCCAATTGTCGTTACCCCCAAAATGCCTTAGAACGTTTTCTGCCCTTCTATTTTTCTAATTTTTTTTCCACAGATATCCTTGTTCCCTACTATTTCTATAACCTATTTGTTATTAACTTTGTCTGTCTATGCTATCATCCTCATACATCTGAAGCACAACATTCCAAAAGGTTTCTACCGATTTCTGTCTTCCTTTCCTACTGCCCGTATTTCATAGGCATACTGTGCTATGCTCCACACATATGCTTTCAACAATTTTCTTCTTGTTTTTATGTTTGTTGTCTTTCATAATAGGCGCTGTTCTTTTTTGTTAGATGCAGTTTGGTCCCTTCTATTGTTTTACAATTATATACCTTATTTCTCCGACATTCAATGGTTGTGAAGGGGGGACGGCTCCTAGGAGTAGTTTGTATGCACGTGAATACTACGCTCAAGGTCCCTGGTTTAAAACCCGACACGGTCCGCTTGAAAAATGTTAGACAAGCATTTTTCACAAAAACACGCTCTCGTTCGGATGAGAGGTAAAATGGAGGTCCCGTGTGTGAGTGTTGTCACGCACGTTAAAAATCTTTACCTTGCTTGAAACAGAAAGGATTTGGAAAAATTCAAAATTTTTCAGGTAAAAAAAAATCGCTTCCTGGCCAAGATAGTACCTTCGAGTGGAGTATTGGAAAAATCACATGTAAGGTTGTGAAGGGGAATAAGCAGACTGTGGCGGCCAAGTTCCCCCAGCACTTGAACATTTGCCGATTTAATATTTTCTCCAATATATCTTTTCGCACAGTAAACATTAATTAGTTGCAGATACCTCACAATCAACACCTGTAGTTGTATATAATAATCATAAGATTTATCTGCGCTTATTTTTTCGTCATTAGGTTTTTCGTCCCAAAACTCGTTGGACACGTATCTGCACTTCTTTATATTCTGAGCTAGCCTACACAGTTCTCCGAACTTCACACAGTCTATATACAGCTCGGTTCTTCTTCTATTGTTTTAATTTTATGCCCTATTTCACCAAGAATCAGCCTGTGGCTGCCAAGATCCCACAACACTTAGACATTTGCAGAATTAATAGTATTCCAATAAATCCTTTCACACAATTAACACTAGTTGAGAATATTGCTAAACCAATACTTGTAGTTGCTTATAATAATCATCATGTTTAAGTACAGTTACTTTTTTCCTCATTAGTTTATCTATCTTGGGACTGTTGGGATTTGTACCTCCATTGATTTCTATTCTGAGCTAGCCTACACATTTCCCTGAAATTCTTACAGTCTACATTTTTCACTATCTGTGCGCAGTAGTCTAACCTAGGTCAACTTCTATTTCTCTTTTTTTTGTATCTGCTTCTAATATATTCCGCACTAATCCCTCATGCCGTAGTATGTGGCTTTCATCCTATCTTTCCTATTTTTTACCGTTTTCACATATTTCTTTCTTCCCCTACCATTTTTAGTACCTCTTCGTTCTTAACTTTGTCTGTCCATGATATCTTCATCATACATCTGCAGTACCACATTTCAAAGGCTTCTACTTTTTTTTTGTCCGCTTCTCCTATCGTCCAGGCTTTACAGCCGTACAGTGATGTGCTCCACACATATGTTTTGAGAAATCTTATCCTTGTTTCTATGTTTGTTGCCTTAAACACTATGTATATATATATATATATATATATATATATATATATATATATATTTATACTACATATATACTACAACAAGACCAGGCTTGTCTCAATTAAAGCATATGACCTGACGAGTAGAAGCAGGACTAGGAATAAGAACAGTTGAAAGTACGGAAGAAGTATATGATCTACCCGTAGGCGTAGGCGAAATCTTAATTCGATCATGCGAAGTAAAAGTATTTTTCTCAATGATACCAGACTTATAAGCAAAATCGGGTTTAGCAGTAAAAGTATGTTGGTCTTGGCTATGAGATACGAAATTATCGACCTGAATCTTTTCCGGTTTTAACTTCCAACATTCGTCCTTTAATTCTAGTAAAGAACGGTCGGTAAGCAAATGGGCTCGATAAAATGGAGCAAGGTTACGAAGCACAATGGCCAAGTGATTGTCCTCATTAAAAGAACCGTACCAATGAAACAGGGCCATCATACACGCGAAATAGTAATGCCTTCTGATGAACCCTGCTGTCTATTGCAGATACCCTTAGTCAGTCTAATCGCACAATCAGTCATTTTGAATACAAATAACAAAAAAAATGGCAAAAAGTAGCTAAATGAATGCTAACAGTAACTCGATAAAAGCTAAAAAAAATTATTGCGAGTACAGGACAATCTAAACCATATCCGACGGATAAACTTCAGGAACATCAATAGGAGTGAAGCGACAAAATAAAAACTAGGAATAGAGATAGGGCGCCAGCGTTTTCAACAAACTAGAATTATCGGCGAAATGAGCCAATCAAAGATATTTAGCGATCAAGAAAGAAAACAAAACTAAAATTTAAGAAGATCGAACCAGCACAAGAAATAAAGAAAATGGACCCCCATGTGAGGAGCACTAAAGCGCCGAACAAAAAAATAAATACCAGTTTGAACGTAAGGGAAAAAATAACTAGAATCCAGCCGAGAAATGCAGGTATTGTAGAAAATTAGGCATTAACAAGAAAGAAATCGGGTCAGAAGTTAAGCAAAACAAAATCGGAGCAGAAGTTAAGTCAAACAAAATCAGAGTCAAAGTTATACAAAACAAAATCGGAGCCAAAGTTAAACAAAACAACATCGAAGACACGTCGGGCGCCAAAATTTATGCTACGTATATCGACGTAAACGAAAGAACAATGAGAGAATGATCGGACTCAATCGGTAAGTAGGCGGGGTCTTACAACTACAAAATTAAAGCAAATGCTAAAATAAGAAAACACACACTCATTTATAACTCACAAAAAACCTAAAAAAGAACCTCTAATCAGAAAACATGTTACAAAAAAACATTAGTACCAAAAAATTGAAAACAAAAATAATTAATACTTATAATTATTATAAATGACAATTTGAAAATACATAAAAGCGCAATATAACCAAAAACGAACAAAAAAAATTAATAACCACAATATATATGTATCAAAAAGACCCAAACAAAATCATTTTTGTAAAATGGGAAACTGTAGTTTTTAGGTCACTACAATATTTTAACTAACAAACATTGCAACTCTAAAACCACAGCTCTAGATCATCATCGTAAACCTAAAGTTAATTATATAAAATTGTCACAATACAGAAATCAGTCACTAATACCATATTAATAATCCATATCATCTTCCATCGTAAGCATAAAATTAAATATATGAAATTGTCACAATAGAGAAATCATTAAATATTACAATTTTAACAAAACACATCCTCACATAAAAACAGTCATTTTACAACTACCAAGTTCAGTCATCCATAGAACCGTAGAAATATGCTGTTTCCACAATTACACAGTACCCACAGAAGAAAATACTGAATGCATTTACCCGCGCGTCCACGGTATAGGATTTGCTCACACCCTCCCTAAGGACAGGGTAAAACAAATGGACTTAGCATCGCGCAATGCGGGTTTCCTCCATACCAAAGGAACAGCAATCGCCTCGTCAATCTGGGCCAATGTAACAGACTGTCCTATCCACCGGAAGAAACACACAGCGGTGTGCACGAAATTTTGCAGAGAACAGAAACGACAATTATTGTTCATCGTACGCAGAAAAGAATGATAGCACGAATTAATATCAATCCGGCGTTATCAAACACAGGTGTTAAATAAAGACTTGCAAACAACCATTTATCGGAGAAGTGCGATCCATTATTTCAACGAGTCTTCAAGTTGGAGTAGTATATAAGAAGTAAATATGTTCTATCGGAATGTACATCAAGCTAACGGATACCTCAAACAAGGTACTGACGATTAAGATTATAGAAGGGTTTTTCGTTTCGCAGTAAATAGTGTTGCGAGCTACTACTAGGCAACCCATCATACACACAAGCGCTGTAGACTCTGCATACCTTTCAGGATACGAGAATTCTTTCAGCAATCAATTACATACAAACGCTCGAGGCACGGCGTATTCTCAAGGATTCCAGAATTGTTCTAGAAATTACGGGAGCATGAGTCATCCTTGTAATCCAGAGTATATATAAGACCGCTAATGAATGCAAGGGTTAGTCTATTCTTGAATGTCTAATATAAATTATATCGTGTAGAGTAATAGTAGTTTGGAGCTTTAGAAGTATATATAAACGTGATATGCTGTGTCTAATGTACTTGCAGCTTGTTGTAGTATACATAAATAAATAGAAGTGCATAAACAAATAGTTGTGTTAGTGGTTAATGAACCTATGATAGAGAAGTTAGTTTAAGAAGATATTAGTGCTTGTAAATTCATTAGTGTAATAGTGCTTCATTGTTAAGTGGACTGAAAACATCTATAAATAAGGCATATACTGTTAATTAGACTTGTGAACAGTGAGTAATAAAGACCATTATTATTACTTGTTTTAAATTAAAGAAACGCGGTAGCAGTAGCCCGTTTCACTGGTGTCAGGTGTGGGGTATATAGTGATTAATTTAAAAGGAAAGCACACAAGTCTAAAGACATTTAAGTAGTTTATATATGCCAGTTACAAGGAGTCAAAATAAGATGGAGGCAGAAAATTTAATGAATTCCTTAAGGATTTTAAATCGGGTATAGAAGAAAAGTTAAACGAAAATGCTGAGAAAATGGAGGAGAGGTCGGCTAAACTGGAAGTGACACTCGGTGAAAATTTAGTGAGGTCAGTTGAACTGGAATCAAATCTTACCGAAAGGTTAACTGAAAATGCTAAGAAAATAGAAGAACGGTTTAGTGAAAACGCGATGAAAATGGAAGAGTTGAATGAAAAGACGGCCACGTTAGAACAAAGATTAATAGCAAGCTCCATTGCATTGAAAGAAGATGTCACTGTACAGGTAAAAACAGTTGAGCAAAAGTTGGACAGTAAATTGGTAAAAATGGAAGAAGATATGATGAGGCTGCAAGAACAGGTGATTTCACTAACAACGCGGCCACTTGAATTAACAAACCAAGTTTTCATCAGAACATTCCAGAAATAAGAACCCTGGAAAGAAGCGAGTCAATTCCGTCTAAATTTAAAGTGAAACCACCCACATTTGATGGCAAAACACCTTGGCCCACATATTTGAAACAATTTGAAGCTGCGGCAATAGCCAACGGTTGGTGCAACAAAGAGAAAGCTATCTCCTTAATAGTGGCCCTACGGGGGGAAGCTCTTAACATCTTACAAACGATTCCCGATCACCAGCAGAATGATTACGGTCTCTTAATATCGAAGCTTGAGATGAGATATGGAGACGCTCACCTTCAACAGGTTTACCACGCACAAGTTAAGAACCGCTCGCAAAAGACAAGTGAAAGCCTGCAAGAATTCGAAGCTGACATCGCAAGATTAGTTAGATTGGCGTACCCAACGGCACCAGATAGTTTCCTCGAACAACTGGCTGTTCAAACATTTGTAGATGGCATCAAAGACAGTGAAATACAGCAAGCGCTAAGACTAGCAAGGCCAAAAATTCTGGATGACGCACTGGCTCATGCGCTTGAATTTGAAGCAGCTAAGCAGACATCACACAGGATGGGTCACAAAGTTCGGTCTGCCTTAGAGGAACCTGGTCAAGCTCAGAATAGCATAGATGAAATAGTCAACCGTGTGGCAGAAAGGCTGGAACTACAACGACCGCGGAGATGGCGTCTGCGATGCTGGAACTGCGGCGAAGTTGGTCATATACAGAGACGCTGCACTCAACCAAAAAAAAACAACCGGTTGAGCAGCAGGAAAACTAAAGCAAGTCGACGTAAGGGGGGCGAACGTCGACAGCACAACGTAGTGCCTCGGAGATTATCATCCGTGCTGCATCGTCGATGGGGAGTCTGGACAGCATTTATATCGATGGAAGAATTAATGGTAGGGGTGTCCGATTACTCGTGGATACAGGAGCGACAAAAACTATTGTGAGACCAGATTTGGTTGGTCGTGGAAAAGTGCTACCTGTATCGGTGTGTCTTCGAACGGCAAGTGGTGAGAAAATTTGTACTCACGGAGAGACTGCCGTTATGTTGACAATTGGGGACAAATTAATTAATCATCGAGTGCTGGTAGCTGAAATTACAGAAGAAGTGATCTTGGGAATGGATCTCATGAGAGAATATGGGTTTCATGTAAACATGAAAGAAAATGTGCTTCGGATAGATGATGATGAGATTCCATTTCAAGGTAGGAGTAACCAGACGATGCAAGTTCGAATGATTTGTGATATGAAAATACCCGAGAAGGCGGAAATGATAGTAATGGGACGCCCGGATGGTACGCTCCGGGAAGGACAAGTATGCATGATGGAAGCAACAGAATCGGGAATGGGTCAGGAGGGATTACTGATTGGAAGAACGCTGGTAAAGTTTCGAAATATGGTACCAGTAAGGGTGCTGAACATTAATCCGCATACGGTGACCCTGAAGAAAGACACGATTGTGGGAAGTTGCATTCCAGTAGGCCATATTAAACGTTGTGTGGACGACACGAAAGATAAACCAGCCAACGGTTGCTCACAGAAATTGCTGGATATGTTAATACCTTCGTGTCAAGGATTAAACGACGACCAACTGGGCAAGGTAAAAGAGCTGGTCGGACGATATCGAGGTGTGTTTGCACTGGATGATAGTGAGAAAGGAAGGACGAATGTTGTGCAACACAAGATCAATACTGGAGATGCGCAACCGATAAGACAACACCCAGGCGGCTTCCTTTGGCAAAACGTAAGGAAGCTGAACAAATTATCACCGATATGGAAGAACAGGGAGTGATTGAACCCTCGAATAGTCCATGGGCATCCCCGGTAGTGCTTGTCAAGAAAAGGACGGGTCGACAAGGTTTTGTGTAGACTACCGGCGGCTTAATAACGTGACACAGAAAGACAGCTATCCTTTGCCCAGAATTGATGACACCTTAGATACTCTATCCGGATCTAAATGGTTTTCGACCTTGGACTTGAAAAGCGGATACTGGCAGGTAGGCTTGGAGCCAAACGACAAAGAGAAGACTGCGTTTACAATTGGAACTGGATTATGGCAGTTCAAGGTCATGCCATTTGGATTATGCAATGCCCTGCTACTTTTGAACGATTGATGGAGTCGATACTGCGTGGACTGTCTTGGAAGACTTGTCTGGTGTACCTAGACGACGTGATAGTGTTAGGCCGGTCTTTTGAAGAACACCTTAAGAACCTAGAGGAGATATTCCAAAGATTACGGGGCAAACCTTACATTGAGCCCCAAGAAGTGTCACCTGTTTGGAAAAGAGGTGAAATATCTAGGACATGTCGTTTCGGAGACCGGAATAAGAGCTGACCCTGACAAAATAAAAACGGTACAAGAATGGCCTATACCAGCAGATTTACACCAACTACGCAGTTTTCTAGGATTGTGCACATATTACCGACGGTTTATACTTGGGTTTGCGAACATTGCCAAACCGTTAACAAAATTAACCGAAGATGGACAAGAATATGATTGGAATGACGACTGCCACAGTGCATTTGAACAGCTGAAACGGCTGCTAGTTACAGCACCAATTTTGAGTTATCCACGGATGGAGGGAAATTTGTGTTGGATACCGATGCCAGTAACACAGCTATAGGAGGCGTTCTTTCTCAAGTGCAGGACGGACAAGAAAAAGTTATTGGGTATTTCAGCAAGGTCTTGTCGCGGCCAGAAAGGAACTATTGTGTGACAAGAAGGGAGCTGTTGGCCGTCGTCAAATCCGTAGAGCACTTTTATAAGTACTTATACGGCCGTAAATTCCTGTTGAGAACAGACCATGCTGCACTAAAATGGTTATTGCAGTTTCGAAATCCTGAAGGGCAAGTGGCAAGGTGGATAGAGCGGCTGCAGGAATATGACTTTGATACAGAACATCGTGTAGGAACTAGCCATCGGAATGCAGACGCTCTATCAAGGAGACCTTGTCCGGTGGACTGCAATCATTGCTCCAAGATGGAAGAGAAAATAAGTGTCATCCATAGAATGACGGTAACCGATGATACTTGGCAACCCGAAAGAATGCGAGAAGACCAGGAGAATGACGCCGAATTGGGACGTATTATTGAGTGGAAAAATAGAGGACAACGACCAGCTTGGGAAGAAATTAGTATTTTAAGTAGGAGCCTGAAGGCATACTGGGCACAGTGGGACTCCTAGATGATGGAAAATAGAATCTTGAAACGACGCCTGGAATTTGAAGATGGCACTGAGAGATTTCAAGTGATAGTGCCGAGAAGCAGAGTGCCGGAAGTGTTGCAGCACTTGCACGACGGTATTTCCGGAGGGCACTTTGGCGTGAAAAGAACTCTCGAAAGAGTGAGAGAAAGGTTCTATTGGGTGAACTGCAAAGAAGATGTGAAGGAGTGGTGCCGGAAATGTGAATTGTGTGCTTCTGCAAATGGCCCGGTCTCAAAACGGAAAGCCCCAATGAGACAGTATAACGTGGGGAATCCTTTTGAGAGGGTAGCCATTGATATAGCTGGTCCGTTTCCTGAATCAGAGAAGGGAAATAAATACATCTTGGTTGCAATGGATTATTTTACCAAATGGCCGGAGGCATATGCTATACCTAACCAAGAAGCCGAGACGGTTGCAGATGTACTAGTGAAGGAGTTGTTTTGTCGCTTTGGAGTTCCGTTGGAATTACACTCCGATCAAGGTCGGAACTTCGAATCAGCATTGTTTCAAAATGTCTGCAAACATCTTGGAATCAGGAAGACTAGAACCACACCACTTCATCCCTAATCGGATGGAATGGTTGAAAGAATGAACAGGACGTTAGGGAAGTACCTGGCCAAAGTTGTCTCTGAACATCAACAAGACTGGGACCAATATCTACATTTGTTCCTACTGGCGTACCGATCTTCGGTACATGACAGCACAGGGTACTCGCCCGCTTGCGTAATGCTAGGACGTGAATTGCGGCTACCATGTGATCTTCGGTTTGGATTTAAACCTGGAGAAGATATCGCAGGTGAAGATTACGTTAGTAAGCTTCGTGAAAGATCAAATAGTATTCACGAAAACGTCCGGAAGAATATACAGGCAGCAAGCGATCGAATGAAATCACAATATGACACGAGAGCACGAGAAGGTGGTTATCAACCTGGAGATTTAGTGTGGCTGTACAATCCACAAAGAAAACGTGGATTGTCGCCAAAACTACAAAGACAATGGGAAGGGCCGTACGAAGTGTTAAAAAGGATTAATGATGTAGTGTACCGGATCAGAAGATCCCCTCGTGGTAAACCAAAAGTGGTACACTTTGACCGTTTAACATCCTACGCTGGCAACAACCAGGAAGACTCGAATAATGATAATGGTGTTCGGCAAGTTATTAATCATGAGCCAAATGTAGATTTTGAGAGTTTTATGGCGGCGTATGGTGGTTCCGCTAAAGCGAGATTTGGCGTTGTTGTTGAAAACAGCAAGATCTGTTTAGAGCACCAGAAAAGTATTCCCTTGCACATTGCGTAGCTCAAGATTTGGCAATGTCAAGGGGAATAGCTGTTGTTTTTAAGAAAAAGTTTGGATGTGTGGATGAATTAGTACAACAGCAGCCAACTGTAGGAAAAGCTTTGGTTCTTCAAGATAAAAATCGTTATGTTTACTATCTGGTCACCAAAATTCTTCATGGCAAAGACCTAGTTATAGACATCTATGGGAGGCTTTGCTAAATCTTAAGGCGCAGATGATGGAAAATGGAGTAACAAGATTAGCGATGCCCAAGTTGGGCTGTGGACTGGATCACTTAGATTGGAGGATAGTCCGAAATATGCTAGAAGTAGTTTTCCAGGAACCAACGTCCAGGTCCTTGTTTGTTGTTTTCAACCGGTTGCCTACCAAGACCAAGAAAAGAGTGTTGACTGTTATTTCCAACGACGTGGTGGATGCACCAGAGGAGATAGCTGCCGATACCGTCATCAGTCATCGAATTGGCGCCAAAATGTATCTACAGTTACGAGACGTAACGGTTTTAAAGAGGGGGCAGTGTTGCGAGCTACTACTAGGCAACCCATCAAACACACAAGCGCTGTAGACTCTGCATACCTTTCAGGATACGAGAATTCTTTCAGCAATCAATTACATACAAACGCTCGAGGCACGGCGTATTCTCAAGGATTCCAGAATTGTTCTAGAAATTACGGGAGCATGAGTCATCCTTGTAATCCAGAGTATATATAAGACCGCTAATGAATGCAAGGGTTAGTCTATTCTTGAATGTCTAATATAAATTATATCGTGTAGAGTAATAGTAGTTTGGAGCTTTAGAAGTATATATAAACGTGATATGCTGTGTCTAATGTACTTGCAGCTTGTTGTAGTATACATAAATAAATAGAAGTGCATAAACAAATAGTTGTGTTAGTGGTTAATGGACCTATGATAGAGAAGTTAGTTTAAGAAGATATTAGTGCTTGTAAATTCATTAGTGTAATAGTGCTTCATTGTTAAGTGGACTGAAAACATCTATAAATAAGGCATATACTGTTAATTAGACTTGTGAACAGTGAGTAATAAAGACCATTATTATTACTTGTTTTAAATTAAAGAAACGCGGTAGCAGTAGCCCGTTTCAATAGGTTTAAATAAAAATTATTGTAAAGCGTACTTTTTGTAAGAAGGTAAAATATACAGGATGGTGTATGAGTATTGTAAACAGAATGTATGTGAATGAGTAATGACATACAAAGGGCGTACGATTTAATACATTATTGGAAGGTGAACGTAACAAACTATTAATGCATAATAGGAGTAATAATCGTAAAGCTTAGGAATGGAGGTAAGTAACTTCAAAATCGAGATTTTCTTAGCAACTGACTTCAATATGAAATATTATATCAATAACGTTCTCCTTGAACGGTCTACAAAACTTTACGGGAATAACAAACCAATGAAAAAAATATTTCTATTTATAAGAATAAATTATATTCTACGGATAATTTGTAATAATTGTTCTACGAAGTGCGCATTTCATATTTTAAAATGTAAAGTTTATCGGTAATTAACAAAAAGGGTACTGCTGATGCTTTCTTCTGAACAAGTATTTTTAGCTAAGATAGTAAATTTTGAACAATTTCTTGGAAGTAATTTAAAAGCAACAAGAAACACTAGAAAAGCTAGTTTCGAAGCGGGTTTCGTAAACTTGTTTCGCCCGTCGTAGTAATGTAACTTAAATATGTTTGCGGTTTATTTGCTACGCACCAACATCAGAGGCTGATAAACAATAATCTCTTGATGCGCAAGAAAAAACATGGTAACATACCTCCATGTGCAGAAAAACTTATCTTGCACATGAATCAGATGAGGTGAAACAGCTAACATATTATCTCGTTCAATTATGAATCGTCATAAAGGTAGCAAGACACGTTAATGTTGCCAGCATATCGGAACCAGTGGGTTTACACAAAAGAGCAATGCACAGAGAATATTAATTTCTTCTTAAATAAAAAGGCGTGCATCGCTCTTGAATTAACAGCGTCAAGAACGAAGAAAATACATGTCATGACGAAATGCAGAATCAAAGTGAATCCAGTACAGAAAACGATATGATAATCAAGTAAAATATTTGGATACCACATGTCAAAGAACAGTTCCAGAGTATTTCTAATGCACATATAGATAAAGAAACTGGCAAATTTGAAGTCAATCGCATTCACAAATCACACTTGTAGAAAATCTATTCTATACAAACCTATGGTACTACTTTTAAAGCGAGCATATCCTTTCAGAAAGCAAAGACTGTTGATAACCAAATACATTTGTGATGTTATATCAAACGATAGCGATAGATTGAGGTACAGTGTGTTGAACAAGCACTTATTTCAATTGTATTAGAACGAGTTCTATGGGAATAAAGCGAGTTATTAAATTATAGTACGTGATTAGGTCGTCTCCTATAACAGGTAGTTATACAAAATGTCGAAAGGGAAGTATGGGAATGTTTGAAAAATTCGTAAATCGAACGAAAATATTTAAAAGAGTAAAATTGAACGTAGCAGCGTGTACACAGAAAGCTGCATATGGGCATAAGAACCTGGGTTTTTTATCAATGCACGTGCCCGATAGCTACAAATAAGGAATCAGGGTAAAATTGAAAATAAGAAGTGATTGTTTATGACGTCAATATCTTTATCTATAAATAGCAGAAGACTGGTATAAGTCTCTCTTTAAACTTTTGATTTTTTCTTACCTCTTTCGCCTGTTAGTGACTCCATTGATGTTTATGGATCAAGAAACAAGTGGAAGCGTTTATAATTACAAACACGCAGCTTGTTTTAATTTTATTCCACATGTGAAATAGATCTTGTATAAAATAAGTGTAAATTGGCATTGGATTTTTTACAGTATGGATTGAAAAACAAATTTTAATGTGATTGAATGTTAAACAGCTGATGGAAACTGGTTGCAGTAAGCAAATATCTGTAAAGAATGAACAATTGAGCAGGTTGCTGACCACACAATGACGCTCAGCTTAAGTCACTGGTTGTAAAGCCATGAGAACAGGCTGGAAATTTCATAATCTGTTGAAGTATTGAGCGTTATTTCGTTATTTTGTATATAAATGAAGGGCACGTACTCTTGGGAAAGTTATTTTTACATAATAAAGTTCTTGTTAGAATGTAAGATAATTTTTCATTAACTACAATTTAAATGCCACAAGGAAAAACTGTCAATTGTTTTTAGGGAATATTTTAACATAATAAGATTTATAAATCACACACAGAGGTTTGTAAATTTATTTTATATGCCCTATTTTAAAAATCGATCAATATACTAATGAGCTGTTTGTTTTAAAAGAATGTTGACTATGGGTATTTTGTCCTTGATTTGATTTTATTTAAAGATTTTCAAATTTTATGAGTTTGAATAATTGAGTTTAAAGGATTATTTGCAGCTGGGTCTTTTTCGAATATGGTTTAAATTATTTTGTACTTCACACATTTTGAACTCCATTTTTGCAGTGGTTGCGATAAGGTAAAATACGAAGTTTAGTTCATGTTCAACTCTCTAAAAGAATTCTTTTGGGTGTAAAAAATGTAACTCCCAATTTATTATAAAAAATAGCAGTGTTTTACATTTTGTAGTCATTGATTTACAAAGTGTTAACATGTTGCTTCTGACAGTAAAGGTAGGGTAAATATGATTTGGTCACAAACACAATTAAAAATTAATCTTTCTTTTCCGTTTTAAGTAATTTGCTTTGGATAACATAACCTTTAGTAATGGTATATTTTAACTAATGAATTGGACGGCTTTATGAATTATGATATGAACTTATTAAGAAAAAAGTATCTTTACAATTAGTCAACTTCCTCTGTAATCTTCTACTAGCTTTTGTAAACCGAAGATATACCTGCAATACACATTTAGTATATGTTTGACTTAAAATGTAATTACTTACTTGTTCAAGGGTAGACTGCCCCAGTGAATAATCTTCAACTGGTAAGTGTTTCTTTGCTTCCTCTTTCTTGGGAAGCAGTTTAAAATATATGCTTCGACAGAATTGAGTTGTGCAAATTGTTCATTGTAAATTCCAAGAGACTTCAATTTTATTATTAGTGAATACCCATTCGCAAATCTACTTTTAAGATGCTGCTGTGATCTCAGACATTTAAAGGAACCGTTTACCATAATAGCCAATCTTGTACATAATGCTTCACATTCTTCCATGTTGTGAGATGTTAGTACTATACATTTACCAGAATCTCTATTTTTGCACAGAGCTTTCCAAATGCATCGTTTAGTTACAGGATCTATACCAGCAGTTGGTTCGTCTAAGTAGATAACATCAGAATCCCCGAGTAATGCCAACGCTGTACTTAATTTTCTTTTATTCCCACCACTCAATTGGTGGATTTTTTTTCCCAAATGGGCAACAAAATCGAACTCTTTTGCAAGATTCTGAGCCATAAGGTTTTCTTCACTTAGTGTAAGTCCTCTAATTAAACTATACATTATAATAGTTTCTCTACGTGTTAAATTATCTAACAGTGCATCGAATTGTGGACAATATCCAATAGATTTAAAAAAATTTAGTGAATATATCTTAACAATATAAGATTTATAAAACACACACAGAGGTTTTTCAATTGTTTTATATGCCCTGTTTTAAAAATTGATCAATTATCTAATGAACTGTTTGTTTCAAAAGAGTGTCGACCATGTGTACTTTGTTCTTGATTTGATTTTATTTAAATATTTTTAAATTTTATGAGTATGAGTGTGAGTAGTTAAGTTTGAAGGATTAATTGCAGCGGAATCTTATTCGGATATAGTTTAAATTATTTGTACTTGACACATTTTTAACTCCATCTTTACATTGATTGCAATGAGGTGAAATACAAAGTTCACTTCATATTCAAATCTATAAAATTAATTTTTTTTATGTATAAATACAACTCCCAATTTATTCTTAAAAAATAACAAACTGTTTTACATTTTATTTACAAAGTAGTAACATGTTACTTCTTACAGTAGAAGTAGGGTAAATATGCATTGGTCATAAATACCATTAAAAATTTACTTTAGTTTTTCGTTTTAGGCAATTCACTTTCGATATCAGAACCTTAACTAATAGTATATTTTAAATAGCGAGTGAAAAGCTTTATGACTTTACATGTGAATTGTTAAAAAAAGTATATTTAAATTTAGTCAACTTTCTCTGCAATCTTCTACTACATTTTTGTAAAGCGAAGAAATACCTGCAATACGCATTTAGTATGTGTTTAGTTTAACAATGTAATTACTTACTTGATCAAGA
Organism: Platerodrilus igneus; assembly: GCA_036346225.1. Lineage (NCBI taxonomy): Eukaryota > Metazoa > Arthropoda > Insecta > Coleoptera > Lycidae > Platerodrilus > Platerodrilus igneus. The sequence goes on along the minus strand of JARFIW010001742.1, from coordinate 76,128 downwards.
GTAGACTGCCCCAAGGAGTAGTCTTCAACTGGTAAGTGTTTCTTTGCTTCCTCCATGATTCCGAAAAGTTCAGACCATTTTTTGGAGGTATCTACTAAATTAAAGGCTATTAACTTCGTATGCTTTTCTAAAACTTCACTTCCTGGGAAGCAGTTCAAAATATATGCTTCCACAGAACTGAGCTGTGCAAATTGTTCATCGTAAATTCCAACGGGAGGCTTCAATTTTATTATTAGTGAATACCCTCTTGCAAATCTGCTTTTAAGATGCTGCAGTGATCCTAGACATTTAAAGGAACCATTTACCATAATAGCTAATCTTGTACATAATGCTTCACATTCTTCCATGCTGTGAGATGTTAGTACTATACATTTACCAGAATCTCTAATTTTGCACAGAGCTTTCCAAAAGTATCGTTTAGTTGCAGGATCCATTCCAGCAGTTGGTTCGTCTAAATAGATAACATCAGGATTCCCGAGTAATGCTAGTGCCGTGCTTAATTTTCTTTTATTCCCACCGCTCAATTGGTTAACTTTTTTGCGCAAATGGGCAACAAAATCAAACTCTTCTGCAAGATTTTGAGCCATAAGGTCTCCTTCACTTAATGTAAGTCCTCTAATTAAACTATACATAACAATAGTTTCTTTACATGTTAAATTATCTAACAATGCATCGAATTGTGGACAATATCCAATAGATTTAAAAATCTCGTTCAAATTATTTTGCAAATTTAATCCCTTGATCCAAGCTTGTCCGCTAGTAATTCCAATCTCACCTGTCATCATTTTGAACGTGGTGGTCTTACCAGCGCCATTTACGCCAAGTAGTCCAAAACACTCGTTTTTGTTAATACTTAAAGTAACATTGTTAACAGCAACAAGCGTCTTGTAGCGTTTAGTGACACCATGCAAAACAATACTATATTTGTTGATATCGTCATGTGATGCGGTTTCTGATTTTTGTCTTTCTATAAGTACGTCGTAATCTTCATTTTCATCATCCATATATTGAATGGCACCACTATTTTTATTGCATTTTTCACACAACTTTTTAAATATACGGTATTCAATGGCAAACAGTAGAAGTAAACACACAACACCACTGATTAAAGACACAATGACGTTTGAGGCAATGCCTGGTGGGTTAAAGTCCCAATGTCCATTAACACCTAAAACATAATTTAAAACTTTGTAGTGATCTGTCAATTTAGACTAGACTAATATAATTAAATTCTAACTCAATCAATGATTTACGAGAAACCTCGATCATAAAGCACTTATAATAGAAATTTGTGTATTAAATGTGAAAAGTGATGCATTGTCGTTTGGACTCGATCGTTGTTGCGTGATGCAAAGTGGAGTGCAGCAATCATTCAAAAACGACGTTAGTGAACAAGCTGCTTTCGTATTAGTGCAAATTTATAACCTTGACAAAAGTCAAAACTTGAAACTCTCCGATATGATTGACAAAATGTTAAACGTATTGAAACTTAGATTGATGTATGGTCGCGTACTTTAGATTTGTATTCTTTCCAATTGTAATCATCCTTCCAAGTGGCGCAATTGGTCAGAGCATCGTCGTTAAAGTCGAAGTTTACTGGTTCGAATCCTGTCGGGGAATTTATATTTTCTATATTTCAATTACTAACTCGATTTAAAATCCTCATTTAGGCTTTGCATAAAAGTCAAAGTCATTCTTTCATCTTATATTAATTAATGTGATATTGAAAATTAATATGCGGTGTGCAATTACTAATATTTGTAACAAGCAATTGACTTATAGCCGTGAGAATTTGAGCATCGCTTTCTGTCTATATCTAATATACGTCAGAAACTGGCCAAAATGGCCAAACGTAAAAGAAAGTTAGGTTGCTGTATGATTCCGTACATAATTTAGATTTGTATATCTTTACAATCGTATAATCATCCGTCCAGGTGGCGCAATTGGTTAACGCATTGGTTACAAGTTTATCATGCCCGGGACCTTATTTTTTCCATTTATCAATTACAGGCTCGATTTGAAATGGTCATTTAGCATTTGCATAAGGTGTTTAACAAAGCCGTAACTAAATAACAAAAAGTTAGCAGTGTTAACTATTAGAAAGTAAAAATTCAATGAATGTCTTTCGTTTACAGTTAAATGACTCGTATGACATAGAAATGACGTGTAGTTATGAATAGATTAATAGGAAAACTGTAATTAAGGAACCTATAAATGAGTCCAGATGGCAAAGTAATTTTTAAAATTACAAAATAACAATGAAATTGAAATAAATGAAGACCTGTCATTCACAACTGTATCGAAAGTGTTGCTGCGTCTTAAGACAAATCAGCGTACCCCTTAGTAAGTTTAAAATAAAATTTACTTGAAAGAAAATATATGTTAGTAATAAATAACGAATCAAGTACAATAAAATCCGTAAAATATATACATTGTAACATCGATCTCCCCCACATTGTTGAAGTGATCATAAAACAGATGGGAAGCAGATGATATCAGAAAGCTTCTTTCCGCGAGAAGGAGATGATCAGTTCCGTTGTTTTAATTTGGAGTGGTATTCGCCTCAAATGTTAATTTGACCCCCTAATTATTATTGCAGTATGCTCTATATATTTAAATAAGCTATTTGGTAGTTTGGTTCTACTAATTTTGTAAAAAAATAACTTGACCGCTCGAGTCTGCGTGTTTTTGTAAGAAAACACGTGAAGGATAATGCTTTTTCTACGGGATCAAGTTCAATGCTTCCAATTATGCCTTATAACAGTGATTCTCAACCACTGCGCCGCGGCACTTTTGTGTGCCGCCAAATCCGTGAAGTGTGCCGCCAAATTTTAGATATGCAAACAATAAAAATTATTTTGTATGTACTTTTATACTTACTTTTAAACTTAATTTATTGTTAGTGTGCCGCCAAATTTTGAAATTGTGAAAAGTGTACCGCAACAAAAAGCAGGTTGAGAAGTACTGCCTTATAATATAAACAATTAAATCAATGAATAATATCCATATATATATAAAAGGTTATGCAGGAAATACGTTATTACTTCTTCCATGTGCACTTGATATTTTTTTAAATAAACCTAGTACAAACTTATGCTTTCAAAGCAGCAAAATCTCTGACTGCACAGTCCAGCAAGTGGACTGTTTTAACGATACTTACAACAAATCCAACACACTTAAAACCACGTTGTACCGGAGTACAGGGTCCATAACGAGCTGAATCTATATGTATACGAGAAACTACTGGAACTAGTCTTCTAAAAATTTGTATATTGGAGTTTTTCGAAAGGTACGTTCTGGCCAATTTTCAATTTTTGCTTTCCAGCTATACCGGAATGGACCCCAACTTCGTTATTTTAAATGGATTGCTCCAATTTTATTGACTTTTTGGAATCTATACGCTAAATTGCAATGTAACTTTATATAAAACATCATATGCCTAAAGGGTGTCACTTTTGAGTTATTTCAGTTTTTCATTGGTTCTAGCAGATAGAGTCCTCCAAATAATAATAATAATATTTTCAAGATCTTTCACAAATAAGACATGTAGCTTTCTAAATCTTTGAAAACTTTTCAAAAATATTATATAGGGTACTTGGAAGTTGGTGCCAAAATTCGCTGTTGAAAAAGTTTGAAACTTACTTTTTTCAAATGGCAATTTTCTCTTTTCTTTTCGCTTTTGGATTTTATGCAGAAAAGTAACTGGATTTTATGATTACATTTTTATATCTGAAATGAATGGTTTTTGATGCAACTTAAAAATACATTTATGTAGTTATAAAGAAAATTTTAAGTTATCAGTTGGCGCTGGTTTGAAGGAACCAACAAGAAACAAATGCTAAATTGTCAACTTACAGAAAGTACAAATAATTTGACGTTTGAGCGTGGCAAAAGTGTTAATCATGTCCTGTTTCGGATTTAGCAATGAAGATTATTTCAATTTATTAGTAATGTACAGTGAATATAAGAAAGTAACTAAAAGAGCTTGTAAAACCTTTCATTAGAGATATCCCGACAGACCAACTGCCAAGCACGACACACTGACGCGGCTCATTCATAATTTAAAACCCACGGACAATTTGTTTGAAAGCCTAAAAGAAGAAATTCTGCCGTAGACAAAGAACATAATGAAGTTACAGTAGTGGAATACTTCAGAGCGTATCCTGCAAGTTTTTTAACATGTGTGGAAAGAGTTTTGGGTATATCTCAGGAAATATTCACAGGATTCTAGAACAACCTAAGCAACATCCGTATACCATCGAATTAGTACACAGTTGGAGAATTGATGACAATAAAAAAACAATGTTTTTTGTGAATTTTGTAACAAATATATTCTGTGGTACTAACTTTTGTAGCCACTTCTATTTGTTACAGCTCTGTGGTATCTGATCTTTTTTATTTCGCATGATAATATCAGAAGATCAATTTCATAATAGAACAAAACGTTATTATCATTTAATTAGCTTTAGATTTATCATAAGAAAACATTCAATAGTAACAAATACTTTGAAATTGTCCTAAGAACAAAACGTCTTTAAAAAGAAATACGTTATGAACAAGTCACTTGTGTTACCTAATTCGTAGGCGGATTGCATCCACTTTTAAAATTATTAAGTTAATATAACGCTTGCGCAGACTGTCACGAGGGGACGCTTAAAACAGATCACCGGTTCTTGACGTGAAAGATATAAAAGAAGAACTCGGTCATCTTGTTGGAATGCAGCGTTAGTGAAGCGGGTAGATAAGAAGATGACGGCACGTTTACGTGCCAGCACGCGCCTGAGAAATGCAATCTAGGTCGACAGACTGTGTGTAGGGACAACGTGGTTACCTGTCCTCGACATCCGCTAACGCGAGTTATGTATCCCCCAATTGATATATGTATAAAGAAATAGAATAATTAGAAATTATTAGAAAGTGTTAAGAATACGCCAAGCGAAGTGCAACCTTATATCACAAGGACAATTTATAAAGTTTATTAATAGTTCATGAGAACGAATGCAATACTTTGTATTCGAGATGATAGTGACACTGCAGATGTCAGGTCACAGACGGTCAGTTACCGTGATTACTTAGAAATTAAGATTACAACATTGTATTTATGAATAGTATTAAGAATAAGCAGACACGAGATCTGCAAGTTTCCACAGCCATGTGAGGGGGTAGGAACATTATAAAAAGCCCGGGAGCTTAAGGACCCGGCAGTCAGTCAAAGTATTCAGATTTAACACTGCAGTTGCTTAGGCTACTCACAATAGTACATTTATTAGTGTAATTTCGATTTAGAGTAATATTAAATCAACTGGTCAAAATTCCGTAAGTATATTCAGTATTAATAAATAAATTTGTTAAGAAGTTTTGGAACTGGTTTTTTAAAATGCAGCTTCCAAGGCCCGAACCTTAACTGGCGCAGCGTTCGGATGTCAAAAGGACACTAGCAAACCCAAATTGGAAGAACTGGTGGTCTGGAATTTCAATTCCAAATTTGGCAGAACCCAAACAGAAGTTGTAGGCGAAACAAGAATTGTTCAAACCCAACAGAAAACTTGGAGGAGATACAAAAATAGATCAAATCCAAAACCGACGTGGATAACGTACAAAAATCGACAAAATCCATGAAACCAACGAAGCAATTAGATAAGTTTATTTCCTTAAACCAATTGATTGTTTTTACAAATATTTGATATTAATTTTACATTTTTTGTGTTTCTTTTTTTCTTGTTATGTTGCTAAGTTATCCTTAATTTTTCATAATGGTGTTATTTGTTATTAATTACGAAAATCATACAATATGCACCCATGGCATGTAGTATCGAGAATAGCAAACTTGTTTGTTTTGTGTTGTATCAAACCTCATTTGTGTCTATGTGTAAAGCTGTACATCCTATTTGTGAAAAATTTTAAAAATATTTTACGTGACCGCTTGAATGTCGAAAAGTAAACTTTTATGTTGAGAATTGAATTTGCTAGAAACAATGAAAAAACTGAAATACCTCAAAAATGACGAACTTTGGGCATATGATGTCTTACATACAGTTACATTACAATTCAGCGTAAATTCCAAAAATTCAATAAGAATCTGAGCAATTTATTTAACATAACGAAGTTGGGGTCCATTTCCCGTATAACCGGAAACAGCAGAAAATTGAAAATATTTTGGCCAGAACGAACCTTTCGGAAAACTCCAGTATACAAATTTTTAGAAAACCGGTTTCCAATAGTTTCACATATACATATCTACTCAACTCGTAATGATGGACCCTGTAGAGTAGCGTACTAGTTTTATAATATTAAAATTTTAACTATGTAGATTATTGGAATAGAGTTCATCTATAAAGATACAAGTGACTGTAGTAATAGCTCTTTTGAAATGACTTTATTGGTATTTGTGATATTACTTTTAAAAAGAAACTGAAACTAATTTGTTATAGATACCTTTAAATGACGGAATAGTAGCAATTATCAAACTTACAATTCACAAAATGCACTTTTAAATATTTTGTTTACTTATTCGCGTCATTAGTAACGGCGCTCATTAGTGCAAGATGTTGCCATTCTTATATCAATATTTTATTCTGTTTTTGTAAAGACCTGTAACAGTGATTTGCAATTAATTGTACTATTGAAATATATCTTATAGTTATGTCACCGAAAGTAGTAATAATAAAGGACGCAATTTTTGGCCAAGTCACCATAACTAATCCTAAGCTCGTTATTTAGAAATTTAGAAGTACTATGTTCTTTGATTTAACGTAAAGAAAGCAATCAAAAAGTTGTTTGCCTGTTTATCTTCCTAGTAAGTGAGTACCCTGTTGGTTTAGTGAAATACACCACTTACCCTTGCACATAGGGCTGTATTCCTCGACAATGTTCTTACAATCTCTAACAGGGTTTCCCAAAACCCTACATTGATTGATCTGGGTCTGGCAATACCTTAGCAGTAAGGTCATTTCACCTATTCCATTAATTCCCGACAAAAATGAGTATAATGGAATAATTTGACAGATAGTGTTTATAAGCTCATAAACATTATATTCTTCAAGTGCACCTTTGAGTGCATATACTACCATAAATCCAACGGTACCTAAAATATATTTCTTTAGTGTTGCATTAAAAAAAATTGACTTACCAACTACCCCGAAGAAAAGATACATCTTCACATATCCTTCTGTAGGTGTCTTAAAGTGCTTTGACAATAAATAGCTCAATGGAATTATGGCATGTCCGTAAACGATATACATCAAGAAAATTAAACCTGTAATGATTAGAGCATTTAGATTATCGTGTTCAGTCTATTAACGTATATTGATAATATACTTTTTTCCTATCAGAACGATATTTGCAGTTAAAAAATTGTTCGATAACTCTGTTGCTTAAAAAAGGAGCATTTTTGTTACATGTCACATTGATGCGAATTTAAATTCTATTTAGTATTTAACATTTGTATGCAGTTTCATTATTAGTTTGAGTTTAAATAAAGCGCCTTTTTCTGAACATTTAGAAAATGGTGAGGTTATCTGTTAGCGATGATCTGTTGTTTATAGGTTAATAAGAAAAGATTGTTGGGCGAAAGTGGGGGTTTTATATCGTTCTCTGTAGTAAGCTAAAAACTTTTTATCGGTATCAAGAAATACAAGGTGTGCAGAAGCGGGACCCTTTCCTGCTTTCTTAATTCTGTTTAATTGTTCTGTACCCGGGTCTTTTCTGCAGCAGAATTTAGTAGCCACCCCCCCCCCTTCAGATTTTTATTTATTTTGCTATTTATAATAAGCTAATGTGCATAGTAGAAGTAGTGGGCAAGAAGGCTAAAGCTGACCAACAACTAGGTCAATTGCACCTGTTTAATGACTTCTAACGCTCACCTTAGTCTTCACCACAACATTAATTACATCTTCTTTGTTGTATGCTACCCCTACAAGCTTACCTTTCCTTCTAATAAAAGTTATTACATCTGGGCAGGGAGCAGGGATCATCTTTTCTTGTCTTAAGGTAGCCGAACTCAGTACCCTGTGTTTTAGTCCCACAAACCCATTATATTCTCTTGTATAGTTTACTTTTCCTTTTAATAATAATAATAATAAATCAATACGAATAGGATTAGGCAACTTCTGTAACAAGATGTCAAGGAGTCCACACTCAGAAAGGACATTGCCTTCAACGAAAAAAGAAATGATTGAGAGTTATAAAGCTTATAATAAAGAACGATCCAGAGGTTTCGAAGAATTACTAGATGAGTCGGCACTGTTTGAAGATTTTATAAAAAGTGTTTATAGATTTCAAGAATAAATGGACGATATACTTATACAAAGTAAATTTAAGAAGTTTAAAGGAAGAAATAACAGCCTTGGCCACAATTTGTAAGACGCCGAAATTTAAAGTTAAAGAAATTTGAGAAATTAGCTTAAATTTTAAGGAATCCCGCGTGGAGTAAAGACAAACTTGCATGCAAAAAACAGGATTAAAATAATAAGGCAAGAAACCTGAATAAAAAGTAAGAACAAAAAGAGATTTTATATGAGAAGCACCAAAAAAGCAACCACAAGGGTATATATAAACAACAAACAAAGATCTAGGAAAAAATGGATAACTATAGTAATGATAAGGAAAACCGCCAAGGAGAGAAACTTAAAATATTTAATATAAAAGAAGGTCGAAAGATATACAAAAGACTTAATAAAAATTTAAATAAAACAGGCAAACTAAACAAAAGGGTGTATAAAAGAGCTACGAGAGGTGTGTAGAATAAATATGTATATATATATATATATATATATATATATATATTATAAGTAGTTTTTTACACAAGGTAAGTTGATAAATACTAACGTATTGAAATTAATAAGATGAAATAATAACTTAGATTTGAAATTATCATTTGGGCTTTATATACATATATATATATATATATATATATATATATATATTGCTAAAGGGAGAATTTAGGTTATTAAAATGATTGTTTTACTATTTTATTATGCGCAAGATAAAAGGGACTTTTGTAATTTACTGTGCTGAAATTAGCAGGAGTAATTAAAGGTTTTATTATGGCTCGTATTAGGCCAGGGTAACGTAAGTTTGGTAGTTAAGCTCTGTTATTTTTAATTATTATTAAGCTAGGTAATCGAGAGTAGCAGCTAGCAGTTACCGTTGGTACACTCCTGATTGGGGGACATTCCTGAAGGCGCAGTAAATCGTCGATGGCATGGGTGCAGATCCATACCGTCCCAACAGTGGGGCTCGAATTCATTGCAATTTTATGGCACCCAAGCCTTGGGGCCTTAGTAGTACGTAAAAACCAGTAGCATTTATGACGCCCTACGTGTGTTTGAGTTAATTGGAGTAAATTACAGAAGGAACTTCAGAGAAATTTAGGACACCCAAGCGTGGAGTATATTTTAGAAAAGGTTATCGCAGCAATTTTATGCCGTTCCAACAGTGGAGCTCGAATTCATAGCAATTTTAATGTTATCCAAGTCTTGAGCCCTTAGTACTATGCAGCATTTATGACGTCTAAAAGGTGGGGCTCGAATTGGCTTTAGGCACTCGAAACTCGCAGCAATATATATATATATATATATGTGTGTGTGTGTGTGTGTGTGTGTGTGTGTGTGTGTGTGTGTGTGTGTGTGTATGTGTATGCATGTACGTATATATATACATATATATATATATATATATATATATATATATATATATATATATATATATATATATATATATATATATATATATATATATATATAATATACATGTTAATATTTTTATGGGATGTAGTCCAAATCAAACAACAGAATACAGATTTTAAATTTTAATCAATACCTAACGTTTCGGTACATTTTTCGCACCTTTTTCAAAGGCTAAAATGGAAACAAAAAATTCGAAATTAGCAAGAAATACATAACCTGTCGCTGAATGCTTACACTGATCGATTCATTAAAGGAAATTGAGAAACAATTACTGCACGATTCACATAATAAATGTTTTTAACAACTGTCAATTTGGTTTTTAACAATACGTACTTTGTTTTCCAAGAGAAGTTCTACTTACAATTATTTGGAACTCCAATGGGGTCACCTCTGTCACCCATAATCGCTCAAATGATTATGGATAATTTACTGTCGAGTGTTATACCTAGATTACCATATGAGATGTTTTTCTTGGTAAAGTATGTGGACGATATCATTTGTTCGTTGCCAGTCCAGTATATTGACCTAACGTTAACAACATTTAATGATTTTAATGATCACCTTCAGTTCACTTTTGAAATTGAAGTGGATGGTAAATTACCTTTTTTGGATGTTATGGTCATCAGAGATATATCTAATCATCTATTATTTGATTGGTACACTAAACCAACTAACTCTGGCAGATATCTAAATTTCCACTCCAACCATTCTTTTAAACATAAGGTAAACACGGTGAAGGCCCAACGATATCGAATTGAGCATATTTCAGACCCACAGTTTATTGAGAAAAATAAGAAATTATTGATTAACACTTTAATGAACAACGGTTATCCAAAGGGAATGTTGCATAGATTGATTTATGACAACTTCTTAAAAGTAAACTCTACTGAAGTTGATATGACGTACAAGAAGCTTCCGTATATACAGAAGTTATCTCCACTTTTAGTACGATTACTTAAACAACCTAAGATTGCTATTGTCTACGAATACAATTATTCCATCCAGAATTTATTTACCAAATTAAAGGATCGTACTCCGAAATTGTTAAACAGCAACGTCGTCTACAAGATTACTTGCAGTTGCAACAACAGTTACATTGGTCAGACTAGCCAGTGGCTAAAGAGCCGTTTAACCCAGCACAGGAGTGATTGCAGGATAAACTCCAATAAATGTACGTTGTCCGCTCATGTTGCGGCAACCAGTCATACACCACTTTTCGACGACACCATCATTTTAGAGAATGAAACCAATTACAAAACTAGGTTATTCATCGAGTCTTTTTATATTAATAGTAAAATTAATCCTATTAATAATAAGATTGATATTGATAGGGTGCATAACGTCTATTCTGCTTTATATAGTAATGACATTTTTAAACAACGTTAAGTATTTTCCTTCAGGTTATGTAATCAATGCCATTTTCTGAACGTACTCTGTCACTCCTATAGAATTTGTCATTCTCAACTTTGTCTTTATGTTTTAACCGCCATCGTGGCATGACATGCCCTTTAGGCAATTTTTTAATTTTTAATTTTTGACTCCCATTTATTATGTGAATCGTGGAGTAATTGTTTTTCAATTTACTTTAATGAATCGATCAATGTAAGTATTCAGCGACAGGTTATGTATTTCTTGCTAATTTCAAATTTTTTGTTTCCATTTTAGCCTTTGAAAAAGGTGCGAAAAATGTACCGAAACGTTAGGTATTGATTAAAATTAAAAATCTGTATTCTGTTGTTTGATTTGGACTACATCCCATAAAAATATTAACATGTATATTATACTATAAGTCTGACCAGTCCATTAATTATTAATGTATACATATATATATATATATATATATATATATATATATATATATATATATATTTATATATCCATTTCGAATGGACCTGCACCTTGCCGAAGTTCTAAATTACTAGAACAGGTAAAATGGCTTGCGTGTTCGAATGAGCTAAAGAGCCAAACTACAGGAAAGACAGATGAAGCATACAAACTAATTAGAAACAATTTTAGGGAAATAAAACCGTATAGCAAAAATATAAGGAACGCGGAAGGAAACGTCATTATAAAAAATGTAGAGTAAGTGGGTAGATGCCATAGAATATATAGGGAATTTATATGCAGGAGAAGAACTAACTGCATTAGAACAGGAATCAGATATTGAAGATGATGACTTGGGATGAATTTGAATTAGCATTAAAGTGTCTGAAAAATGGTGAGGCGCCGGGTACAGATAAGGTGCAAGCAAAAACTCTAAAAGCCGCTGGACAAGCAGTAACAAAACGTCTCTTCCAACTTGTAATCTATATGTATGAGATAGGCGAAATACCCAAACATTTCAAACGTAACATCATAGTAACTATATCAAAAAGAAAGGATAGATGTGAAAATTTTCGAACAATAAGTTTGACAGCACACGTGTCCAAAATATTAACTAGAATTGTACAAAGACGAATGGAAAAACGAGCTGAAGAAATACTAGGAGAAGACCAATTTGGGTTTAGGCGAAACACGGGAACACGGGATGCTATCTTAGCTCTGAGAATGATAATGGAGAAAACAATAGAAAAAGGGGAAAGCATGTATATAGGGTTTGTAGATCTGGAAAAAGCATTCGACAATGTAAAATGGAAAAAAATGTTCCAAAAACTCAAAAAAATTGGAATGAGTTATAGGGATAGACGAATAGTACATAGCTTATACAAAGAGCAAACAGCAGTAATAGAATAAGAGCAGGAACGTAGAGAAGTAAACATTAGGAAATAAATGAAACAGGCATGTGCCCTATCCCCGTTAAATTTTAACTGGACATTGAAGAAGCAATGAATACTGTCAAATGCAGGAACACATTTGGAATTACTATGCAGGGACAAAAAATTGATATGCTTAGATTTGCAGATGATATAGCGGTATTAGCATCTAACAAGGAAAAGTTAGAATCTGCTCTTAATGAAATGGAAACTGTTCTGACAGAGAGATACGGTATGAAAATTAACAAAAGAAAAACTAAGGTACTAGTATGCAAAGGAGAAGAAAATAAATCAAAAACAAGAATACAAATAGGCAACAAGAACTTACAAGAGGTTAAGAATTGCTGCTACCTAGGAAGCCAAATAACGCAAGATGGGAAAAGATATAAAACAAAGATTAGCACAAGGTCGTGCTACATTGTGTGCAAAAACGACAAACATAGAAACAAAGAAAAGATTGCTTAAAACATATGTATGGAGCACAGCACTGTACGGCTGTGAAGCCTGGACAGTAGGTGAAGCAGACAAGAAAAAGATAGAAGCCTTCGAAATGTGGTGCTATATACAAATGATGAAGATATCATGGACAGACAAAGTTAAGAACGAAGATGTTTAAAATAGTAGGGGAAGAAAGAAATATGTGGAAAACAATAAAAAATAATAGAGATAGGATGATAGGCCACATACTACGGCATGAAGGAATAGTGCGGAATATAATAAAAGCAGAGATAGGAAAAAGGGGAAGAAAAAGTAGACCTAGGTTAGACTACTGCACACAGATAGTGAAAGATGTAGAGTATAGGAGTTTCAGGGAAATATATAGGCTAGCTCAGAATAAAAATCAGTGGAGGTACTGCATCCAACCAGTCCCAAGATGGATAAATTAATCACGAAGAAAGTAACTGCACTTAAACATGGTGATTATTATAAGCAACTACAAGTATTGGGTGGGCAATATTCTCGAATAATGGTAATTGTATGAAAGGATTTACTGGAAAACTATTATTTTGGCAAATGTCTAAGCGTTGGAGATCTTGGCAGCCACAAGCTGCTTAACCTCCTTCACTGAATCTCAGTGAAATAGGGCATAAAATTAGAAAACAATAGAAGGGGAACCGAACCGTATACATGCTGTGTGAGAATTTCAGGGAACTTGGTAGACTAGTTTAAAAAATAAATAAGTGCAGGTACGTGTCAAACCAGTTTTGAGACGGAAAAACTAATGACGAAAAAATAAGCACAAATAAATCTGATGATTATTATAAACCACTACAGGTGTTGGTTGTGACATATCTGCATCTAATGTTGACTATGGGAAAAGATATATTGGAAAAAATATTAAATCGGTAAATGTTCAACTGCTGGGGAACCTAGCAGCCACAGGCTGCTTACCCCCCTTCACAACCACTGAATGTCCGAGAAATAGGGTATATAATTGTAAAACAATAGAAGAAGACCGAACTGCATCTAACAAGAAAGAACAGCGCCTATGATGAAAGACAACAAACCTAGAACAAGAAGTTGTTGAAAGCATATGTGTAGGGCACAGCCCAGACAGTATGCCTATAAAATACGGACAGTCTGAAAAGTAGACAGAAGAACGGTAGCAGCCTTTGAAATGCCGTGCTTCAGATGTATGAGGCTGGACAGACAAAGGTAATAACAAGTAGGTTATAGAAACAGTGGGGGAACAAATATATCTTTGAAAAAAAATAGGAGAAATAGAAGGGTAAAATACGTTCTAAAGCATTTTTGGGGAATAGTGTGGGATATATGACAAGCAGAGATAGGAAAAAAGAGATGGATGTAGACCTAGATCAGATAGTGATAGATGCAGACTGCAAATTTCAGGGAAATCTGTAGGTTAGTTCAAAATAGGAAACAATGATGGTACGCGTCTAACCAGTTTGCTACGTACATTGACGTAAACTATAAAAAAAAATCCCAAGAAAGAGAAAGAAAGGATGACCGGGCTCAATCGATGAGTGGGTGGGGTATTATACGTATAAGCACGTAAAGGAAAGCCTGAAAAAAAATAGAAAAAAGAATATACACTCAGTCATTCACACTCATTCACACTCAGAACAAAACATACAAAGGAAAACAGAACTTATAATTAAACAAAATATTTACAGAACACAGTAAAAAATTATTAATGAAAATGGCGAGCTGTAGTTTTTAGGTAATTACCCCCTGACAGTAATTAGTAAAAAAAAGAACGAACCAAACGCAACCCTAAAAACCACAGCTCTAGATCATCGTAAGTATAAACTTAACCTATATTTACAAACATAATGACAACAACATTTTCAAATGTGCCAGCAAGTCTTTAAACCGTTTTTACATAAATAAGTAGTATATTTTTAGTGATTTATAAACAAATAATAAGGCAGTAATAAAAGAGCAGTAAATACCAAAATAGTTCAATAATTTTCATATATGAGAATTAAATTTAGAAATGCCATATTTGAACGGTGAAACCCCAGGAGTTCTGGTTCCAAAGTAAGAAGCGAATACAAAGAAAAACTCACCCTCAAGTTGCTGACACCGAGGTTGACTCAGTCGCTGGTCCACGTCAGCGAGTAAGTAGGCCTACGCTCAAGAAGAACGCGTTTGGCCTTCCATTACCAGAAGAAACGACAGCTCAAGGGATTAACGTGTCCCCCGCAGGAAGCTAGAATAATTACGAACAATAGATTAATTTATTAAAACCGAAAAGTACCGTTTTATAAACCCTAAATACTCACCACGCTATATAATGCGTGCCAGAAAGTCGCATAAAGAAAAACGGAACGAAGCAAAACAGGACAGATGTTTTCTTGTTGCTATTCGAACAGAAAGTCAATATTAAATTTGTTTAGTTAAAGCACCAAAGCTCAACGTAAGCTTGTCGTCAAGAAAATAAAACAGGAAAACCCTAATTTATTGAAACAATTTCGCCGAATTCTTTAAAAAGGGAAAACACACCAGCATTAATTATTGAATACTTGAAAAGACGCCTATCTAATTATGGCGTAAATTCCACGTTAAGGAATTCTTAGAAAGGATATTTATTTTTTACTGAGCAGAAAGATTTATCAAGTAAAATATATAGGATATTTATTATTAATTGAAATACAATTTTTAACACGCGAAAGGGTTATTTTAATTTACGGAATTAATTTTCGTGTTTAACGCCAAAGGAAATTAAGTTAAAAATTATTGCATTAAACTAATCAATTATTTACAAAAATGAACGTAACAAGTTTATATATTATATATATATATATATATTATATTATTTATATATATATATATATATATATATATTGTAGTGGATTTAAAGAGTTAAATTTGGGTATAAACAATGCAATTTCAAACACCCTGTGTAGAGAGAAGAACATAATTTACGCGCAAAATTTATTTCATCTATTTAATTCAAATTAACAAGTACTGACATAATTTTATAATTAGGGATTAAAAGTTAATAGGTTCATAAAGAAAATCAATTGTATAAGCCAATAGAAATCATTAATTAATTTAATTTAGTGTAATTCAACGGGTTATAACGTCAGAAAACGCACAAAAGCATGAAAAATCAATAATCCCAAGGCGAAAAGCTTTCTTAACAAACAAACAGACGTCTGTTGTATAAAATACCTTGAAACGTAAACTCCGAAAACTATTATTTTAAACGATCATTAATTTAGCACACCTGCATGTTTGAAAGGTCAACTTCTATGTATTTTGGAGTATAACAAGACAAATTTCAAGGAATATTGTTCAAACCGTTGGTGGTTTCGTATAAACACTAACCAGAGTTTCTTAAAGAGCAGAAAGGATGCACGATTAATAAGATGCTATAGAATGAAATGTGAGAAGAACGTTCGTTTGCGTAACGCACGTATTCACTCCACGTGGATTAGACATCAGACGCGGGCAGTAATATCGATTTTCTACCACTCAAGTAAGGTTAGAATGCGACATCCAATATGCATAAGACAGGAATAAAGATATTACAGGCGGAGTTTTGAGACGTCACTGTACTGTATCATTGGTCGAAATAGATAGGTTTATAACAGACAATCACGTGACAGGTGGTTGCGATAGCTGGCGTGATATAGCGTATTGATGAGGGAATAATTTGAGAAGTTTAAAGACGGTTATATAAAATTTGCAAAAATGTTATTTTGCAATTAGGTATTTTGCGTAAAATGTGGCCAAGAGGGTACGGTTGGATGATATAAATACTAGAAGTAACTTAATAGAGTTCCCTCTTTAATTTGACATCGCTTAACAACGATAATAATCAACTGACGAGACTTGTAAGTATTAAAATTTTGTAAAAAGGTATTGTTTGTGACCTTATAGTTAGTAACCCGAATAGTAAAGCGAGTGTTGTAATTTTAACTGGGGTTCACGAATATTTAAACAAGCTCGTAAATTAATTATACCGTAATAAACAAGTGTAATATACATGGATTTGGATATTGGAGTTGATATTAAATGGGTAGCACGAAGATGGGCTTAGATGGTGTTTTCATCTATAAACATCTGGTGGAGCAGCGCGCATAATCACGCAGCGAGAGGTTCAAAAAGATAATACCACATCAACGTAGAGGGCGTCTTCAAGTTTTCCAGGTAACGCATTTGAATTTGCTGTTTTGTTTTATAAACTGTTGAAATTATTTGTGATGTGTGAGTGAACTTTGATGGTATTTTTTTTGTAATTAAACGTATTGAAAGAAATACGTATAACTGACGTTTATAATGATATTTGAATATAAATCTGAAGGTGTGCGTAAAGCTTATTAACTTTCCTGATGAATTTAAATTTAATTGTTAAGAGTACATGGTTTTTTTTTAGTTTGTAGTAAGAGTATGCAAAGTAGAAAGCATACATTAATAAACTGGGTTATCATGAGCACACCATACTCCAGTGTGTAGTAGTCAGAAATAAAGAAAAGGTATTATTTGGGGCCCATTTACTCCTGTTGCATTAAATGTGTTTTAAAATTACAATTTTAAAAACAAGGACTTTATGAAGATAGCGTTCTTCTGAGGTGTAACTGAAACACCGAACTGTACATAACGATGAATTATTATTTATAAATAACGGTAAAATAAATATTGTATGATTGTTGTATTATTTAGTAATTTTATTGAATAGTGTGTGAATGATTAAGAGAATGATAATAAATCTAGGTATCCGAAAAGAGGCACAGCTGAGCTAGCCAGGGAAACTACTGAAGAAATTAATTAGATGACGCAGAATCCGGGCAAGAAATTTTGGTGAACGTTTACCTTTTTAAAAAAATTTTTTTTTTGGAAGCCGAATGTTTTTCTAGAAAGTACCTGAGACTGCAGAGCAAAGTTCCACGGCAATATATATTGCCGTGGAATGTGACTTTACTCTGGAAAATGCGTCAGTCTCTGGTACTTTCTAAAAAACATTCGAGCCCCACGATTGGGCGTCATAAATTGGCGTGGAACGTCACTTAGCTCTGGATTTCGCTAGTTTAAAAAAAAATTAATTTTCAAAAATATAAATATTTTACCAAAATTTCTTACCCAGATTCTGCTTCATCAAATTAATTTCTTCAGCAGCTTCCCTGGCTAGCTCAGCTGTGCCTCTTCTCGGATACCTAAATTTACTATCATTCTCTTAACCATTCACACACCATTCAATAAGATCACAAAATAATACAACAATCAGACAATATTTATTTACTGCTATTTACAACAATAATTCATAGTTATGTACAGTTCGGTGCTTTAGTTACACCTCACTAAATGCTATCTTTGTAAGTCTTTGTTTTTTAAAATTGTAATTTCAAACACATTTAATACAACAGGAGTAAATTGGTCCCAAATAATACCTTATCTTTATTTATTACTGCACACTGGAGTATGGTGAGCTCATGATAACCTAGTTTATTAATGTATGCTTTCCACCTTGCATACTATTACTACAAACTTAATAAACCCATGTACCCTTAACAATTAAATTTAAATTCATCATGCAATTTAATAAGCTTTACGTACACCTTTTGTTTTATATTCAAAATACCATAATAATAGTCAGTTACACGTATCTTTTTCATTACGTTAAAAAACCAAAAATAACCATCAAAGTTCACTCACACATCACAAATAATTTCAACAGTTTATCAAAAAAACAGCAAATTCAAATGAGTTACCTGGAAAATGCATCAAGAGTCCATCTCTGTTGATGATGCTGTATATTCCTGAATCCCTCGGATTCGTGATTATGCGCGCTGCTCCACCAGATATTTATAGATGAAAACTTAGTCTAAGTTGACCTTCGTGTTACCAATTAACATCAATTCCAACATCCAAATCCATGTATATTACACTTGTTTATTATTGCATTATTAATTTACGAGCTTGTTAAGATATTCGTTGGACCTCAGTTAAATTTAGATCACTTGCCACTACTCGCATTACTAACTATAAGACCCCAAATAGCCTAATATTATTTTACTAAATTTTACAAATTTTTAATACTCACAAGCCTCGTCAGTTAATTATTATACGTTGTTAAGCGATGCGAAATTAAAGAGAGCCCTATTAATTTTCTTTCCGTATTTATACAATAAACCCATGCCCCCTTTGGCCACACTTTACTTGAAATAGTTATTTGAAAATAATATTTCCGCAAATTTTGTTTAACCGTCTTAAAACTTTCAGAAATATACCATCGTCAACACGCTATATCATACCAACTACCACATCCACCTGTCGCGTGTTTGTCTGTTCTAAAACTATCTATTTCGACCAATAATATAGTTCAGTGACGTCATAAAACTCCGCCTGTAATATCTTTATTCCTGTCTTATGCATATTTGATGTCGCGTTCTACCCTTACTTGAGTTGTAGAAAATCGGTATTGCTGACCGCGTCCTATGGACTCCACGTGGACCGAATACGTGCATACTCATTCGACTGCTTTTATACCCGTCTCGTTCTGTAGCATATTATCGATTGTGCATCCCTTCTGCTCTTTAAGAAACTCTTGCTAGCGTTTATGTAAAGCCACCGACGGTTGAACAATATTTTCCTTGAAGCTCGCCTTGTTATGATCACAAATAAGCAGAAGATGACCTTTCCAACATACAGGTGTGCTCAATTATTGATCGTTTAAAATAATACTTCTCGGAGTTTACATTTCACGGTATTCTATACAACCGACGTCTGTTTGTTTGTTAAGAAAGCTTTTCGCCTTGGGATTATTGATTTTACATGCTCTGATGCGTTTTCTGACGTTCTTACTTGTTAAATTAAAATAAATTAAACTAATTATGCGTTTCTATTGGCTTATCAAATTGATTTTCTTTATGAGCTTATTATTTTTTAATCCCAATTATAACAATACGTCAATACTAGTTAATTTAAATGAAATAAATTTTGCGCGTAAATATTATGTTCCTTTCTCTACACAGGGTGTTTGCAATTGCACTGCTTACCCCAAATTTTACCCTTTAAATCCACTACAATATATATATATATATATATATATATATATATATATATTGCTATGATAATAGGGTAGTTTAGGGATAGATTAAGTCATGGGGTCGTAGAATAAAGAAATACAGCTTCCACATTAGGAAAGGCACATAATTTCAGCAACTATAAGAGTAAATTGGTCACCCTGCATATTGTTAATTAATATACACACTGTATATAAAATACACAGGATTAAATGCATAAGTACAATAAGTGGTCTAAAAGTAGTTTACAAGTAAAGATAAGATTTTAAAAATTCATTATTAGAAAATTGTTACGTGTTTAGAAGAAATCACATTTGGTCAAAAATCCAAAATTCTATAGAAGTAAACAACATCAGGCGATTTAATTTAGATGATAAAATATAACAAACATTCGAATACGTGACTTAATAAAAGGCAAAAGTTAGAATTTCTCAAATAATACCACGATATGCGAAAGGCGTACGTGACAGTCAATGCATACATTGAAAGATTTAAACTAAATAATTGGTGAACAAGATAAAGGTAAAAAGGTAAAAGTATCGTCACAGAACGTAAATAAGCCAATGAAATCAGGTGGAGGTACAGCTTATATATACGATAATGACAAAGCAACAAGTTAGTCTATATTGAAACTGAGCTACGACAATGTTCAAAAGTGTTAAGAATTTACGTAACCAGTGAATTAAAAATAAGAGTTAAAAAGTGCGTGAATTTATGTAACAAAAAAAAGCTGATCTATAAATTAGACGTAAGTAAAACGACTTAATTAAAATCCATTTCTAATAGTAATAAAACAGAGTTTTTAATTCTAATTTCAAATAAGACGGCTTTAATTTTAATTTCAATCTGGATAAATAGATGACTTTTAATTTTGGATTTCAATTTGAACTTTAATTTTGGCTTTTATTTCGACTTTCAATTGGAGACATATTTTGATTGAGATGGCTCTAATTTGGAATATTTAAAACGACTTTAATTTGGACTCCGAAATTTGAACATACTCAAATTTTGAAGATAGTTTAAAAATAAAAGTATTCTGATTTGGATATATTCTAACTTGGAAACAATTTATGGGGCAGGCACATTAATAAGGAAAGAGGACACAGAAAGGGGATTCAGATCATGGACTAGGATGGAACTACAGAACACATTCCAGGTTAGCAATCTTAATACACTTTATTCTTGAAAACTGTTTTAATTTAATATTTATCACACTGTGTATTTGTAAGAGTCAACAAAAAAGGTAATTTAACATTTTATGACAAGGAAATAGGCAACTTGGAACGTTCGAAGGTCCTGAATTAGTAAAGGATATTTTTGCTGACTTTCAGAAAACCATAAATCTGTTATATGTAGATATTCTGTAGAAAAGGAAAATTTTGGGAGTTGTAAATATTATCAATCATTATATTGTGTATTATAGAATTGTACCGTATTTTTTTTCTAGTTACATTTAATTCAATAAAATAAAAATAAAACAGCTATAATTTAATATATTTAATTTGTGAATTACCGACCAATAGAAATTAATGTATAATATTTATAATAACGCATAGATTCTTTTACGTTTATACTCTAAAGTTCGTTACCAAGCTCTGTCAAGTTGTCAGTCGGCACTTCATTATCAGCGTTCGAAAGGGCAGGCTGCTTTGCAGAGTAAGTGAAGTCGAGATGGCCGTGTGTGAACACGTGGCTTCTAACAAAGTTAGAAAAAAGTAAAGAAGATGGAAGCCCCTTTGGACATCATTTAGACAATTGGTATATATTAATTCAATAGATTATACTAATATTTTTCATCTTAGTGCAATATCTTAAGGACATATCTTGAATAATATCTCCGATAATAAATTAAAACAATTTCTGAAGGCAATATTTTAAAGCAAGAATTTATGGTTTCGTCCTATTTAATATAACATGCAGTAACGTATAAGCCGATTTCACATGTGTTCCTTATATTTCAACCTTACCGATGAATAATATCAAACAAGGATGTTATGGTTGGTTTTGTGATGTAATCGTTGTACTCCAAGCAAATTTGATGCAGATGGAAATTTCCGACAGCTGAGGTCATATATCTTAAGAGTTTTTCATGTCTCAAGCCATTCTCCATCCAACATTACTTTGGGCTTACATTAAAAAGAAGAAATTCTCGACCTTGTGATATCAGGTTAAGGGTTAGGAAATTTGGAGGTTTAATTTTTAGCTGATAGTCACGAGGGTAAAGCTTCTAAAGAATAAAAAGAAAATATTACAAAATAATTTATATTTTATATTACAGAATTGCTTTATTTGATTCAATAAGATCCATTCAGGGTAAAAGCCTAATTTGACATTTCATTACATAAGGGCTTAAAATAATAAAGGAATCAGGGCTAATATCACAGAAATTTTATAAAGCCCATCGTAGGGGCTCGTTAATCATAAAATAATAAAAGCTAGTTTCATAGTAAACTTTATGGTACATCCAATCAAAGGGGATTTCACAGAATTTTATGACATGCCAAATCGTGGGGCTCAATAGTAATATTAGGGAAAATAACACGGCAATTTTATGGACGGCCCAACACTGGGGATAAAAACATAGCAATTTTATGACGGTCCAACTGTGGGGTGAATAACACAGCAATATATATATATATATATATATATATATATATATATATATATATATATATATATATAGTGAATAAGATGAATAATAACTTAGACTTTTATGCAAAGCCAATGATCATTTCAAATCGAGCTAGTAATTGAAAGATGGAAAATACAAGGTCTTGGACAGGACTTGAACCTGTATCCTGGTTTTGCCGGAACCTGTCCAAGACCTTATATTTTTCATCTTTCAATTACTAGCTCGATTTGAAATGATAATTTGAGCTTTGCTTAAAAAGTCTAAGTTATTATTTAATTTTATTCACTAAACTACGATGTATTTATCAACTTACCTTGTGTAATTAACTACCTAAAATATTTATATATATATATGTATATATATATATATATATATATAGATATAAATATATATTTCTAAAAATTGATTACGGGTTGCTGAATGCTGAGCACTAAAGTATAAAAATTAAAAACTGAATTGTATGCTGACGTTCCATGAAATTTATTCACGTTATCAAAGCTATAAAAACACAAGAACAACTAAGTATAAATTAAATTTTTTTTATAATAGGTGCTGATTTTAATATTGTCGGCGTTCAAAATGTTGGATAATTGTTTGGCTTCTGAGTGTTATGAACCAATTTGAACGGCGATTTGTTGCTAAAACCGACTCGCTTTCATTCCTCATTTCAATATTACCTTGTTACACCATTGAAGTAATACAATTTTATGTGGTAGATTATGTGGTACGATCTTACCCCAAAGAATGAAATTATTTGATATACAGATCGTATGGCAATCTTTTGGTGAGTGACAGTTGCCCGTCTATCACTAATTTCCCTTGTTAACAAAGTCGATCCTACAGAACCGCATACCGAGGAGCACTATTTTGAGGTTCAGTGATGTGCCTCTGAGGATCAAGCCATAAACGTCATTGTTCATCATTATTTTCTGTTCAACTTCTTTAACAGAGCTAAATTGTAGCGACACTATGCTTTAAACGACTAGCAACATTACGAATGGCTAGTCTGGCTTCTCGTAGACACTTTGTCATATCACGTTCAAACTGACTTAGATGGTGAAAATTTCTATGTTGTCGAATACAAAGGATTCTCTATACCCTTATAGGTCTAATTGAAACAAGAGACATGCATTATACTAGCTCTTGATTAAATTAATAGAAAAACCATAACAAAAACATTGTCTATAGTAATGCATTGACTATATGCCTAATAGACTAGTGAATGCAAAAATAAAACAGAGAAGGAACGATGTATTATTAGTACTTCTCTTATATTTAGTAGTTACCTAAGTTTTGAGCGCTTCTTATAGTACGAACACGATACATATTTTCTGAAAATTTTGATACAATTTACTAATGTCTACTGAGTGTTCACTAATTTACGGCAAACAGTGTATATTAGGACGATTATACCCACCTAACGCCTCAGATGTGTTATAACCATGTTCTTGGTAAATAGCAAATGTAGTTGCTGTTAAAGCTGCTGTTACCATAAATGTAAGCATATCGCAAACATATGATGTTATCCAAAATGGTACTAAACGCACTCCACTGACTAATTGCAAATGTTTGGAATTACAAGTACGTTCCTTAACAAAAAACATTACGTAATACGATGCAACTGCGGTTGCCGCAAATCCTAAATTGGTTGCCATCGATAAAGTTGAACCTATTGGTTTAAAATAATCTCCTTCATCCTAAAATAAATAGAATAATTAATTTAAAGATATACAAATCATTGTTTAAAATAAATTTATGTATTGAACATGAGCGTTTTAATTTTGGTTTTTAAATTAAACATTTATTTTCAATAAACAAGTAAAATAAAAGAAAATGATATTGTACTGTTGCAACGGTGCCGAAGTGTCTAGATTTAAATGAGATAAAGCCATTAAACAAATAATAGACCAATTGACACCTACATGGGTGCATTTAAAACAAATAAGAAGCATATAACAGCGAAAAATCCAAAATATTTGAGAACAACTAAATTAGGTTTATAGAACCACGTGTCTCGGACGACCGGGTGTTTCAAACGAAATTCGAAGTTGGGAGTTATTATATGAATTGTGCAATAAGGCGATGAAATAAATACGTTAATATGTATATGAAAAGGAGTTTGTCCAGATAAATTACATAGTCGATCTTAGTGACAAAGCAGTTTAGTCGTCGTGTAAATATTGTATTAAGCGAATTAAGATTTCGCTGCATTTGTAAATAAATAGGCTTACATTGGACAAATAAAGAGCAATTACACCAAGCTCGTTTACTATCATCGGAATGGTATCGTTCTAGGCAAACAGAACCTAGCGGTGAACTTGTAAACAATTAAACTTAAATATGCAAGATTGGATTTAATTATGGGGGCGCAATAGGCACTATCGTCAATTAAGGCTTTCTTTTTTTACGTTTTGCTCAAAACTGTTGATTTATAATTTGCAGCTTCAGATAGACTAATCATAGATTTCTTTAGCTCGTGGCGCATGTGGAGTCGAAAAGTGGCAGATTAGAGTTACATCACACGGTCGAAAAGTTGTTCAGTTATACTGGCAATTACGTGTTTATGCAGTAAAGTTGTGCAATACTGATTTACAATAAATGTCCGATAACGAATTTGAGTTTTGTACGCCTCCTAAATGAAAAGAATCTGAAGAAACTTGCCAGATAAAAGCTAGCCGAGGTACGAGAAGGCTTTAAATTCTATCAAGATTAGTGCCTCTCAAAACCGTGAACGTATATACTCAACCAATACGTGGTTATCTTGACATGACATTTGATGCCACAAAAATCATAAACTTAGATACAAATGATTGAGAATTTTATAGCCGCTTCGTGCTTTTGATGACTTCACGCTTCGAGCGTCGATCAGTAATATCACCCTCGGCAGCAACGAAGCATCTTTTAACGCGTTTGTAATATGTTCTCAAATAAATAACCTTGAATTTTACAACAAAAATACAATTTATTCATTTTTTTACTTTAATTTGATATATGTGCATGACCTACTTGGCATAAACATTTAGCAATTTTTTTTTATTGAAAAGTATGTTATTACATTTTTAAGTTCATTTGCCGCAATAAATCATTTGTAATGCAAGGTATGAACCATTCATCGAGTCTTTTCTGCCTCATTCTCAGCCTACAAGGATTATTCATTTGCTTAAATTACGAAAAAATGTTACCGCAGAGAAATCCGTCACCGTAAAACGCAATTTTAACATTGGGAAAAGAAGAACTCAGTTTACCTTCGCATATTATTTTATAAAGGTTTAAATAAGGGTGGACGCTTTTTTAGTTACCGTTGTAAGTTGTACAGTGTTTATTATTTTTGATACTTTTGTGGATACTGGAGCTATGAATCGAGAGTAGCGATTTCCACTTTAGTATACATCGTTTTAACGAAACAAAAGACGATGAGGTTAAAATTGTCATAGCCCTGTTCGGTTTTAAGCTGTACTCTAACTTTGGAATATCCTGAATATTGTAACGAACTTCTATTTACTGTTCTTTATTAGACAAACAAAAGCTTGTTTACTCACAAATACAAAAGTAATAATAATTTCTAACAGTTTTACTAACACCAAATTTTTCTTAGCACGACGGTTAACTACTTTATCTCTAAGTTTGGCTATATAACTTATCTAGACAAGCATTTAATCATACGCTAATTATACGTATTTATGTTAATGCTTTAATTCATTTATATTATAATACTCGCGAAATAGCCTCGAGAAATTACCAGAAGTTTTGAGGGTTCTTTAAATTATTTGCTTTTGTATGCTTTAAATTAGTTTTCCAATTGCACCTTGTAGCTGTCAATCATTCAATTGTTGGTGTAATGGCTTTATCCCTTTTGATTCTAGATCCTCTGACGCCTTTGTTATAATATTATATTTTACATCGCTTTTAATATTTATTTTAAAAAGTAACCTAAAAGATTTTCATGTATAATTGTTTGTTTCATTTGTAATAAACAGTAGACTAATTCCAAATTAATAACAAGTGCATTAATATAATTTGTCGCTTTAATAATTGTTATGTAATATGGCTTAGTATTTAAAATGAGGGTTTATAATAATTCTGAAAGTTAGATATGCAAGTTGTTTTATGGAATTTATTAAAAACTCCGAAATAGTTTCTGAATTGTTTTTCGATAGGTAGTGTACTTAAATCATTATAATAATTTTTCATATCGGATGAAGGTTTTTTGTTGTTCTCAAACTTATTTGCTGGCTTGAAAATCAATTTACTAAAGCATGGACTCTTTATTGAACTACGTTCCAAAACGCTAAAAACGATAGGGAAAAAACAAATAATTATATTAGCGCACGCAGAAACAATGCCTACATCATCGAGTAGGCAAACAAATAAAGTAGTTGTCTCATTAAGGTATGACGCTTAGGAGATTTTAATACCTGTTGTCGGTGGTTCGAGATTGAGTGGCTGGAAGCAATCAACGGTATGATCACATTCACAACCGCGTGTACGTGAAAAGAAATTTTTTATTGAACGAGGAGGTCACGGTAGACTAATTTAAACGTGTTGCCTTCACACTACCGATGTAATGCAAGCAGAGGAGTGGACTGAATATCGAGAAGCTTACGAAGCTTGCTGTGATTAATAACACTGACATACAAAAATAATAACGATATTTATTATTAACTGAACACCAACAATTTCGGGAGAGCGTCTTTTGCATGCTAACTCTTTCGCGGTCTAACAACTTCTCCTAGCTTTAACACTGCCCAGAGGTGGGGCGAGACTGATAGTGGCGCGAAGGCCGTCTCAATCAAATGTTTGTAAATATACATATTCCTACTCGTGTCGTAACAATACCATTCATATAAAAGTAGGCTACCGTTTTGCAATTGACACTTAGAGGATGTGCGCACTAACTAATACTTTGAAATACGTACCATCTGCTCTGATGAATATCATTTTTCAACTTCTCAAAGAAGTTATTTGAGAACTGTTGTGCCATTGACCTACTATAATTTCATTTAGCTTCAAGAAAATGGTACTCCGAACTCAGGACTATTAAATTCAGTTTTTGATAATATCTTTCGTCAAAGATGACTAGGTACATTTAGGCTTATGAGATGACCTTTACGATCTCTCAATTTTATTTTGATTTGGATGCGATAAATGGAATAACAAAACTCCGAATGTTGCGTTCGAGAAAACAAAGGATAACTCAACACAGAAGTGACATTCGCGTTAAACCAAATGCATGTGCCTTGAGTATCCCTGCAAAGCATAGAAATATATCCGAAAATTTAAGCGATAGACAAGAGTATTTTTTAATCCAGCAGACCTAAGACCCACAAATCCTTATAAATAAATATATATATATATATATATATATATATATATATATTACTGTAGTTTTATAGATTATAAAAGGTGTTGAATAGGTCAAATAATTATTTATTGCTGGGTAACTCATGTATATAACGGTCAAGTAAAGTTTGAGACGTTGTTTCGAAAGATAAGATAAGAATTTACCAATT
The DNA here is from genome assembly GCA_036346225.1 of Platerodrilus igneus. Lineage (NCBI taxonomy): Eukaryota > Metazoa > Arthropoda > Insecta > Coleoptera > Lycidae > Platerodrilus > Platerodrilus igneus. The sequence goes on along the minus strand of JARFIW010001742.1, from coordinate 48,054 downwards.
TTCTTTAAATATTAGGGTTAATTGTATGTAATTGTAAAATTCACTGCAAATATTAATCACAATTAAGTAGGAAACGTAATTTTGTAAAGCATAGTTTCATAAATATGCAAGAAACTTAGTTTTGTAGAACGTAGTTAAGGTTAAGATGAAATAGCGTGTAAATGTATTAATACGAAATCTTTTATATTTGTAGCATAAAAATCGATAGTTGAAGAGGGTAGATTTATTAGTAAGGCATATTCAAAGCGTCATTTATTTATTCCTGTAAATTAAAGTAATATAAAACGGGAATATGTATAATATTTCTGGGAAGGTTTAGCATTGTAAACAGGTTATTTGTATCGAGTTTAAAAGCTTGTCAACAAGTATAGAATTCAGAGGAAAAGACAGTTGAAAAACAAATGAGGTCTAGGTTAGCTAAAATGTTGCACGTTACAAAAACAGATCGATATTATAACGAGAAGGAAGATATTTTGCATGAGGTAGCAAAGGAGGGGAGATAGCACATGGTTAGTGATCATTGACTTTGAAACGTCTGTTAGACGAGGAAATTTAAAAGCAAATAAGCGAGACAGGGACGCGATGTGTTTTCGGAAAATATTCGTTTAGAAAAGGAATCAGAAATCCAGTACAGAGTTGCAAACGGAGTACGATTGTTAGATTAGGCGAACAAGAGCTAAATAGATAATACTATCGATCGGTTAGGTAGAACGGAGCTTATGAAAAAGGGGAATAGAAACAACGAGATATAGCATACGGGTTAGACGACGATAAGAGAAAGGCACAACGAATGTTGAAAATTAAAAAAAAGAAAAAACATAAGATGGAACATTCTAAGTGCAGGTTAGAGGAATACACAGATATGCGCGTGCACTAGAGGCGTGTTTTGGAGGCTAGAGTGGAAGGCAGTTATCCGGGGATTCCATGGAAAGTGCCAGCCGTTACAAATTTAACGAGGGTTTCTTCGTAAAACGATTGTTTGTTACTGAGAATTCCACGATTTTTGCGACGGTTTGAAAACCGTTGAGAATTTAACCTAGAATAACTCAAGGGTAATGGTTAGTTTGTGGAATTGAGCAACCGTTTGTTGTTGTGCTGTGCATGAGATTATGGAACTGGAGGACGGTTTGAGAACGTTACTAAGAAAGTGTGTTATAGGGGTGGTGAGAATAGATTCAAGGAAGCACTTTTGGAGGCTATATAAATCCAGAGGAGGTGGTAAAGACTTTTTTTCCTTTCGAACCAAGCTACTTACAAGTGTAAATGTAAATAAGTGAGTTTAGATTTTATTAAAATTTAATAAGCATAAGTTGGTGCAAAGTTATATGGCAATTGTGCAGTCTATCAAATTCTGTTAATAATCGAAGCTGAAAGCAAAGTAAGTAGAATTTTTACTACTTGTGGTTAGAGGCACTTAGTGTACTCTGGGTACAAATCAAGTATGTGGATGGACCAGTAGCAGATGTACGGGAGCATGGAAGTACCGTGCATTAGCCGTAGAGAAATCTGGGTAGAAGCGTGCTGTTACGGTTGGTGAGAGGCCACCTGAAGTAAATTTTGAACGTGCAGTATAGTGGAACGGCTACGTTGGAGATGATTTCCACGTAGAAAGCTGGTGGTGCTACGATCCAGGTAATTCAACCTTTGTAAAATTTTTGCTTATTGTGATTTTGTGGGTGTTTATGACAATTTGGTGATTATTGGTGTAATTTATATTATTGTAAGAACATTTTATTTGATGATTTACCTTGAAAAAAGAGTATATAAAAATTTATATATGGTATAAAATGAAGATGTAATTATGGCATTTTGTACAAAGTAAAAAGGTTTTTGGTAATTTCAGTGTAGTAGTTAGCACATAGATAGAGAAAAATTTTTACTATAAGCTCGTATTAGACCTGGGGGTTTAAAGTAAAGTTTGGGGATAAGCCCAGTTACTTTTGGCTAATAATTGATGTAATTAGAAAAAAAATCCAAATTATTCTATTTAAAATGACTTCTTTCAAAATTGATAATATTTGTTAAATATGCAAGATGTATGAGGAACGTAAAACTGAAATTTTTAAATATCGACTGCATGTTCAAATAAATCGTGATGTACTTTTGGCAGTCAACTTTTATTTATATAAATACGAGGGTAGTATTTTCAGTGAACAAGTGAGCAGCCGTGGGGAATATCCCTGAGGAAGCGGGAGGTTTTGGCGTCCGAATTGGAAAGCATCTTCAGAGCGTATTATTTTAGGGTGATATGAATTACAAGTCTAGGTGGTAGGGCTTCATTTTCAGGTAGGTACAGGTATTTGTGACAACATAAAATTTTAAGGGTGTTCCATCCAGGTAGAATTATATATATATATATACATATATATTAATATATATATATATATATATTAATATATATATGTATATATATTATATATATTGTAGTGGTTTTAAAAGGTTAAATTAACTATAAACAAAGCAATTTGAAACACCCTGTATAGAGGAAACAACCAGAATTTACGTGCAAAATTTATTTCATTTAGTTCAGTTTAATGTAACAAGTGTTAACAAAAATTTACAATTAATGAATAAAATTAAGTTAGGTGCGTAAAGAAAATAAATTTTAGAAGGCAATGCAATTTATTTATTAATTTAATGGAGTTTAATTACGTCTAATACGCATAAAATCATGAAAAATCAATAAATCCAAGGCGAATAACGTTCGTTGTAACAAACAAATATATTGGTTGGGTTGAAATACCATGAAAAGAAGCTCTTAGAAATGTTGTGTTAAAACGTCGTTTAATTAAACACCTGCATGTTTTCTAAATGTCAGGTTCCTCTTATTTTTATAGATAACAAACAAGTTTCAAAGAATATCGGGTAAACGGTTGGAGGGTTCGCGTAAGTATTAACTAAAAGTTTCCTTAAAGTGCAGAAAGGATAGAGGGTCAATGAAATACTTCGGACTGAGAGAGGCATAATAACAGTGCATTTCAAAAGGCACGTATTCAGTCCACATGGGGTAAATAAAACGCGGACAGTAATATCGATTCTCTACCACTCAAACAAGGTTAGAAGAAAACATATGATATGCATAAGAAAGGGACAGCGTTAAGATAGGCGGGATTTTGAAGACGTCAATGCATATACTACTGGTCGATATCGTTAGTTTTAAAACAGACAAACACGGGGATATTTGAAGTCGGGTTTATTAGAAAATATCGTAACGACACGCTAAATTTCGGAGATTTCGAAAACGGTTGAAACAAAATTTGAGGTAGTGTTATTTTAAATTAGATTTTTCACGGTAAGAGTGGCCGAGAGGTTACAGTCGAAGCATATAAATACTTGACAAATTAGCACGACTCGCTCTCTTTTAACTTCTTTCTCTTAGTACTTTGATCGCTTCAGACTACGAACGAGCTTGTAAGTATATAAAATTATTTTAAATTAAATAGTACAGTGTTGGCCTCATAATTTGATACGCGAATAAGTGTGGAGTCTAAATTCTAATTTGAGGTACAACATTTATTTTAAACAAGTTCGGGAAGTGACGTGAAGTAACGTAAATTTAAAATAAATTAAACGAAAGTACGCAAGTATGAAAGAAGTGTAATTAATTTGGATTTGGAATTGAATACACTGGCAAGGCAGAGCAAACAGCACAACTTAAATGGGGTTCTTCTACAAATAGCTAGATGCGGACAGCAGAGCAGAGCGAAACAACTTTACCGCATCGTCAACGGAGTGGAGGTCTTCAAGAAATTCCAGGTAACGCTTTAAAATTGTTGTTGTTATAAACTATGATACTATGAAAATTGTGTGACGTGTGAGAGTAAATTTTGAAGGGATTGTGCATTATTTTGCGTATTGAAAATAATACGTATGACTAACTTTATTAAGGTATTTAAATAGAAATCTAAAGGTGTATATAAAGCTTATTAACGTTCCATCAGGAATTTAAAATTTTTATTGTGAAGAGTACATGGGTTTGTTTTTTTGTTGGTTGTAAGAGTGTGCGAAGCACAAAAGCATACATTATTCATAACTAACTGGGTTATCATGAGCTCACCATACTCCAGAGTATACACATTCAAAATAAATTATAAATAAAGAACGAATATAAGGTATTATTCAGGGCCCATTTACTCCGGGTATATTCAATGTGTTTGATATTTTAAATTAAAATCCAGGACAGTACAAAATAGGATTTATTGAGGTGTAACTTGATCTCTGAAATGTGGATGATCTTGAACTTTATTTGTAAATAGTGTTTAATAAATATTGTATGATGATTGTATTATTTTGTGGTTTTATTGAGAGTGTGCGTGAATGATACAGAGTATAATAGTGAATCTAGGTATCCAAGAGGAGGCCCAACTGAGCTAGCCTGGGAACTGAAGAAGAATTAAGGTGATGAAGAAAGGAATCAGGGTAATAGATTAATTTTTTTATTAAAATTTTCTATTGTGCGAAATTTGGAAAAAAAAATTTCGAATATTTTGTTATTGAGGCTCGAATTCGTGGGGCATGATTCATACGGTGTTACACGGCAATTTATATAATATATATATATATATATATATATATATATATATATATGTACTATTAGGGTAACTTCAAAATTACTATTTCTGTTATTCTACAAACAAGTGAAGTAATTTAAAAACAACTGCGTTTGATATGAATTAGTGCAGGTATTACAATTGATTAAGCGTTTGCAGTTAGTTGATTATCCTTACTCTAAGAAATCAATTTCAAATTCCCTTAAAATTCTCTTCAAATACTATCTCAACTTTTAATCCTAGTTCAATGTCCAGTAATTACAGACAGTTGCTTTTGAAATAGGCGGCGCTAGAGAACTGAACAACGCAAGTTATGTATCCCCCAATTATCTATATATATATATATTGAATATATTGAATCTAATAGGAATTATTAGAAATTGTTAAATAAAGTATAAGTTCATTGCAACAATGTAATACAAGGCTAACCCAGAAAGGTTATCAACAGTTCATGAGAACGGATATGCAACTTTGCATCCGAGAGGGCAGTGATACTGTAGGTTGCAGGTCACAGGCGGTTAACATACCGTAATTACCTAGAAATAAGATTGTTACAATGTAATAAAGTGTAGAATTAAGAGAAAAGCAGACATAAATCTGCAAATTCCCACAGCCGTGTGAGGGGCAGGTTATTATAAAAAGCCCGGGAGCTCAAGGCCCGGCAGTCAGTCTTCGAACTCCATACTTCGTTGTTCAAGCTACTCGCCCTAATATTAAGATAAATAAATTTGTTAAAGTTTGGAAACGTTTTTTAAAAACACCGCTCCAAAGGCCCGAACCTTAACTCGCATTAAATAAAAAAAAAGTTAGCCAAAATCGAGTTGAGCTCGCACTAATAGAGTTCCGTAACAATACTACAGTGAGCAATCAATACACCAAATTAAGCTGTTTTTATTTTTTATGTATATTTAAATTTTATGCACATTTGATTGTGATACCTGAAAAATGATTATATTGTCCCACATTGTACTGGTACATTAGTAAATACCCTGTCTATTACTGTGTTTAAAAAATTTTTTCCCAGCAACTATTACACTGTGAAAAAACCTGCAATATTCCGAAAATCTATGACTCAATAGCTACTATTCCTATTAAAATCAAAATTTTAGCTTTGGAAATGTAGGAGAACAGGGGAGGGAAAGACGGTCATTTTTGGCACATTTTGATCTATATCATGAAGACTACTGGACCAAAAATTATAAAAAACATATTTTTAGAGCCTTTTAGAATCCTCTTTCAAATGATATTTCACATAATATATTTATTAAAACTTTTTTCTTTTGACCGAATTAACCCCTGCTATTTTAATATAAAAATATTTTTTTTCTGTTTTCTGACTGTCGATATATGTACGCCATAAAGACCCTAGCATTGTGTCAAATTTCAAATTCCTATGTTACACAGTTTTCGAGAGAAACCTCTGTGACAGACGGACGGACGGACATCTTGTAAAGGTTCCGTTATATCTTATAAGTTACGGAACCCTAAAAATAAAACAAAATTTTAAAAAGTTGGTGCCGTCTTTTGAAGTTGCGTTGCGTTTATTAACATTACTTACACTTATTCTATTTCTACGAAACGATTGACCAATATAGTTACTCTGCTAGCGCTACATAAGATACAACTAATGCATTGGAATACTATCGGTCGAGCCTTCACCGCTGTGTGAGAATATTTCGAAGAATATAAAATAGCCGACGCATGTAAGAGTTATTAAAACACTTGGCTTCGTAATTCCTGTGACCTGTGAGTCACTTATACATTCAGTTGGTTACGGTATCTTAAAGTGAAATGACTGGTTGCTACGTTGAGAAAATCGTCCTGCGGCAACAACCGTTTTGATCAGTACAACAAACTGCAGGTTCTTAACAACTAGTGTGTGCGCGTGTGTGCGTATGTGTTATTATACTGTGATTTTGAAAAATACGTATACTATTATAAGAATACCATTTTAAAACTTCACAATCTCAACAATACTTTGTTTATTAAATGACTGAACACATACGTGCTAGGAAAATAATCGTCGTGGATCGTGGATAAACACATGAAGTGAGTACTTGAACTGTGAAACTAGTGATGTAAACAGTAGATAGTAGTTTTATTTAAATGTTATCTTCGTGATTCTGTCGTACTCTGTTGCAGCGAATATCCCGACATCAAGGTGACGATTACAAAATTCTAATTATAGTTTGTATTTTTTTATTATTAAATAGTCGGAAGCGAGAATGTTCTATTGAAAAAAGCTAAGCGGACACGAATACAAAAAACTTCGAGAAGAAAAAAAGAAAAAAGAAGCAAAGGTTTTAAGTAAATATGTACGATTAACACCGTTTTTCATTATGCATGAAAATCAACATTCGCACATTGAAAGCGCAAACAATAAATCTGAAACATTTGTCGAATCTACCGAAGTCATTGATTTAGATCCCGTACCTGAATGCTCAAAATTTGAAATAAATAAGAAGCCACCAATTTCGAGTATTGTCAGTAGTGATGAAGAAGTCTATACTTTACCGTTTCAGGCGTTAATGGTAATTTAGAAATTCCTGTGATGTGGCAAATAAATAACGAAGTAATAAATAGAATATATCACAAAACAAAATATTGATGCAGATTTTTAAAATCTAAACCTGAGTCTGATCAACACGCTAGAATTTTACAGAAAACCCTTTTTTTCTAAAACGCCAAATGGTCAAACTATATAACGCGAATTCTGAAACAATTACAAAAGTTTACCGCACCCGCTATCCATTGTTCACGAATGCTTCTACTCAACTTTCACGTGAAGGATTTAACGATTGGAAACACGCCATAGATGAAATGGGTCACCTAAAATGTGACCCATGATCCAGTGACCCAAACGAGGATGTGACCCACCACCCAGTGACCCATGATCCAAATTGATCCAGTGACCCAAATTGACCCAGTGACCCAAATTGACCCAGTGATCCAAATTGACACACATTGACCCAATGACCCAAATTGATCCAGTGACCCAAATTGACCCACATTTACCCAGTGACCCAAATTGACCCAGTTACCTAAATTGACCCACATTGAGCCAGTGACCCAGATTGACCCAGTTACCTAAATTGACCCAAATTGATGCAGTCGCAAAAATTTTCTTACTGTCTCAAATTGGCCCGGGCGAGTTTTATCGAATAACCGATCATGAAATTTGGAAATTTTATTATTAATTTTTAATAAATATGTGCTGTTCTACGAATTACAGTTACAAAATAAATCTCAGAACTATCTGGCTGAAGGAGTAGCTGCTGTCCGAGACAATTTCAATTAGTGTGAGAATGTTTAACAATTAAATATACTAAATGATCAAAATATTTTTGAATGATAGACGCAATAAAATATAAATTGAATAATCCCGTTTTCTGACATCGAGTTGATACAGGAACATTGTTTTATATGATCTTCATCATTCTTTTATAAAAGTCAATGTGGATCACTGGGTTAATGTGGGTCACTGGGTCAATCCGGGTCAGTACACGGGACCCACTGACCCACGGACCCAAACAAAAAAAGACCCACTTAGACCCAATGACCCAGTTGACACATGACCCATTTCATCTCTGAAACACGCTAAAGAAGCCTCCACCATTCATGATCGAAGCAATGAGCATAGAAAACATTTACTTGCTTTAACCTCAAGACAAAAAAGTTTTAGTATTGATTCAGAACTTCAAAAACAATATACGGAAGGAAATTTGTATTGGCAATTAGTTTTTATAAGACTTATTGCAATAATACAACTTCTATCAGGTAGGGGGCTAGCATTTTTCGGATCTAACGAAACACTGGGATCACCTAATAATGGAAGTAATTTAGGTCTTTTAGAACTAATTGATGAGTTTGAAGAGCTTTATGCAAAACATTTAAAAAGGCATAGAAATGTAGGATAAGGGCAAAACTTAATATCTTTCTTCCAGCATATACAGCGAAATTTTAGATCTTATAGACAATGGAGCTACAAATCAAGATATCATTGAAATTGTAAAAGCAAAATATTACTTGCTTATAGTGGATTCTACACCTAACATTTCGTATATAGATCAATTAAGTGTCTTATAATAGAACGTTTTATTACTTTTATTCCAATATCAAATCACAAAGCAAAATCTCTCAAACCAGTTGTACTTTTGCTCTTAACTGAATTCGTTTTGTACATAAATAACTGTAGGGGACAGTGTTATGACAACGCCAGTAATATGTCTGGAATATATTCTGGTCTGCAAACTTGCTTGAAGCAACGTAATTCATTAGCACTTCACGTACCATGCGCCATACATTCTTTATATATAGTTGGAGCATATGCTGCTCAATGTTGCATTCTTGCTGTACAGTACTTCATAGTTTCTACAAAAAATGTGTAGCTTCTTCAGTGCAAGTAGTAATCGATAGCAAAAAATGAACTTGTGCCGAACGGGCCCTATAAAGGTCTACCCGGAGGTTAATTTTGTCAAAGTTGTGGATTTTTGTTCAATCTTTTAAAAATAGAAACAGATCTTATAAAAATACAGCCGATGAGTTGGTGAAAATATACACCAGTGATCTAAATACAAACTTTGGTTAAGAATGCATTCATTTTAAAGAAGTTCTAAAACTATTCATTTTGGAAAGACAAATTGAATTGATATCAGTGGTACATTTTAAAGAGATTATTATAGAAAAGTATTTAATATTAGTAGGTAGGCTAAGCCGCTTTGACAACAGAGATCCACAGCAAGATATGTATACGCCGATTCGAGAACAATATAAATAGCTAAGCCGCTTTGGAAAACAAAACGTGCAGCAAGATATGTATACGCCGCTTTGAGAACAGAATTGTCTTTGTATGTAAATTTGGTGCGTCGGGGGTCGTTAGGTCTTTGGGGTGTGCGTTCGGAGCGGTCGTTAGATTTTTGTCGTGGGGTGGTGCGCGTGCGCTGGGGTGGAGATATTTTCTTAAGAAATTTTTTAGCAGCGTTCCCGGTGTTATATATTAAATAGGATGGGGAAAGGTGTTATACATTTTTTCAAAATGTTGTGTGTAGAATGGAGTTCACGTGTTGGTTCTTGGCTGCTTCGGAGATTTTTCTGGGTAGGTTAAGCTAAAAATTAAAACGCCGCGGTGAAAATTTTTTTTATATTAAGCAAACGCGTGCAAGTGGTAAAGAGTTTTTAGCTCTCCTCATAAGCTGCGTTTTGTATGAAGTAGCAAATAAAATTGAGAAAATATACGAAATGTTATATAATGGGGATCAAATTTTTAAACGTTTGCAGGTAAAATCTTGTAAAAAAGAAGTCGTTCACTTCTCGCGATTTCAATGTCAAGATAAAATAACAAGAATTTGCAGTCGAATATAACCTTGTGTTTTTTATTGGGATTATAGCTCTCTGGTAATATATATGCAAATCATGCCGACATTCGACTATAACTATCTTCCAATAAGGTTAAACAGTCTTTTAAGGGATTATACACCCGTTCCGCACTGACATAACTTCCAATTGTACAGTTGTATATTGTCGCTTCCAATTGCGTAATACCATGTTCTTTGGTCAAAGTAGACGCGAATGTTGCTCTTAAACGTGCATCTAGACAACGTAAAAATCTAGTATATAATTTCCAAGTTGTTTATTAACACCAGGATTTGTTATCTGACACACAAATTTGTTGTATATCTTAATTCTTGCATTGGTTGTTAGCCATGTTAAACAATCGAATTTATATTAAAATTAAGTTTAAATGGCTCCATGCTTGACATTAAATATTTTTAAATTTTGTTATGTATAATGCCAGAATAAAAATTTTAGAATAGTATTGCATTGTTCTTTATTTATAAAAGGCTATGACGTCACAACGACCTTGGAAAAGTAGCCGAAACTAGGTAGCCGAGAGCATAGCGAAGTGGTGATTTTACCTATATGAAGAATTTTGTTATGTTAAGTAAAAACGTGCAAGTGGTAAAGAATTTTTTAGCTTTCCTCAAAAGCTGTATTTTGTATGAAGTAGCGAATAACATTTAGAAAATATACGAAATGTGATATAATGGATCTAATTATAAAGTCTGCATGTAAAATCTTGTACAAACAAGTTGTTCATTTCTCACGATTTCATTACCAAGATAAAATACTAAGAATTCGCAGTCGAATATAACCTCGTGTTTTTTATTGAAATTATAGCTCTCTGGTAATATATATGCAAATCATGCCGACATTCAACTTTTAATTAAATGGATTTAATTAACATAAGGTGTGTTGGAAAAACATGTTAAGACAGGTATGTCGTATATTTTGTTCTTGATTACATCACCCCAAAATAATTTATACAATTACACTGAACTTGCAGTCGGATCTAACATATAATCTTGAGCTTTTATTATATTTAATTATACCCATATGAATTTAAAATATATGCAAATTATATCACCTTTCATCGCGATTTATTTGCCTCTCAAATAAAAAAATTAATTTGATCTTATATCAAGGTGTTCTTGCTTACATTTAGCAATTTCAATATATTTAAATATTTAATATGTGTGTGTAGATGTAAAAAACATGTTAAGACAGGTCACTCGTTATTTTATTCATGATTGCATCACCAAAATAATTTATACAACTACACTAAACTCGTACCCGGATCTAAAATATAACCTTTAATTGTATGCAAATAATGTCGTTATTTAAAACGTGGTGAAGAATTTGGATGGCGATGTACTCATTCTCAAATGCGGAATGGGATTCCATAAGGTGATCTGAACGGGGGCTTTGCACCCATTAGGTGATTGAATACTTCAGAGATTTTTAGGTTAAGCAAAAACATGCACGTGCTGAAGAATCTCCCGAGAATTTCAAAAAATTATTTTTGTATTAAATATATAATGTTAAAAAGAAACACACAATATTTTAATGTTTTATTTACAAAAAATTACATTCTTTAATTGTCTCTATTTTTTTGTAGGTGGCGGTAGCAGATTCTTATTTGAATAAAATATAGATAAGACTTCCACATTAAGAAAAATGTATCTTAGTTAAATGTACGGGGATTTTATTAATTATAGTTTAGTAAAGTGCATGGTAGTTAATGACCTCGAGGTTGCGATATTTATAACAAAATACCAATATATGTAAATTATATGTGGCAACTGCATAACTTCAAATCATTTTAGCATAATTGTTAATTACCAAAATTCACAATTTCTACCTCCGTTAAAAACACATTAAGTAAGTGCATCTTGGAGATTTTAATAACTATAGTAAGTAAGTTTATACATACCGATAATACAATGGTAAAAATTCTTCTACAACACATTAAACAGCTTATTTATATTTGCTACCTTAAACAACTATGCGGAGTGCATATAAATGTCAGAGGAAGATTTTTTATCTTTCCCTTCCAATCTTAAAATTTATATCATCAATAAAATAATAAACAGATTACTAATAATAGGTCGTCAATGGAACTAAAACAACATATACAAAATGTGTACAAATTAAAAGACCACTTATTAATTAATCATGTCTGTAAATTCCTTTAAAGATTTGATATTAATAGGTAGTAACAATGTTGGTGCTATGTATATAAACGACTTTTTATGAGCATAGTTTAAATTAAAATAACACCAAAATTTATGTAAATTTAATAGTTCTGGTTTATAGTTGGTTGATCTTTGGAGGATAAATTTTATGAAACTTAGGTTTAACAAAGTAATCATTTTACAGGTGGGATTAAATAAAAATGTACTACTTTGATGATGAAAAAACCTATCCAACGCCTTTTTTTGTTTACACAACTATAACATACTTTAAAATTTAATACCTCGGTAGTGAAATATAATTTTTTAATTGTATTATTGTATCATAAAGTTTGCATAAAAAATGCAAAATACATATCCGTTAGAGAAATTTTTCAATATGATACTTACAGATTCGTTAGTAAGTTTTACATTTAAACTTATTTCGAGACATTTTTTGAAAAACATCTTACTAGTCTCAAGGAATATGTATGTAGGTATAAAATATACAAATAAAAGCACTACTTAATGTAAACATTATTCTTTATTAAAAATGAATAATTGGTTATATGTACAAACCAGTTTTTGAGTACAATTACATCTGTGGTTGCGCAATTGAATGACGAATGTCGTGTGGTATGCTAGAAACACTTGTGTGGATTGGTGTAATACTTTAATTTATGTAAAGGAGTACACCCTAAATCTTCTAGGTTAATAACATTTAAGTGTGGAAATTCATTGTAAATTGCCATCATCCCAAGATATACCGTGAAAGTTTCTGCTTAACCATACCTTTTGGTATTTGAAGCGAGCTGATAGACAGTTCCAAGAATATGGTGGTTGCAGCACATATGTTATTGCAACTCCATTCGATAGGGATAGTTGTAAAACAGTCATTTCTTTAAACACAAAGTTATTATGTGCAATTTTAAACCTTTGAACGTCGACAACTAATGGACTATTAATTTTAGACTTCACTCACAATATTGGTTGCAGGATTGTAGCGGACCAAACGATCGTGTAGAATGAGGCAGTACGCTGTAGTGTGAGCTTTAAGCGCTTCTTTCATTTGAAATTCTAATCGTACGTCAACCGCTACCACTTTCACTATTTCGTTTTGATGGGAACAATCGATGACTACAAGTGGAGCGTGCGTTTGAAATTCATTGGGTGTTAATATCGGCTCGCTGATACCCTCGTAGTACGATTGTTGAAACTGTGCATACATTTCATATAGTATAGAATAGCGATTGGTATCGAAATCAATGTTAAGATTATCCTAAGGATACATAGATGAACCCAGATGTAATTTCATATTGGTCAACTTACAGTGGTCGAACTGACTGCGCCCCTTTTTGCGCGATGTATCGGTTTGAAAGCAGACAATAACAAAACGTGGTTTCTCCACTTGAGAAGCCGTCTTCACAGCCCACGTATGCGTGTGTGTTGTATGTAATTCTAGATATTCGTGTAGTTCCCAACTGCGAAAGCTTATGTCCATGGTGACATTGCGTTGAATATGTTTGAGTAGTTTTAAGCGCTCTGCATCTGCAACGGTTATATGTGGAATCCGCCATGATATATGTGTAATAGTAATTTTGATTGACTCTTTGGTATCAGAATTCGATATAGCTGCATCGTCAGCACTACTTCTAATAAGAATAAGCTCCTGTTTGATATTCAAAACAATTTTTCGGTAGTCCTCCTCAAATCCTAAAACCATGCGAAAGGTAATTCATACGTTGAAATGACCATTAGCATCAACGAGATCAAGCTTATCGATGGGGACCAACCGGCGTTTCTAAAGCGACGACTTTCGCTATAATCGTAGGATAGGAAATTTTTAACAGTCGTAGTTATACCTGGATTACGAACGCGGTCAATAGTCTTTCCACCAAGTTCATAACGAATTTCATCAAATAAAAATAAAACTCCGTTGTTGACAAAATCGGCTGTAGGCGAAACGCCACCATCTGACTTATTCATTGTACCCTCAATATAAATTACGCTGTCCCATGGTAGTGTATAGACATCTTCGTTTTCTATTGGAATCCGTATAACATCGTTCTTCTCATACGTGGTATTGGAGTACGGAGTATGCATATGTTTGTCGGCATTGACGATGGTTGTATCAAATATAGCACGTTGCGTAACATTTAAAATATTACTATCCATTTTAGCTATGTAGCACTTTGAGTCCTAATGTTTGCAGAAATTTAACGTTTTCCGGTGTTAATCGGTGCACTGGTGTCTTGTAATTGGTAAAGGTGCTGACAATGAGTCTATTAATAAGTTTTGGTGGTTTATGCTCATAGCGCAAAACCATTGTTTAAAGACGCTTTAGATAAAGTCTAATCGTGAAGGTTTCCCGACGAAAAGTGATGAGATTACCGTTTTGATCAACTATTTTAACAATGATGCGATCAATGATTCGTGTATTAAGTGGCATATAGGTGACGTTCACGGGGTTTTCAATAATTTTGTACCCTGCAGCAACTGCAATGAAAAGAATTGATGCAAAATGTGTACAGGTTTGCTATTCCGATACGATCCGACCACAAGATTACATTCAATACATATAGAATTGATTGGAAAGACCTGTGCCGGATGGTCCGAAATAGCAGTAGTGAGAGCTGGTAGTTAACGTTTCTCAAAACCCAGCAACGAAGCTAGTGAATTTGGTTGTGTAAAATCCACTATACCTGATGCTTTGATTTCTGTATGTAAACTGTTATTATTGGCTCGAATATCAATAAGATAACGTTTGGATGAAGTGCGTTCACGGGGATCGTTCAGATTACGTCGTACAAACTTATTAATATCTGCCACTTCATAAGTTCCTTCTGGTAAAGTAAGCACGATGTCATCAATGTAAAATTTATTGTTCGCTTCCGTTACATTGGGAAATGAAAAATATGTATCAAAGTTTGTAAGACGAATAACGTATTCATGGTCATCATCGAGAACAATTGGTGGGTTGATGATTGCGGTGAGCGTAGATTCAGTTACAGTTAAAGTAAATGTGTACATGTTCGGTGGTTGACGATAAACTAACAACTAGTCGTATTCGTAGTTGGGATGGGGTATTAAAAAGCAAATTTCTGAAACACTTGCCATACATGGTTTTTAATTAAACACTTTTTATACAAAACAGTTAAAAAATACACTAAAATCAAATAATATATAACGTTGTTAGAAACTTAACGGAGGACCATTTTGCAGTAAAAATTTCAATACGAAGTGTCCACAGGTAACAGTGTTAAGCGGTTGAAATTGTTCATAATTATAATAGAGAGTGCATGATCCTGATGAGGTTAAGTATTTGACAAGTTCCCTCGGAGGTCGTAGATTACCAATGCTATCATAATAGACTGCCCTTGAACCATCTTTTTTGTACGCGGTCCAATGAGTTCCCACACCACGTGTAGTATCATGATTAAGAATACCACATTCTCGCCAACAAATTGTGTTTGGAAGTGAATTGCGCATGAATATTCCACGAAAGTGGGATATTGGTAAACGTTTTATGTATTGGTTCAAGTCAACATTGGTCAACGCTCGCATAGGTAGGTTTAACGAATGCGTTGAGTTTTTTTTTCGTTGTCTTTGTTTACGCAAACCTTGCCCGTGTGTAAGGAAAAGGCTTTAGGTACAGTCCATGTCCACAGCGATAAGGTTTCAAATAGAGACCCTTTCCAAGTGTCACTGCCTCTTGTGCCATATTATGTCGTTTCGCTTCATCTAATTGCTGTTGTCCAAGTTTAGCATCGTTGACAGCTTTTGCAATCCCAGCTGCTCCACCCGACAACGCTCCAATTGCGGAAAGGGCTGCACAAATAGGTATCAAAGGTAGGAAACCACCAGTTTTGGGTACAGGGATTACACGTGGGATGCCACGAATTTCATCTGTTATATCTTTAATCGGTGCCACTGCAAGTTTAGCAGTTTTAATAAGATCGGTCGGACGAACGTTTTTAATGCGTTCCCAAATGGTGCGAATTAAACGCTTGAATGGTATACAACTTCCTGTACGTAGACGCTGACCACGTCGTTTGCCTTTACACCTTACCGTTTTCTTGCGACAACCCTTACCAAATTTAACTTTGGCATTCATTGCAGAACCAACAGCAAACGCAGCAAGTTTTTCACCTAACGAAGCGTCGGGTGTAGTACGACGTTTTTGTGCTGTTTCGGCAAGACGTCGATCAGCTTGGTGTCGGGTTGTTAAGTCTGTAGAAAGATCGTAGGCAATGTCGTGTAGTTTGCAGGCTTCGTCTAAGGGATTACGACCTATATCACCACGCTCGAGGCGTTTCTGAAGCTTAGTGCCCGGTCCACAGAAGCGATAGCCTGGTAAATGTAATTCTACCGGTAAACGATTGATAACACTATTGAGTAACCCGTAGCCACGATAGGATCTCATTAATCTTGTCAGTCGAAAGGTTTAAACGGGACTGGTCATGCGTGTAGAATTACTCGCTTAAATGCTTACCATACTGCAATTACGTTTTAGTATATGGATAGAATGCGTCTGGTAAAGCAACAATTGGCGTTGCCAATTACGGACCACAACTGCAGCAACAACACTAACGTGCAAAAGCATGGACTACTATTACCATCAACAATACGGTGTATCATTACAGGTCCATCCAATTGTGGTAAAACTAATGTAGTCATCGGTCTCTTGAAACATCCGAATGGTGTACGCTTTGAAAACGTTTATCTCTACTCAAAATCCTTGTATCAACCAAAGTATCAGTACCTAGAGAGGTTATTACAACCAATAAAAGGAATAGGATATTTTGCGTTTAACAAATGGGATGCAATTGTTACTCCAGCGGATGCAAAATCTAATTCGGTGTTTATTTTCGATGACGTGTTGTGCGATAAACAAAATGTAATGCGAGAATATTTTTCTTTAGGTCAACATAAGGCCATTGATTGTTTTTACCTATG
Source organism: Platerodrilus igneus (assembly GCA_036346225.1). Lineage (NCBI taxonomy): Eukaryota > Metazoa > Arthropoda > Insecta > Coleoptera > Lycidae > Platerodrilus > Platerodrilus igneus. The sequence goes on along the minus strand of JARFIW010001742.1, from coordinate 31,040 downwards.
TCAGACCTATTCCAAAATACCTAAACAATTGATTAGAGACAATGCTAATGTCCTAGTGCTATTCAAACAAGACGAACTCAATTTAAACACGTATACGCTGACCATGTAAACACGGATATGTCGTTTAACCGGTTTAAAGAATTGTGCGGCGTATGCTGGCGAGATCGGTATGGGTTCCTGGTGATCAATAAAGATGGCGATTTGCAGAGCGGTCGCTACCGAAAAGGTTTTGACACTTATATATACTTATAAAGCACATAAATAGCATATCACTTCCTACCCGTTTCTAGACGATGGCAGACGACGTAAAAACCAAACGAGAACTCATAAAAGTACGAAAGGCAGTCAAGAGGAAATTACAAGCGCTAAAAGCAGGTGTGGTTGAAAAGGAGCTTGCATTAAGTAAAGCCTATGCACCTATTACAAAACGTTTACAAACACTTCAGACCGGTCTGCTGAAAGATATTAAACAGGAGTCCAAGATCGAAAGCCAGCACTGGTTACCACAACAACATGACGTACAATCTACTCCTAAAAGACGCCCTAAATTTCTCGATCAAGTGCGCAGTTCCACACCAATCGCCGCACCACCAATAGAGGAGGCATGGGAACACAATCCTCATAACCCAGTCCAGCCTGTGGAGTCCACCTTCAAAGAATCGGAGAGTAGCGGTAACACTCCAGAGACCCATACAGAGTACGAACGGTACCTAAACAGTGAAGAACATCAGGCCTACTTACAACGATTCTTACCATCGGTAAGATACTATGTCGATAATCTGTTTTCTAACTTTACTGGTAATTATAACAATGACACGAAGCACTTGCGCAGGGATAAAGTACGTTTTAATCCGGAGACAGGAAAATTAATGATTGGTGATTCGGACATTATCTTCGGGATTGGTGAAAAGGTGTGTGTAGAACGATTTTGCTACAACGGTAGCAAAGGGTTGTATGAGCAGCTGTTCCTTCTCAATCCTTTGGGTAAATTCTCACTTAAAGAAATTAACGATTATGCAGACATTAAAAAAAGAAGTAAAGCAATGTATAGCTTACGACAGCAAAAATATGAACCCGAGTGGTCGTGGTCTACTCATGGATTATAACGAGAAGCCACTAGAGTATGTATACTTTGATGATCCCAACGAACTGTGTGAACGGCTCAAGCTTCTGGTCGCCTCACAAGATGCAGGTAACACCGGTCACACCAACGAAATTACATCGATTATGGAAGAATTACGCGAATTGCGTATAATAGCGTAGATCGTGTAGCTTGTTATTCATTATTACGATGGTTATCGACAAGTTTGGACATGCGTCTGACTGTGCTTCATATATTTCTTATGATGATTACTACGATTTTGACAACATGAGATTAGCGCGCGTCGCTACACCACAAGAAGATGATGATGCAGTCACGAAAGCGTACTTAGAATCGCGGTTAGCAACGCATCACCAGCAAGAAGGCGAACCAACGCTTGGAAGTGGTTCCACTATTCAGCAGTATATAGACACGCTTGTGAAGGAGACAACAAACAGTATGATAACACAATTCTCGCGCGAGTATGTTGCAAGAGCAGACTTTAATCATTTTGAAGAGATGATGAGTAACCTTGTTCCAGTCACTGTGAACGCTAATGTTGCACAAATCGTAACCAAACGGATAGATGATTCTATGAATAGCATATATAAGACATTAGACGCTGCTATTTAACAAGTGAAAACACAATTTAGAATAGACATTGCACGAATTCAAGCAGATATTCAACAGTTGCAAGAGAAACTTAAAAACGCACGCATATAGCCGTCAACCATACACACACACACATATTAGCAATATGTCTGTAAAGGAGCAAATCGTCCACGAGTTACATAAGCCTGCTCGCATTAACTTTCCTAGAAGACATGTAATCACAAAAGGATTAAACGAGCTGTTTCAAGACGATTTGGTGGAAATGATTCCATATGCAAAGATGAATAAAGGATTTAGATACATTCTAGTTGTTATCGATGTATTTTCTAAATACTTATGGGCCGTACCGGTTAAGCGCAAGACGGGTAAGGTTGTTTCAAACGCTTTTCAATCAATTTTCAACAAAGACCATCGTATTCCACGGTACATTCAAACGGATTTGGGAAAAGAATTTTATAATTCAACATTTAAGGCTTTAATGGAAAAATATGAGATTATACATTATAGTGCGTACAGCAATAAAAAAGCTTGCGTAGTAGAACGCGTCAATCGTACCTTAAAGTCAAAAATGTGGAAACAATTTAGTTTGAATGGTTCGTATCGATGGCTGAATACACTATCCTCACTCGTGGCTGCATATAACAACACCAAACATCGAACAATCGGCATGCGACCTGTAGATGTGTCAAAACGCAATGAACGCAAACTTTTTAATACAGTGTACAGTACGATCAAAACAGTTAACTTAAAGAGTAAAAAATTTTCTGTTGGGGAGCATGTTCGCATTAGTAAACATAGAGGTCAATTTACCAAGGGATACACACCAAATTGGTCTAACGAAATTTTTACGGTGTACAAAGTGCATTTGACTAATCCTTTAACGTACCTATTGCGCGATAGTCGAGGACAACCAATATTAGGCGGCTTCTATGCAGAAGAACTTCAACGAACACACTATCCGGATGTATATTTAGTGGAAAAAGTATTGAAGAGAGTTAAAAATCAAGTATCTGTGAAATGGTTAAATTTAGATCCTAGCCATAATAGTTAGATATCCAAAAATCATATTTTGTAGATCTGCTGTTACGTGTTTGTTTACCATCATATGTCATTCATCAATAAAACATTTTTACTGTTATATGCCTTATTATAGCGACACACACACACACACACAAATTACATCTATGTACTACTAATTACTACACTAGTTCTACGTCAAGAAAGTTGTTTATAATTCCTCATGCCCGAAGCGCAAAACGTTGATGTAGGTTGATTTTCGCTGTTTTGGTTGAACTCGAGTATTTCAATGTCCGTGAATATGTGTAAATAACAAGCAGGTAAACACACATTACCTTCTCAGCTAACAATTTCTCCCCGTACTTGACCAACACTCGAGGTATATATATTTATTGTAAAAGGTATGCGACACGTACAATAGCATCCTCCATTATATCTAATAAGTGCTATCTATAGCGCATCAGCTAAGACTACCAATATGACATGATTTACATACAAAAAATAGTATTAAACTAAAACAATAACTTTAATAGCATATACACTTTTTTATAATCATCTATACTATTTGATGGCCATTTTCCCAAATCCGGACCACCGTCCATCCTGGTTGCTGTTTTGAGCCCTCCATTGCCAAATTCTTGAGGAGCCAGTTATACGTTGTTCTATGAGGGCCAACTACATTAGGTTGGTACTTATAATTTACCTTATACTTTAAAATTAACTTCAATACTTTTTCTAATACCATAGGTTGTGCAAAATATACAACATCTACAACCATATCGTCAATCGCTGTTACCAGTGATTTATAGTTGCATTTTATATTCACGATAGGATATGCCTTCGTACTCAATACAGCTCGGTTGGTTAGTAATTCTTCAAGGAAATATACATCGCTCAAACTATAATTACTATCTATTGCGTCTAGTACACCGCGCACCTAATGTCATTTTAACTCTGTTTTGCCGTTGCAAGCATCAATGAAGTTTGATACAAATTGATCGCACCTACTCTGTTGATTAAACAGCATGTCCATTACATCAATGGATGTATCATTGGTCAGCGTTAGCCATTTGAAGGCTTTAAAGGGAACATGAACACCTACTCTGAACAGTATACGTTTGATTTTGTCCACATCATTCAATACTATGGCATGTTTCAGATGTTGGTGTAAAATGCGTTGTTCACTCTCGAACAAATCGTACAGTACATTGTCCATGTTAACTTGAAAACTTCGCACCACTATCGTCACTATCGTTGTTGTTCCACTCAATGCGAGAACTATTCAAGTACCTAGCTTTTATGGCACATTCATCAAAATAGGTAATGCTAAAGTGTTGTGATACTGAGCATCACCTAGTTATTTGTCTGATAAACCCCCCACTAGTTTTTGTAACAGCATCAACAAATCAACAACCTCGAGATGATCTCTGGCAAGGCGACTCTGTTGAATTTGATCGATATATTTAAGGAAAATCCAATCAGAGGTGTGTGTTGGTGGTAATAGATTGTTATTCAAATTATCTATGGGAATATCCTTCACTTTTAGCGAAGGATGCATGCCCGGTAAATTGCAAATTAATCAAAAGAGCATAACGTTAATCGTTACTCTACATACATTACATGTGATTTTTCAATGCTCCACCCAAAGGTACTACATTGGCCAGGAAGCGAGTTTTTGTTACCTGGAAAATTTGGAATTTTGCCGAACCCTTGCTGTTCCAAGCAAGGTAGGGATCTTTAACGTGCGTGACAACACTCACACACGGGACCTCCATTTTACCTTTCATCCGAACGAGGGTGTATTTTTATGAAAAATGCTCGCCTAACATTTTTCAAGCGGACCGTGTCGGGATTCGAACCCGGGACCTTGGGCGTAGTAGTCACACACATACCACTACGCCACGGAGCCGCTTTACTCTACATACAGCACAAAAAGCTGTCATAGCCATGCGAGAAATATGTTGCCTGATAAATACTCCCTGTATGATTGTTGTGGTTTTGACAATTTTGACAACGATCCTAGGTCATGAATCGAAACGTAAAGAAAAATGATTTTAAAAACTATGAGTGGTTTAATTCCCAACGAAGATTAAGAAAAAGGTTGCCTGATGTCGCTAAATCTATATATATATATATATATATATATATATATATATACCAATGTTTAATACCTTAAAGTAATAGGGAAAATAAAATTTAAAGTTGTCAACCATGTTCGGGTGGTAATGTTGATTTGGTCATTGATACCTACTGCAAGTTAAAACAAGTCATATACAATGATGAAAAGTTTTTTGAAACTAACTAAATGTGATCTTGAATACATACTTTGTAAAAGCGATATAGTTCAGATTCTGCTACGATTCTTCAACAGACGGCGATAACAATAAAAACTCTGTTTAAATTAATTTTTAATAACGACTTAACATTGCGTAATTCTATTAAAATGATTTGAAATATAACGGTATTATTTTTATTGTTTAGCATCAATTTAGTAACATCTCTTGATATAAGATGAAAATTGTTAATTTTGGTAATTGACAATTATGCTAAAATGTTTTGAAGTTACCTTGTTGCCATATATTCCATTTAACAGAATTAAAACTCAGATATATTATAGACATTCTTGCAATTATTTACCATATGTGTATATATTTCTCTTGACAATAATTATTAATTTAAGAATAACTTATTAAATTAAAGTAGGTTATTTATAAGCACTAAATTCTACAATAATTGAAACGAGTTTGAAAATAAAAATGTATTGACAATGTAGCTACACTTGTAATTTATTCTGCCAGGATCAACAAAATATAATGCAAAATAGTTGTTTTTAGGTATAAACCAGAACCATATAATTTACATATAGCGATATGTTGTTATAATTATACTATAAATAGCACAATCGCCGAGGTCATTAACTACCATGCACTTTACTGATTGCGGTTGTTAAAGGGCGTTATATGAACGTTTTTTGCAAAGAAATAAGTAATATTTATCTCAGTTTGCGAGATGTTGAAACGTTTAGATCTGTAAGTTATGCACATCTTTTAGAAAACATATTTGCTTTTATGGACAAATTTTTGCTTTACATTCCTTAACTTTAATAATTTCACTAATCATGTTTACAGAGTCTTTTTAAATAATAATATTCTTTGAACATACTATCATCTGGAATACAAATTTTGTTATACCTATATCTAGTACTACTAATAATTAGTGTCTCTAGCACTGTAAAATTTAACTAGAATAAATAATTCACAATCTTTTTTATAGTGTTTAATTAAATCGGTCTTTTAACAACAAAAAAAGGTATTTTGCACATTGCAAATTATTATTACCATGCTTGTAGCAATAAATATTACATAATAAATTGCTGGTTATTCACCTAACAATAAAATTTTACACTAAGAAGATATAATTGGTGTATGCTGGGTTGCCTGCCATAAATATGCATATATTTTTAGAATTCAATTAAATTTAAGTACACGTAGGTAAATGTGTGAAAGTTACTTTACATTTCAGTATTCAGCTGTATTGTAAATAGTTACTGATATTTTATTGAAAAAAACGACACCCAGTATTGCCAGCTGTGTAAAAAAATGTTTTGTTTCGGCAGTGAATCAATCAAACTGTATGAAAATATATGAACTCATTAGCATGTAATTAAAATATGCCGGTAAGTGAAACTAATATAAATAAAACATTCAAATTTTGTGTGTTTCTTTTTAACATTATATATTTAATACAAAAATATTTTTTTAAAAATCTCGGGGAATTCTTCAGCACGTGCACGTTTTTGCTTAACCTAAAAATCTCCGAAGTATTCAATCACCTAATGCGTGCAAAGCCTCCGTTCAGAACGCCTTATGGAGTACCATTCCGCATTTAAGAATGATTACATCACTATCCAAATTCTTCACCACGTTTTAAATAACGACATGATTTGCATACATTTTAAGGTTAAATTTTAGATCCGGGTACAAGTTCAGTGTAGTTGTATAAATTATTTGGGTGGTGCAATCATGAACAAAATAACGAGTGACCTGTCTTATATATATATATATATATATATATATACAATGTCTAATACGTCATCTACATACAATCACCAAACCGCTAAAAGTAAAAAAAATTTTATTGCCTCATAAATTAAATGTATAATTACATTTAAATATTGAAATATATTGAAATTGCTAAAATGTAAGCAAGAAATCCTTGATATAAGATCAAATTAATTTTTTATTTGAGAGTCAAATAAATCGCGATGAAAGGTGGTATAATTTGCATACCAAGAAGGAAATAGTCTTAACATGTTTTTGCAAACACACACTTTATGTTAATTGAATACATTATATTAAAAGTTGAATGTCGGCATGATTTGCATATATATTACCAGAGAGCTATAGTTTCAATAAAAAAAACACGAGGTTATATTCGACTGCAAATTCTTGTTATTTTATCTTGACATTGAATTCGTGAGAAGTGAACGACTTCTTTTTACAAGATTTTACCTGCAAACGTTTAAAAATTTGATCCCCATTATATAACATTTCGTATATTTTCTCAATTTTATTTGCTACTTCATACAAAACGCAGTTTATGAGGAAAGCTAAAAACTTTTTACCACTTGCACGCGTTTGCTTAATATAAAAAAAATTCTTCACCGCGGCGTTTTAATTTTTAGCTTAACCTACCCAGAAAAATCTCCGAAGCGGCCAAGAACCAACACGTGAACTCCATTCTACACACAACATTTTGAAAAAATGTATAACACCTTTCCCCATCCTATTTAATATATAACACCGGGAACGCTGCTAAAAAATTTCTTAAGAAAATATCTCCACCCCAGCGCACGCGCACCACCCCACGACAAAAATTTAACGACCCCGAACACACACCCCAAAGACCTAACGACCCCCCGACGCACCAAATTTACATACAAAGACAATTCTGTTCTCAAAGCGGCGTATACATATATTGTTGCACGTTTTGTTTCCCAAAGCGGCTTAGCTATTCATATTGTTCTCGAATCGGCGTATACATATCTTGCTGTGGATCTCTGTTGTCAAAGCGGCTTAGCCTACCTACTAATATTAACATTTTCAAATATTTTCAGAGGCTGATATATATTGCTGCGATACTTCACCAGCCCCTTCGATGAGCGTCATAAAATGCTATGATATACCCCTACGCGGTTTGGGCTTGTCATAAAATGCTGTGATACTTTCTTTATATTCCTCAAGCACTTGTGAAAATGTTAATTTTTAAATCGCTTTGCCTCAATTAGCTGATTCAATTAAATGAAGCAATTCTACAATGCACAGTATAATGATTAAATATTTACAACCTTTTTAAATATTTCCCCTTTTTAAATTATTTACATCTGTCAAATTTTTAGAAAATGAAGCCAGCAAAACGAGCTTTTTATTACATTTAGAGACCTTTTGAAACGTTTCAAGATGCCTATTGCCTTTCATAAATTTATCAAAGAACCCCAGTTTTGTCGACTCTTACATTTTTAATTATTATTGAAATAAAACGGTTTATAGAAATAAATCATATCAAAATATCTTACCTGGAGTGGTTCAGTAGCTTCTCTGCATCTCCAAGATTTTTCGTGTCCAGTCTGAATGTTTTTAGTCGAATTTGAAAGTCTACATCACACCAAAATACTATCCAAATCGTTATTAATGAGTTTATTCCAACAAAAGGTTTTTCATCTGCGTAATTAACGAAACAGTAATGGAATATTTACCATTGTCAGAGATTACCAAATTAATTTAACAGGCAATAATCTCCAGAGTCTTCCTGACTCGTATCCAACACCGTATCCATTGTATCTAAGAGTCTTACCCAAGATCGTATTTAAGAGTCTTACCCAAGAAATTGTATAATTTCACTAAATCTGGTTTACTTACGTCTGTAGTAAAGCGGCTCGCTTACACAATTTTTACACTGTTATAGAATGATTTTCACTTTAATTTTAATTAACTATTTGCGTGAATAATTTAGCACTTTCGAGTATAGTGACTGCCCAGTTTCAAATGTATACTCACTCGTTGTTCAATTGTCATCATATTTATAGGCCTTGCCCCTTTGTTTGCAATTCGTTGATTCCTCGTGCTGGGCGACACCAATTGTTTTATCTCTTGTGTTATTTCGGAAACTCTACTAATTGTGTAGCTTAATTGCATGGAAGAACGCTCAAGTTGTCACGTAATTCATTCATATACCTTACATTTAATTCAGAAATCCCAGGAACCTTCGTTCATCAAATCACGTATTATTGTTGTTTGCTTTATTCTAATCTAAATAGAAATAAATTTGGTGTTTGTTTATTTTCTAGTTAAATTGGATTTTTGAACAAATGTAATACTTTTCTAGCACATACGCTTTTCAAATAATGCATAATTTCTGCCTGCGTGTATGATGATATATTAACGCACTTGTTGAATATTTATCTAGCCAATTCATACAGGTTTTCCTTTGATTTAATTTTGATGCAGTCTGTTACATTTTTAAATTCTTATATTTGCTCCTAACTACGCTTGGATATGCGTTTAATCGCTTGTACTGTTATATACAGTGTGCTCTCAACAAACTATATTTATAATGAACTATTTACTCTTCTAATATCTGTAATTATGCGCTTTTGTTATTTGGGGTTTTCTTTTGTTTATTCTACGACCCCTATGACTTAACCTACCCCTAAATTAACCCTATAATTACAGCAATATATATATATATATATATATATATATATATATTGCTATGATACCGCCGCACGCCAATGTGATTAACGTTCAGTTTCCTGCTAAACGCCACCGCTCTGTGTCTCTAAATATCCTCAACCTTAAATTTTAAATATATCTCTTTTATACGCGTCGACTAGCTCAGTTCAATCCACACAGAGTGCACGACGATACGACAACAAAGAAAGTTTAACCCTTTTAACCTAGCTCCTTTCTACTTGAATGATATAAACGGAACAAACCAAAATTTGTATAATGACCAAAAATATACACACTTTACAGTTTAATAACTTTGATAATTTGATTTGCTATTCTTAAATTAACCCCTGATTCAAAATAATAATATCAATCTGATTATGCCCAAATTATATCTCTCTCAAAGCCAGCAAAAATAACACTGTATACTACTGGAAGTACCTTTTGAACGTTCAAACGACCTTGTTTCTCTCTACGTAAATTTTTAAAAGATTTTTAATGACCTTTCACAAATTAAATACTTCAATATATGCAAAAAATGTAAATATTAAAATTGAAATAAAGCCTTATGCTAATAAAGAATATTCTTATTTATGCAATCCTTTTTTTTGCTTGTTTCCAATTCTTAGAACCGCCCCTGTATATGATTGACAAGCACCTCTGGATTGTTTCCACTTAAACTCTCTTGTTTACTGCGTAATACAGCTCGCCCAGTCTAACCCTTAGTTTGATTAGTTTCTCCCTTCAATGCTCATACACTTATGTAGACCACTGCTTAATTATATATCTTCGCTAGAGCAATTATTTAAATCCGTTTCTTAAATTAGTTCAATAGTAGTCACTTAGATTTGTTTAACAGAGTGGTTATTTAGAATTCATTAGAGTACGTTACCTAAAGTGTTTACTTAGATTCATTACTTAGAGTTCATTTACCAGAGTGGTTACTTAGATTCATTACCTAGAATTCGTTACTTAGAGTACTTACTTATAGTCCTAAATTATTAAATATTAAAATTAAGTTTAATTAATAATTCTAACTTAAACTTTTCAAAGCAACTTTTATCGTAGATCGGCACTAGAATTATTTTTTTAAAATTTTTCTATCTCGACTTTCACTAAATAATTAGTTAATTTTTAATATTTTCAATCCGCGTGATATTCTACTTTAAACTGTTATAGATTGTGCCTTGGTCGAAGAAAGATTTTTTTCCAATTCCGTGTTCTATATAAAGGCTCCTCCCTTTACGTGTACAATTGGTTTTCCGAGCGTACTTTGTTATTTGAGGCGTTGTACTTTACCTTATCTTGAAGCCTTCGGATTTTCTATAACGCTACCATTAAAACTCATGTCGACGTGATGCATTTCCTCACGTAGGCAGCTAATTTGTGTAGTGTATTCCTTTGAATATCAAACTTTGAACTTTCTTCAAGTCACGTCCGCTTGTTTACATTTGAATTTATTCAAATTTTTCCCGTTTAATTTATCACGTAAGTAAACGTCTGTTTTGTTGTTTATTACTCCAAAATCTGTTGGATTTTATATGAATTTACGATGTATAGATCACGTAGTTAAATTTCTAAGATGGCGTATTTGATTGTGTTTATTTATTTTATGCGTTAATGTTTTAAATGGGATTTTCTTTCACTAATTGCATATTTATTTCAATAAAACTCGTTGCGTTTAAAATGTTATTCCTGCGTATTTATTTTCAATTTTATGCTTGTATATTTAATTTGATATGCATTATATGACGTACAAGTTACTTATCTTACTAAATACGATTTGAATTTTTGAAGCATGAGCTTCCTTCTATAAATTAAAGTTAGTTGTGATTTATATACAGTGTGCTCGAGATTAGCTTTTGCATAATTGTCGAGTTACTTCCATTTTATGATGAAATTGTTTAGTTTTCTAAACTTTAGTGATATTTACATGTAGCGTACGATCCTTATTACTCAATATACCCCTAAATTACCCTATTATCATAGCAATATATATATATATATATATATATATATATATATATATAATAATTATCAGCAGTTCCTGGATTTTGTTTTCAAAATAAAATGTAATTTATATGTATAGTATCTTTTTAGTCAGTATAAGAAAATAGTTCATAATATGGAATAAATTACATAGGCTTTTTTTTTGTTAAGACGCGTTTCGGTCAGCGACCATTTTCCATTACAGTTGTCTGTAATGTAAAAGTTAAGTTAATTAAAAATACTAATAAAATATTTATACAAACTAAAACATTTTTGAGATGAGTATGATCATAAATTGTTGGATGGTATACATACTTCTTAATATATAAGTTTGATCATAAGTCAATGTTTTCAAATGTACATTGCTAACAAGGTAATGAATAGATAGCATGAAACTAGTATAATAAGTGTGATCACAGTGTAAAGTGAAAGTAACCATAAAGGTTAGATAACCAGTATTCATACATACAACATGCATATTTACATTCATTCTAGCATTAACTGTGAGAATTAAATATTCAAGCAAATAGGTTGTGGTAAATATTAATAGTGTCGTCTTGGTCGGTTATAATAGGTATGTTGATGACTGTATCATTTGCATACCCAAAGATAAAATTGACAAAACATTAAAAACCTTTAACAGTTTTCATAAACGTCTACAATTCACCTACGAAAAAGAAGTGAACAAAACCATTCCGTTCCTAAATACACTCATCACTCACAACGAAGGTAAAATTTCAACAGGCTGATACCGAAAAGATACATGGAGTGGTAGATATTTAAATTTTACTTCAAATGTGCCAAAACACTATAAAATAAATGTTGTGGAAACCCTAACAGATATAGCAATAAAGTTAACACATAATAAGCACAGGAAAAGAAACATAAAATTCATTAAAACTACTCCTAAAAGTAACGATAATCCTGAATCTTTTTATAAACCAATTATTAATGAAAAATCCACAAAATCTATAATAACAGAACTAATAATAAAAACTAAGTAATAGAACACAATATAAAAATCACGTATACCCCTGGACTTTCTGAAAAAATAAAAAAGTGCCTACATAAATGCAACATTACCATTGTACACAAACCTAACAATGCATTAAGTTATATGTTTACCAAGTTTCAGCCACCAATAAAACATAAAAATAAGACGCACGCAATATATAAAATTAATTGCGCTAAATGCCCCGGAGTATACATTGGCAATACAAAACAATATATCCACAAGCGAATTTATGAACACAAATACACAATAAAAACGAACAATGAGAAAAGCACTGCACTTGCAACACTCGTAACAGAAAAATCCCACCAATTTAATTTTAATAATGATAATAAAAGAAACATAATAGAAACTTTACACATACACAACACACAAATGCTATCAATTCAAAAACTGACCAAGACGACTTTATTAATATTTACCACAACCTAATTGCTTGAATATTTAATTCTTACAGTTAATGCTAGAATGATTGTAAATATGCATGTTATATGTATCAATATTGGTTATCTAACCTTCATGGTTACTCCCACTTTACACTGTGATCACATTTATTATACTAGTTAGTAGGGATTAGTGATGGTCCTGGTGCAGCGCCACCGCCAACGCGCCACTAATCGTTTTTTAAGGAGTTTTCTCATTAAAAACCCATTAGCACTAATGGTTTTTTAATGAGTTTTTTCATTAAAAACCCATTAGCACTAATCGCCTTTTAATTGGAAAACTCATTAGCACTAATCGTTTTTTAATGGGTTTTCTCATTAAAACCTCATTAACGCTAATCGCTTTTTAATGGGAAACTCATTAGCACTAATCGCTTTTAAAGGGAAAACTCATTAACGATGTTATCATTTTTCCTTACGTCAGATCCACCTTATGGGATGCACCACTCGGAGTGTTTTTTCTTAGGGTATGATACACGCAGCGCCACCATCGCAGCACCACCACCGCAGCGCCACTCTAACCTAACCTAACCTCAAACGTCAGGTGCATACGTCACAGTTTACGTCACAGCGGTCACCTTTATTTACGTCACAATCACCCTGTATATAACTTTTACAACTCCCTGTATATTTGCGTGAGTTTTAACTTCTGCAACATCGTGTATACTTTCGCATTCATCATAACTTTTAACTACGCTGCGATGATTCAACTACCATTTTTTACACATTACCGCCTCTTCTATAAGGATCTCGATCGGGGTAACGGTAACAATTACGGATAGTGCTTCCGTGGATACTGCCTTTTCCTTTTAAAAAGATTTGAAAAATATACAACACTTGTACCAAATTTCTTAACAATCACCTAGATATTTAAATTTATTTACATTCAAATCGATATTTTACGGTTGAACAACACACCCTGTATATAACCTTTTGAATACCTTAAACAATTATAGATCTGATATATCTTAGCATAAAAGTATAGGAATGCAATCAATATAATTACCTAAGCATCGGAAAACTTTCGTTTGTAAAATCTAGATAATGTTTCTATAATAAACGAAAAAATGCAGTCTTAATTTAAAATGGCAATCCACCTTAATGATTCTACAACTTCCGCTAGATGCCAACCATGTTAATTAGTGGGTTCATGATTCAGTACCGATTTAGATTCTAATAATTAGAAATTTTGTGTAAGACATCATTAACTACCTAAATTTCAGAATTATCAATTACCACTTGAAGTAATGTTCAATAATATCATAAAACAATATTAGAGTCAAAGTAAATAGGTCTGATTATATTCCTTCTTGATATCCTACATCAATTACCTAAATTGCCTTGCGTCACGCTGTAGAAGCATTATAAATTCCGGAAACTTTGATAGTAGCAATTATCAAAATTCAATTGTAATTATTTGTAATCCAGCATATATATATATATATATATATATATATATATATATATATACAAAATAGTTGACATCTGCATATTTATAACACGCAATTCAGCAAATATTCTAGAAAGCACCATTGCGCTATTGAATGCTAATTTCTTATCGATTATTGATCGCCTAAGGCACTCTCAAAATCGGTATATAATTTCTTTCTAGCAACCATCATTTCAAGAAACTTTCCAGTAAATTATCGAACGAAAGTACACCCAGTCATTAAATTCTTTCCCCCATGTATAACGTTAACGAGATATTTTTGCCATAAAACCGTCAAAGCCGGATAACTATCATTCTATATTTTTCGCTTTGAACTTACGATATGACGTTACTACACGCGTTTCAGCACGTCGACACTTTAATTATATATTCCTGAAATATTCGCCGTTAGAAAGGTAAGCATCAGTTTTGAATTTTAACCTGTAAACATATAAGTTATTTAAGATTTTTTTTGTATAATTCAAAAATATCTAATATATATTTTTCTTTGAAGATGCAAGTGATAAGCATTACATGTAATGTGTGTGAGACTGTTTTTATCGGCGATGATGCCGTCAGCAGACATGAAGCGAATTATATGGCCACCATCCATTTTTCCACTGCAATGGAAATTCCAGCGGGTGACTGGTCTAAAATTGAGAATTTGGAGCAGCAATCGCTCGTAACATATGAGGAAGGTATAAACACCGCAATTCTGTTAGAGCGAAACAGTCTGCTATTCGATAAACCGTACCCTATAACATCGTCTTCATTCAAAATTATAATTGCAGGTCTGAACCCATTTGAAAATTATAAAATAACTTTTAAATTTGTGGACAGCATTCTACAGACCGTGCTTGATGTATCCCCCGAAGAATTAAGGAAGTTTATATCCAATCTCCCATTTAATATATATAATATGGAAGTTGGTGTACGGGATCAAATATGTAGATTTGGCAATATACGTTTTTATTTGAAGAATTGCTTGGTAAAGATGGCAACGTCCAAAGGAGATTACCTACTATTAACAAAAGAAATTTTAGAACGCTTTTTAGAGATATTTCCGAACGTTCTCGATTATTCTAGCACTTTAACAGCGTTAGTAGAAAAAGGTGTTCCTAATATTGATTTATTTCTGTTGGATGTATTGATGAAGAAATTTAATAGTCCGGAGAAATCTGCACATGTCATCGCGCCTAATAATAATTAAAAATGAATATAGTAATAGCGGCTTATTATACGAATTTATAAAAAGTTATTCTAAACTATTTGAAAATACTATTTGTAAATAGGTCAAGTATATGAGAGAGTACAACAGATTTCCATGTTAATTATATATATTTTTTTATAATAAATCATTATTGTATTTCCATTAATTACATTTTAATATATGTACTATTGCATTTAACATTATATTAAACATCGCCTTAGAAATACAATGAAACGTGTGATTCGTTTGTGGAGTAACTGGACACCCTGGATATCCAAAACATACATGTTTCACCGGTGAAAATTTGATGTAAATTCACCTAGCGCATAGGTGGTCTTACCTACTAGTTTACCGACGTCTAATGACACTTTTACAGTGGCGTAATTACGATTTTTGGGCCCCCCCGCAAAAATTTTAAAGTGGGCTCTCTTTAAAATGTATTACTTTTACTGGCTTATATTTAGCCATATTTTTAAATTATAGTACATGTAGAGAAGGAAGCAGTATAGAATTAAATACATATACTATATTAATCAAGTGCTTTATTAATTATAAAACCAAATTACATAAATTCAAACTTATAAGTTAATTAATATTAAATCTACATATTTATACGCCGCACAAAATTATTTACACCTAAAAATTTGATACAGTAAAAACCTATGAGCTAGCAGACATTCCAAATCAAATTCAAAATTTTGTTTTTCTTGCATGTTTTGCTGCAAACGCGTTTATTGTATCCTCTATATTCATATTTTGGCAGTGTCATGTTCTACTGCTAAGAGGATAAATCGTCTAATCTATCTTGTGAAGTGCGGTTCCTAAGATAATTTTTAATAATTTTTAATTTTGAGAAAGATCTCTCCGCACTTGCAACGCTAACGGGTAAAGTTAGGTATAACATTAAGGCTGTTATGGTGTTTGGAAAACTGCTAGAACCTGTAGATTTGGAAAGTACTAGATATTCTAAAAATTGTAAGATACCGTTAACATTTTTTAATTCATCACAAATAAGTCTATTATTTTTGAGTGTAGTAAGTTCTATACCTATAGCATCATTTAAATCTTTGTAGTAAAATTTTTGCAATTGTTTTGCCTTAGATAAAATATCGTCTGCAGTTAAATTCAAAAATACACTAAGAAATTAAACTTTTCGTTTACATGAAAAAGCGATTTAAAACGATTCGACAGCTTGTGAAATTATAATATCCATTACGCGATAAAATATACATTTATTTTAAATTTAAATTCTTCATCATTAAATCGATAATCATTGGATAATTCATCGTAATGCTTTTTTATTTTTGGTTGCCTTTTTTTTATAAATTCCGGTTTAATATTCCATTGCCCTGCAACTTTCGCTACTTCCTCCTTGATGTTGGAATAGTTATTTCTTGTTTCCTTGAAAAATTTTAAAGTTTTTTGTAATAAGAGAGTTATCTGATTAATATTCGCCTTTTCACTCTGAGCAGTTTGTGAGAGCTTGTTAAGCTCTTCTAGAATTTGACTTAAAAACACTTAAAAATAAAATTAAAATTATCCATGCTAGTTAATATTTGCTTTGCGTCATTTCGTTCATCTGTTTTTTTGATATCATAATAATTTTATTAAGAGACATTACTATATCTTTATACCGAATTCTTATGGCAGCTAAAGATTTTACTCGATCCGCCCAACGTGTCGGATTTAAGCGTTTCAATTGTGTGAAATTTTCTTTAAAACAGAAAGCCAATTCCATCTTACTATACTATTAGCAAAAATGTATATATGTTTTCTAAAAGTAGAAAAACGATTCTATTTCTTTTATACCTTTAACGGCATCATTTATGACTAGATTTAAGTTATGGGCACTACAGTGCATATATAAGGCTGCAGGCTCTATGTTTAAAATTCTCTTTGCACGCCAGAATACGTACCGCTCATAACGTTAGCTCCATCGTAACCCTGCCCTCTACATTTATTTATATCTAATTGCATGTTGGTTAAATTGCTTAATATAGTATTACATAGTCCTTCAGCAGATTGGGACTCTACTTTTGTAAAACCCACAAAAGTTTCACAAATATCTATTTTGGTTACCTCTCCCAAGCTGTCTTTTTAAAATCAATATATCTTACAATTTTACTTAATTGATCAATCTTAGTTATATCCTGTGTAGTGTCTATTATGATTGAGAAAAAGGAGCGGATCTAATTTTATTTAATAAAATATTTTTAAGTGTGCGCTTAAAGTATTAATAATATCGTTTTGAATTTTGGGAAAGATATTTAATTGAACCTTTGGGTCGTTCAAGCACTTTTGTAATATAGGATCATAGTTACTAATTAAATGAACTAAACTTAAGAAATTACCGTTGTAACTGTCTTTTGAATCAGAAAAACTTTCTCTATGTCCTCGAAATGACAGCATGCGCTGGGATAGTGTTAAAGTAACATTGAAAAGTCTGTGTAAAACATTTTTCCAAAATTCAGTTTCTTGTTTTAATAGTAGAGTATCTTTCTTATCTATGGTATAATTTTTTTCCACATATCGTAAATAAAACAACAAGTTAAATGAGATTGAGCAAGCAAATGCTCTTTAATTTTTTTTGATAAACCCTGCCAATCATTAATTCCGGTCGTCCAACTTGACCTTACTGAAGCAAACAGCCAACATGGTTGACAATAAACACAATTTTTAATTTAGAATAACACAACCACCCGTTTGAATTGTGTGGTAAGTTTAACGTATTGCTTTTATTTTGCTTGCAGTTATTAAGTAATAATAGTGAACTGAAAACTTCTATTTTATTATCTTTAGGAAACGCACCATCTGGTCTACACAATCCGTAATTAATTATTTCTTTTCTTAAATTGTCATGTTGTAAAACATTGATTTTTAAAAATGTGCAAAATCGGTTGGATATTCTTTCGTCAGATCCATAGATAGTTCATTAAGTGAAAAGTACTACTCACATTTACCTCTGTAATTGTAGTGGTATCTAGTTCCAAATTTCTATCGCGGCCGTCATTATGTGATGTACTTGCGCCCTGGGTGAGAGTTTTTAAAATTGTTGACGACTGCTGTTCGTCTGTAGCGGAACTAGTAGATGCTACTGTCGAAAGCCCAATTTCTTTCATAGATTGTTCTTGTTTTCGGACTCTTTATAAGTAAAAAGGAACTTATTTTGGAATCTTGCTCTTTGATTCTTCCAATAGTTTCCTTTTCGTTTTTTGCAGCGCCGCTTGTAGTGCTCATTGTATATTATTTCCTGCAATTTTGAATGAAATTAATTATAATGTAATTAGATAAGTAATAATTATTTAAAAGCCTTTTGAAATTACAAATAACACATACATACTTTGCTTTAAATGCTTTAATTAACAAAATATAAATGATTTTTAATATTTTTATTGAATGCTTAAAGATTTATTTATATGTATTTCTCAGCGCGACTTCAACTATGATCAAATCAATAGTAGTTTAATAAAAAATAGATATAAATACTTACGTTTAAATATGAAAGACCTCCTGTAATACGAACACAACACTATTGAGTAAAACGTACTGGAATGCTTTTTTACTTCCTTTCCGTTATATATAATGCAGCTAATGCAAATACGTTGCAACCAGCTGACTAGAAACCACAAAATGAATTTCTTTCTAGTATTATATTTCTAGAAAGCGAAGGTTACTAAGCTACCTGCCATCCTGTGAATCTGTACTGTACAGACAATAGCCCTTTTATTCCTATTTAAAATCCCACAAACAAAACTAACCCTACTATACGTGGTTTAATAATGCTTTACCACTTTATACAACTTATCACTTAAGAATAATATAGACATCTTTGTTATTAAAGTTTACAGTCTCTTTCATCTGTTTATTAACCCTTACAAAATAGGACAGAACGGATAGAAAGAAGAAAGGATGCAGGCTGCAGGTGGTGTTCAGTATTTATCTTAATTATTATTTCTTGTATTTCAGTAGTTCCTAGTAGTAACATCAAGAAAACGTTCGTTAACCTGCGGTTTCTGAATTATCTGCAATATTTTCTTGACCGTTTCTTACCTGCCAAATACGTTGAAGATGAATAAGTTGAGTTTATTATCGTTTGGGCCTTCTTGCACTTGGGGCCCCCCCGCATAGCGGGGGCTGGCAGGGGTGTAGTTACGCCACTGCACTTTTACATCACTTGTAACGTCAACACCAGAAAATTTATCTTTAACTTTGTAGTTTTGATCAACTCGACGATACTTTGACAACTAATGCTCTGGAACATGACTCCATCACCTTTTATGCTGACGACCAAGCGCGCAGCTCTTTATTATGTTAATTGGTGTTATATGCAAGTCTTGACAGTTTCTAATAAAGTATACTACTGTATATAGCTAACAATTATGGTTTGTGTTCTTATATTTCTAATTAAAAGCCAAAACATATCTCTACAACGGCTATAACAAACACTCTTAATAACACCATATCTTCTATGATATCCAAAAAATCCTCAAAGTCTTCTGGAAGAACCATTGCGGCAGTGCATTGTTCAATTGCTCCCTGCTTGCTTGTACAAACTACACATTCATCGTTACACATTTCAATATTTTTAATTAATATATCGCGAAACTTTTGCAACACCTTTATATATTGTGTAAACATCTCGCTAAGATTATATTTCAAAAAACAATTTACAGCACTAATATGATATATCGATAGCTCTTGTTGGAAAATACTAATGGGTTGGATTACAAGTTGCATGGTTTATTTATACCATAAACTTGATGAGTAATAGTACAAAGACCGGCTCAAGACTGTTCTGGAAAACTTGATGAATCATCGTACAAAGACCAGTTAGAGGTATCGCTTTAATGATCATGTGGGGTCTCAAACGTTTCGTCTCGACTTGTAAATGAAAGTCATCATTCTGAGATTAAACTCAAGCATAGTATAACAAATTTTATTTAAAATAATACATTTCTTCAAAAGAATGCATTAATTTTCCATTTTCTTCTTGTAAAGTTCTTCCTCCACTAGAGCGGTGACAATGTACTAGGACTCTTTCAATGGGTTATACTTAATAATATTATCATCCAAGTAAAGGACTTTCTTCAAAGACCAACCCGACCCACATCCTTCAAATTCCTCGGATTTAGCTCTCATAGTTTTGCTTACGGTGTCATACACATTATCTAGATTACTGGAAAACGTTATAACCATATTTTTTGTGTTGAAAGATTTCACATCGGTAATTTTTGTATAGACGCCGTAAAGTTCACAATTAATTTTTATTGCAATATGTTGTGTTTTTTTTCCATTAATTAAGCGAATTAACCGCTCTTTCTGCTTCCGAAGAAACTCGGATACTCAACCAACAGCGTCGACGTTCCGTAGGCGATAACTAGCCATGCGATTTTTAAACGCTGTACTAATCATTTCTACACCATCTTCTTCAGTCGCGGAAACTGCTGCATTTTTATGTTTTTTGCTCCATAGATGACCAGGGTATGCAGACTTTAACACCTCCATGTCGCACACTTTACACAGAATCCGTGACTGCTTCGGGGAAGGCTCTCCAACCGCTGGTGAAGCAGAACGTTTAACCCTGGATGAGAGCGTACTATGCTCCTTAACTAGGTGTCGCTTGAGACCAGCTTTCCTGGTATAGGAAGCACCACAAGAGTTGCAATAAAAAATGTTTGTAGATTTCATTTTTACAAGTAAACGTAATCGGAAACTGACTAGCTTCTAAGAAGTATAAATTGATAAATCTAGAGCGTGCAAGCGCGTAAATGCCATTTTTGCATATCCATCACTACGACACATCCTACATTTTGTGCTTTTGCAATTACCTAATATAGTGGACAGTCGACCGCATCGCATGAAGAATGTATAAACACCCCAATTCAGTTAGAGCTAGCCAAGTTGCTATTTAAAAAAACCATACGCCATAACAAAATCTTCATCCAAAATCATAATTGCAGGTCCGAGTCCGTTCGACGATTATAAAATAAGTTTCAGATTTGTTGACTTCATTTCCTAAACCGTACTTGATGTATCCCTCGATGTAATTAGGAAGTTTATATCAAATCTTCCATATATTATACGCACTATGGAAGTTGGTGTGCGAAATCAGATATGCAAATTTGTCAATTTGCGTTTTTATTTAAATAAGAATTGTTTAGTGAAGATGGTGACATTTGATGAGGATTATATGTTATTTACCAAAGGAACTTTAGAACATTTTTTAGGGGTATCTCAGATCGTTCTCAACTATGCTAATACTTTAAGAGAACTGACGGAAAACGGTACTCCTAATATAGATCTGTTTCTGTTAGACGTAGCAATGGAAAGATGTAATAGGAATGATGTCTTACAGAATCTCGCACATGATATAATTAAAAGCAAATACAGCAATAGTGATATTAGGGTTATGTTATACCAATTTATAAGAACCTATCCAAGATTGTTTGAAAACAGTATTCGTAAACAAGTTGAGTATATGGAAGAGTACAACAGGTTTCCATTTCACGCATTTACAAGCGATGTTTAAATTTTAAACTATAGATTTTAGAGAAATTTCTGACACTATAATCCCGCATATTACAGTTTATTCTCTTATAACTTTCTAAATTATTGTACTTCAACTACTGATATTAATAGCTGTAAATAAAATTATGTTATAATTTTAAATAAAACGATCTGATTAATAATTTTGTAAAACGTTTATAACACCCTTTTAATAAATACACATCTTTGTTATAGTTCTTTTCATAAGAACCGAGATACCCATTTCAGTTATGTGAGCATTTGAAGAATTAAAACAATACCAATGTATACTTTATATTTTATGACATAAACAAGCTAGTAAATACAAACATAATTTCTAAAGCCACATCATTCATTTCGTATGATAGTAGTTGAGATGGTTAAATTTTTACTTTAAAACTTACAAGTTAGTATATATTCCATCTGAATATCTGCCAACAGTTTTATAAACCCCATGTCCTCGATTATTTTCATAAAATCATCAAATCCTCGGGTAATACTGAGACAGCAGTACAGTGCTGTATTGCCTCCTCGTATGATACATAAGACATTTTTCTCCTTCTATCGAAAACCATTGCCCGCATTCTGCTTTTTTTACTCGTAGAGCATTGCAAAATCTTCGTATAACCTCCCCAAAGTGTTTATACATATTTGTTTAATCGTCTCTTTAAACTGTACAATCGACAAATAATTACCTCTTGTTAAAATTCAAAACTGATGCTTACCTTTCTAACGGCGAATATTTCAGGAATATATTATTAAAATGTTGACTTGCTGAAACGCGCGTAGTAACGTCATATCGTATGTTCAAAGCGAAAAATATAGAATGATAGAGTTATCCGGCTTTGACGGTTTTATGGCAAAAATAGATCGTTAACGTTATGATTGGGGGAAAGAATTTAATGACTTTGGGTGTACTTTCGTTCAATAATTTACTGGAAAATTTCTTGAAATGATGGTTGCTAGAAAGAAATTATATACCGATTTCGAGAGTGCCTTAGGTGATCAATAATCGATAAGAAATTAGCATTCAATAGCGCAATGGTGCTTTCTAGAATATTTGCTGGATTACGTGTTATAAATATGTGGATATCAACTATTTTGTGTGTGTATATATATATATATATATATATATATATATATGCTAGATTACAAATAATTACAAATGAATTTTGATAATTGCTACTATCAAAATTTCCGGAATTTGCATTATAATGCTTCTACAGCGTGACGCAAGGTAATTTAGGTAATTGATGTAGGATATCATGAAGGAATGTAATAAGCCCCATTTACTTTCACTCTAATATTGTTTTATGATATTATTCAACATTACTTAATGTGGTTTATTACATTTTTATAATTCTGAAATTTAGGTAGTTAATGATGTCATACACAAAATTTCTAATTATTAGAATCTAAATCGGTACTGAATCATGAACCCACTAACTAACATGGTTGGCATCTAGCGGCAATTGTAGAATCATTAAGGTGGATAGCCATTTTAAATTAAAACTGCATTTTTCTGTTTATTATAGAAACATTATCTAGATTTTACAAACGAAAGTTTTCCGATGCTTAGGTAATTATATTGATTGCATTCCTATACTTTCATGCTAAGATATATCAGGTCTATAACTGTTTAAGGTGTTCAAAAGGTTATATACAGGGTGTGTTGTTTAACCGTAAAATATCGATTTGAATGTAAATAAATTTAAATATCTAGGCGTTTGTTAAGAAATTTTGTACAAATGTTGTATATTTTTCAAATCTTTTTAAAAGGAAAAGGCAGTATCCACGGAAGGCGGTAATGTGTAAAAAATGGTAGTTGAATCATCGCAGCGTAGTTAAAAGTTGTGATGAATGCGAAACTATACACGATGTTAAAACTCATGCAAATATACAGGGAGTTGTAAAAGTTATATACAGAGTGATTGTGACGTAAATAAAGGTGACCTCTGTGACGTATGCACCTGACGTTTGAGGTTAGGTTAGGTTAGGTTAGAGTGGCGCTGCGGTGGTGGCGCTGCGTGTATCATACCCTAAGAAAAAACGCTCCGAGTGGTGGATCCCATGGATCTGACGTAAGGAAAAATGATAACATCGTTAATGAGTTTTCCCATTAAAAGGCGATTAGTGCTAATGAGTTTCCCATTAAAAAGCGATAAGCGTTAATGAGTTTTTAATAAGAAAACCCATTAAAACGATTAGTGATAATGGGTTTTTAATGAGAAAACCTATTTAAAAACGATTAGCGCTAATAGGTTTTTAATGAGAAAACCCATTAAAAAACGATTAGTGCTAATGAGTTTTCCAATTAAAAAGTGATTAGTGCTAATGAGTTTTTAATGAGAAACCCCATTAAGAATCGATTAGTGGCGCGGTGGCGGTGGCGCTGCACCAGGACCATCATTAATCCCTACTCTAGTTTCATGCTATCTATTTATTACCTTGTTAGCATTGTACATTTGAAAACATTGACTTATGGTCAAACTTATATATTATATTATATTATGATCATACTCATCTCAAAAGAGTTTTGGTTTGTATAAATATTTTATTAATATTTTTAATTAACTTTACTTTTACATTACAGACAATTGTAATTGAAAATGGTCGCTGACCAAAACGCGTCTTAACAAAAAAAAAGCTGATGTAATTTATTCCATATTTATGAACTATTTTATTATACTGACTAAAAAAATACTATACATATTAATTACATTTTATTTTGATGACCAAAATCTAGGAACTGCTGATTATTATTATACTACAGATGGTCAAGAAATTATCAACAATTTACATATACATATATATATATATATATATATATATATATATATATTGCTGTGAAACCTACAAAAAGCCTCTCCATTAATCTTAAACTAAGGTTTTCAAATCGAGCCCCACAGATTGGGCGTCAAGAATGCTGTGAAACCTTTTAAATTAACTGGTCCGTTGACTTTCTTCTGTCAATCGTCTCTTTACTCTTTTCCGCCTCGGCTGCTCACCTAGTTAAAACTTTCATCCTCATTTAAAAAAAACAAATACATTCCTACCACAAACATCAACGTTAACTCTATTTACATCAATATTCATAATAAATTAAAATTTCAAAATTAAATTTCAGCATAAATTTCAGTATCAGAAAACTTCAAGATTAAATTTATTATCATTTTAATGTGCATCCAGAATTAAAGTCCTTGTAGGATGCCTACTAATTAATATAACAATATATGCAAACCTGAGTCCGAGTACAAAGGGAGCATCTCCCACCCCTTTACGTTAATTAACCAGGTTCGTGTAATTGAGCTCAAAGACATACCCAAATTTTCATCATAATCAAGAACATAAATACTAAATACCCCTTTCTACTTAAACAAGAAAATTTCACCTTAAAATTAAAAATTTGTTGTTAGTACAAATTCACTACTGTCCATTTTAAGTAAACAAATTATAAAGTTATTCAACACACACCAAAACATCAAAAATCGAACAACAAAGCATAAGTTACCTGAAGGTTAATGCACTCGTGGCTCCAATGTACATCGTCCTCTGTTAATCACACCATTCCAACTGGGTTATGTTTAGGTCCTTGGATTACTGGTCGTCTTTAAAATTTTCTACACCACCATTCATCTAAAGTTGTTTCAGTGCTTTTCCGGAACTCATCTGTATATATCTGTATCTTGTTTTGTGGATCTAGTCACGTTTACGAATCATTTAATTATTAACACCCCCGAAAAATAGCAAAGAAATTCATACTTCTTTCACGCTATACGCCAAAACTGCCTACTTTTGTGTATTCATTTGTCGTTGCAAATTTGAATAATTGGTACAGTGATACTAGACTTTATTACCTTGTATCTTCTTTTCTAAGTGCACTAAATTACTTTCATCGTAGTACGTAAAGAGCAAACTGTTTTAAAGTATTAAATAATCACCAAAATATACGAGCAAACTGTTTAAATTATTCAATCAAAATCGAAAAACTAAGAGAGAGAAACTCATATTAACCCGGGTATATATAATCGCTAGCCTATACGTCGCTTTTGTCCCCAAAACGGACAGTTTCTAGAATTTCGTATACTATGTTCCCATCTCGACCGCCTGGCACGCGGTTCTTATTAAATTTGCATTCGCACC
This sequence comes from Platerodrilus igneus, assembly GCA_036346225.1. Classification (NCBI taxonomy): domain Eukaryota; kingdom Metazoa; phylum Arthropoda; class Insecta; order Coleoptera; family Lycidae; genus Platerodrilus; species Platerodrilus igneus. The sequence continues at coordinate 4,851 of JARFIW010001742.1, read as the reverse complement.
AGTTAAATCTCAGAAATTTTACACACGGCACGCAACGTCTGAGAATAACTAATTAATTTTTATACCGATATGTTATTTTTACCTCTCATGTTTGCTTCTTATTTTCAACCAATCGCAACCCAGTGACGTTGCTCAAATCACGCCTTTTACTATATGTGTCTCTGTCTTGCGCATATTATCCGTCTCTATCTACCCTGTTCTGAGTGGTACTAATCGATATTCTTTAGTATCGGTTATTTTCAATCCACGTGGACTGTGAAATAACCCACCTTATTAGCATTTCTCGTGAATATTAAGCGACGGTTTCTCCAACATTCTCTGTAACCATTTGTTATCTGCAAAATTTACGCAGAACGAGACTTTTAAAAATACGCAGGTTTTCAATCGTCCTACTTATAAATAACACTTCTACGATTTGAATATTATTGGGTTTTTACAAGCTTTTATACATATTATATGTTACTAATGGTTCAATTAACTCCAATTAAAATAATACCCTTTAATTTTTAGTAAATCCTAATCAAATATTCAATTATTATCTGTACATTTTGTTTAATACTCGTTCCCCAAACTTGAATCAATTAATATACATTTTGCACGTAATTTCCATTTGTTTCTTTACTCGGAATAATTAAATTACACGTTGAGCATTTTAACACTGCTTCTTTTTATAGAAAGCGTCTTGTAAATAATTTAAATCTCTTATTTTTAATGAAACGAATGAATTTTTATGCTCCACGGTTTTTTTTAATAAAGCGTATTATCTAATAAAATTCCTTATACACGGTGATTAAAATTATTTGATGTAATTAATTAATTTTCTACCCTGGTCTAAATATGAGTAATAATATATATATATATATATATATATATATATTTAATTAATTTTATTATTGGGGAAAGCAGTCAAATTTGATGGATTAATAAAATACTCTTTCAATCATTCAAGCTTTCGATAAATTTATTATCTTCGTCAGGAATCTAATATATATATATATATATATATATATATATATATGTGTAAGTTAAATATTGGGGATACAGTCAGATTGCGTACTTATTTAAAATAAACTTCTTTTAACCATTTCAAGCTTTCGAAAATTGTTTTATTTTCTTCATCAGGATACTAAAAATCTATTATTTAACATTTATATAAAAAATAATGTGAGTTACTTACGATTATAAAGTTTACAATTATACAAACATAATATGACATCTATATGACATGGACAGGTTTTTGTTCATACGTGCACATTTAATAGTTTCTTATAAACATTTGCAAAATTAAAGTGAATGTAGCAAAGATATTAAATGAACTAAAGTAAAATAGTTATTATAGGTCTAGTTGATAAACATAAAAATAGAAAATAAAATGTGTTATACTAGTTCTTAAAAATACAGTTAATCGTATTGTACTAAAGGTGTTGTAAGTCTGTAAAGTGTGTTAGTTTTATAGAAGTTTGGAATTATTTTTATTCTTATTATTGTCATAAGGTAGGAATAAATATTGTTTAAATTTTGTGTGTCGGTTTTTTTATTAATAGGGTTGTCTTCTAGAGAAATCGCGATCATTTCAAGAAATAAACGCTTTCTATAGTTTGTTTCCCTGAATATAATTTTGGTGTCATTATAATTCATTACATGGCCCGTATCAATTACATGGGAAACAAGCGCGCATGTTTTGTTGTTAAGTCTGCAATCACTTTTGTGTGAGGTCAGTCTTGCAGATAACCACCTTGATGTATGACCAACATACCTACCATTACAGTTATGACAGGGTATACTGTAAACTACTCCTGACTGTCGGAGTGTAGGTGTGTGGTCTTTAAGACTACTATATAATACCCTATCTAAAGTTATAACTGGTTGTTTGATAAGCTTTATGTTTGGAAGATCTTTAAAAGATGTTTTAGTTTATCGGTAAGTTTATCAATATATGGAAGTGCGATAAACATTGTAGGAGACGTGGAGCTGGTATTAATGTCTGTAGTATTGTTGGAGAAAGTTTCAATTATTGTGGTATTTTTCTTGCGGTTGTGTTAAAATTTGTTTGTTGATTAGAGGCTTCGGATACGAATTAGTAAGTAGTAGGTCTCTGAGTAATAATAGATTTTGAATCGTAGGGTAGGGTGTGTAACAGATTCAATTTTTCGTTTTAGGCCTAAAACTGTGTTGATTTTCATGCTTAACGGATGAAACGAATAATAATTCAAAACCTACCAGAAGATATCGGTTTGCGATACCAGTCTGTAATTAATATATTATCAGTGCGTAACACTTTCATATCTAAAAAAGGTATTGAGTAATTTGATTCCTTTTCTATGGTAAATTGTATGGCAGGATTGTAGCTATTGAATATTTGAAGTACGTATTCCTCACTATCAGAAGGTACACAACAAATCAAATCATCAACGTACTTTTTGATGAATGGAAATTCGAAATCAAATTTGGTGATGCGGTCGTTTAGCAGATCATCCATAACATATTGTGCAATTATGGGAGATACGCTGGCTCCCATGGGAGTACCTAGTTTTGTTTGTAAAATTGGTTATTGAATGAAAAGTACGTTGTATCAAATAAAAAATCTATAAGCTTAAGAAAATTTGTTTTTGTAATTTTACAATTATTTTGAATAGTCTCCCAATGTGATTCAATGCTGTTTTTGGCCAAGTCTACTGAAATATTGCTAAACAACGAAATAACATCTAAACTAATGATAACAAAACCTTGGGGTATCTCCAAGTTATTGATAAAAGCTGCAAACTGAAAAGAGTCTTGGACATAATACGGATTCGAGGTATTGTATGACGTTGTAAGGATATTAGTGACTATTTCAGATATTTTACAATTGGGTGCAGATATGGATGAAATTATGGGCCGTAGGGAAAGTATAGGCTTATGAATTTTCGGTAGTCCGTAAAATTTAGGTGAGATGGAATTGTAGATCATTAATTGTGAAGCTTCGTCATTATTTAGGTTCTTATTTTTCTTGAGTTCTGTTATAATTTTATTAGACTTTTGTTGGATAGTACTAGTTGGGTCATTATTAATAATAACTGTAATGGTAGGTATGTTGGTCATACATCAAGGTGGTTATCTGCAAGACTGACCTCACACAAAAGTGATTGCAGACTTAACAACAAAACATGCGCGCTTGTTTCCCATGTAATTGATACGGGCCATGTAATGAATTATAATGACACCAAAATTATATTCAGGGAAACAAACTATAGAAAGCGTTTATTTCTTGAAATGATCGCGATTTCTCTAGAAGACAACCCTATTAATAAAAAAACCGACACACAAAATTTAAACAATATTTATTCCTACCTTATGACAATAATAAAGAATAAAAATAATTCCAAACTTCTATAAAACTAACACACTTTACAGACTTACAACACCTTTAGTACAATACGATTAACTGTATTTTTAAGAACTAGTATAACACATTTTATTTTCTATTTTTATGTTTATCAACTAGACCTATAATAACTATTTTACTTTAGTTCATTTAATATCTTTGCTACATTCACTTTAATTTTGCAAATGTTTATAAGAAACTATTAAATGTGCACGTATGAACAAAACCTGTCCATGTCATATAGATGTCATATTATGTTTGTATAATTGTAAACTTTATAATCGTAAGTAACTCACATTATTTTTTATATAAATGTTAAATAATAGATTTTTAGTATCCTGATGAAGAAAATAAAACAATTTTCGAAAGCTTGAAATGGTTAAAAGAAGTTTATTTTAAATAAGTACGCAATCTGACTGTATCCCCAATATTTAACTTACATATACATTATAAGAACAGTCAATATTACTAATTTTATATATATATATATATATATATATATATATATATATATATAAAATTAATTGTTGGAATAGTAGTTTAACATTACGTACGGTCGAGATATCTTAAATATATATATACATACATACATACATATATAATAGCCATCTTAAATACAAGTGGCGAAAGAAGTTCTTCAGTTCTGAAACGTGTAGAAAAACTAATTAAGAAGTTGTCTAACTCAATTACATTTAAATAGTTTGGCTGTATTAAGTATTGAAAACGATCTTTTAAAGAATCCAAATGCAGACAGTATTGCTAATCAATTTTTTTATGCTCAAAAAACGAAGAGAAGCAGTATAGTTTACTATAGGTGCAATTGCGTTATATTATTATTACTTCTCCTTTTCGCTTTAGTCCCGAAATTTATAGGCAATGTATTTGTAAAAGTATCGTTTTTAGTTTTTAATAGACTATCATCTTTATATTCAATAAACATATATGTATATTAAACATAGGGATAGAGCGGCAAAAATATTTTGCCTAGAATACTCAAAAAAGGTTCTGCTTAAAACGTCCCTGACCATGATACTTCTGAAGCAGCACTCATAGTTTAGTTCTTCTGTCCGCTTTAGTTTGCTATCGTTTGCAGGTTGTAGTAGGCACTATTGTGTAATGCCGCGATCACGATTTACATAAAAATCGAGTAGCATATTCCTTGTGCAATTTTAAATATCGCCTACAAAATATTTACTAATGTTAAAAGAGGTGTTTTGGGATAACGTTTATCTCGTGCTTGAGTTTTGGAACGGCACAAATGGTTTTCTTGAACTCAGGAAAAGGTTGAAAATGTTGATAGTTTTTTCCGATATCAGGAGTTTATCATGACTAACTGAACAGAAATACTACAAAAATCCTAATTAAGGTTAAGGGAACAATGACTAAGAAAAAAGAGATTTTGTGGAAGAACACATTAATTGTGCACTAGGACCCACATGATACAATCTGTGATGCAGGTTTTAGCGTACAAACACATATCTATGCTT
>JARFIW010001741.1:0-227281 GCA_036346225.1 Platerodrilus igneus | reverse complement strand
TTTTACATATAACTAACATATCTTAATAATCTACACTGCTAAATAATGTCTCTAGAGGTAACCTATGTTTAAATAGTTTTCTGTAGCCTTGGCAGGGCTAATATCTGTTTATGAACACTTCATCAAACAGTTCAATGGATTCAGAAACAGGAAAGCACAATACAAGATTTCTTTTATTTAAAGTATTTTGTAATTTATATTTTATTTTACTTGCAATAATCAGTATACTGATTTATATAGTGGTTGGCCATGTGTGCACTATCGATACTTTGATTGTTGCTGTTTGTGGTTTCTAATTCTGTTTAGGTCTTCTTGTTTCCATTTTTATATTTATCTACTGTTTCTATTATTCTTTAGTTTTTTTTTATTATTGCTTACTGAGAGTTGGTAATAAACAAAAAGTAGTATATATAAGACTTCTTATTAACTGTCAGATGTTGTCTCTATGATACATTAATTTTTGCGTTCCTTAACACATTGACTGCTTTGTCAGTCACTGGTGCCTGACACTTAACTATTCCAATTGAGCCGTGTCAGTCCTCGGTGACTGACACTATATACCTACTTTTATAATGTAATTTAGCGCTGTCGGTCACGCTTTTTGTGTTAAAGTCTACTAGGTTGGCCTGACGCGGCCCTTCTGTATATTCCTGCAACTTGGCTCGAGAATTTTACATCAAACACTTGTAGATATAGGTTCATAAATATGGAAAAATTTTGAAATAAAATACTTAGACCCTCAAAATCCACATGTTTTTTAATTATAAAAATATATAAAGAAATGAACATGTTTACTTCCATTTACAAAATAACACACGAGTTTTTAGGAGAATAGTAAACAAAAAAAAATATGGCAATAAAAAAATACCTGCATAACAATAACCCATACTGGTTTTCAGATCGAGATTAAAATTAAAGTGAAACTAAATAAGACACATGTAAATACTTTTTAAAATATTAGCATACAAAATAATTTGAAACTACAAAACAAAAGTTAAAAGACAATATTTTATTGATGTTTTTTATTAAAACAATAGTGCGGTTGAGATAGACATACAGGACAATAAGTTACGACTTGTGGAGTTTTAGTTCTGGCATGTTTTCTACCATAATTTTTTGCATTATCACTGTAACATCCTTTGCAATACTTTCTTGATGCCTTAACTGGACCATCTTTAGCTTTGATTTGATGTTTTAATCGTCTGGGTCTTGAAACAGAATCTGTCTGTTCTTGAGTAGTTGGTTTGCAGAAATATTCCACAATTCTTTTTCTGAATTTCACCACAGAAAGGTTTTTATTTGTCGTGATTTTATGGAGGATCATAGCATTTACAATCGCAGTATTCAATATTAACTCTATACCTAGCTTCTTGTACCATTTTAAGCTTTTTCTTAAAGGTGTAGCATACGCAGTCATTTGATCAGATAAGTCAATAGCGCCCTTTGATTGATTATAATCCACCACTATTTTTGGTTTATACTTACTTACACCTCTTCTATTCGTAGTTTTTACAAATTTTGTTGAATGTTTCGTTGACAGCAATAAAACATCTCGCTTATCTTTCCACTTCATAACAGTTATCCCATTTTCATTTTCTAGTTCCCTGAAATCCCCAGTTTGCAATTTTGCATTAACCACTTCTTTTGGTAGGTCTTTTCTATTTTTTCGAAGAGTACCAACTAAGTGAGTGTCCTTTTCAAGCAATTTTTCAGCCAAGTTTATACTAGTATACCAATTGTCTGTATACAAAGTATGACCTCTGTTGAACACAGAACGACACAACTTCATTACTACATTCGTTGGTGTTGTATTCACATTGTCAAAGTGTTTGCCAGCATATATTTCTAGCTTGTACGTATATCCAGGTATAATACACAATTTGAAAACCTTTATACCGTATTTGTGTCTTTTTTGTTTATTATATTGCCTGAATATTATCCGTCGGCGAAACGGCACCATGCTCTCGTCAATACAAATGTCTTTATTTGGAAAATAAAAATATGAAAAATTATAATTTAGGGTGTCAATCAATTCCCTTATTTTATTAAGCCAATCATTCTCATCGGCCTCTTCATTGTTCATAAAATGAAGCATTCTCAACAATAATTCAAATCTGTTTCGACTCATTACACTTTTAGCGAATGGTTGACCAAACATCGGATCTTTTGACCAATAATCACTTAGTTTAGGTAGTCTTACAAGACCCATATACAAAATTAGGCCAAAAAATGAACACATTTCGTCTTTATATGTTGGTTTCCAATCATGTAAGCGAGATTTTTTCGACAATGTATTATTTTTAAGAATTTGTTCAGCACGCAAATTTGTGAAAAACACTATGCGATCAAACAACTCGTCTGGCACAAGCAATTTATAAAATTCTTCTGGATTTGAATTACGCATCGAACCTCTCAAACTAAAAGGTATCAAACCTGGTATTTCTGTAAACGGAATTACACTTCGTTGATTGCCTTTGACAACTGACCATTTTGCCGATGATGGACTATAGCCTGAATTGGATGGTTGAGTAACTTCATCTCCACTCTCAGTATCAGATTCAGATACAATGCGACGACTTTTATGTTTGCGTACTTGCTGAATAATTATGGAATGATCACTTTCATTTGACAACCTCCGCTTTCTATTATACTGTGATTCAATAGCATCTAATTGCAAAATAACTTCTTGAGTTATATCGAAATCCTCAAACTCCATTTTAGGTTCTTTTTTTTGCTGTAAAATAACGATAAAAAATGCGGTAAATTTATAAACATTTTAAAACAATTTACTACATATGTACAATTTAGAATTATTTATATTAGGTATTTACCGTATAAAAAAATTATTTCAAATTATATAAAATTGTTCCGTTCACAATATTGTATGACACAATAAAAAAATTCCGGAAAGGACCGTTGAGATTTTGTTTACTAACGATTTATTGACACTCGATCGCCAAGCGTGCGTCCTGTGAGGAACGACACAGAATACTGACTGACTTTCTTCCACATTCGATCAACACATGCTTGCTATAGTCAGCAGAAGTAAACATAGTCCGTGGGAAATTTGTGAACTAAATTCAAGCGGCAAAACTTTATCCAATCAGAATAAAGAATTTACAGATTATTTTGAAATACGCGAATACACACGGGATCGTGCGTGTTGAATAGGTAGGTGACTGACAAAATGCCTGACACTGCAAAAAACGTAAATGTATTCCATTGGTGCTTTGTCAGTGACCCGTGACAAACGCGTATAAAAACTCGTCATTTCATGCAAGAATGCATCGAAATAAAGAACTATGTATTTATTCTTATATATCCTATTAAATAAAACCTAAAAACAAACAAAACATTTTTTGACATTTTATGAAAAACCCTTTTGGCGTTCAACGTGTTAATATCAGGTCATAGGAGAAAGGATTGCTTTGCCTTATAACTGAGAGTTTCTTTTTTGACTTTTTTTTTGCATTGAAAATTAGCAGTAAAGTAAGCAGATTGTGACAAACCAGTGTAAAAAAACACATTATGAGACATCGTATGTAACTACTTGCAAAACAGTTTAAGAACTTTTAACATGTATTTTGGTTTACCATCAATGAGAGTGCCTTGTAAAACAAATATATAAAAATAACTATATATTTTTAATTTTAACAAAAATTAAAAATATTATTTAACTTACAGAATTTAATATTTTTTAACTAATTTTTTTTAGAACATAAAAATAGTATTTACTTTTCAAAATACATATTTTTTAAGATAACGCAGTCTTACTGACAGATAGCTATTTCCAATGGAATATAATTTTGCTTATGAAAAATTATTTTGCATTAATATATGTAATTTTATTCATTTTTAAATTACTATGTTATTATGACTAATTTGATGACGATTTTGTAACCATTGTAACTTTTCCAAGACCATTGGAATGTTTAAACAGTCATTGTGATAATAGGTACATATGTTATGATCTATCAGTTTGATAATGCGGCTTTTATTATGCAATATCCAGGCAGATGTATATTAATTGGTCAGTTTGGTTTTTTATAGCACCGTTAGTATGGATTAAAATTCATGTTTAACAATGAACAAAATCAAGTAAGGTTCAATTGACAATATTTGTAGAAAAGTGTTGCTCATTATCTAAATGTTTGTGTTATGTTGAATTGATATTGATATTATGGCTTTTGTTACATTTATATTCCTATAGTTAGTGAATATGCAGTCGAAACGTGTATATGTTATTTGTTTCTATTATTATGTAAGACTTATTTATATTCTAAAAATCAAGTTAGGTTTAAGTGTTATTGTTTATTTAAAGTATTTTCTAGAGTTCTTTTTGAAAACATTGCATTTTGACTGTATTTTTTATTAACATTTTTTCAATATATTTATAAAAAAAGACATGCTGGTGTTTGCGTTTGCTATATTTGATTTCCTACCAATATCTGTAAGCATTAAAAAGGGGCTATAAACTAACAGTGTTTTGCTATTTACTACTAATTGAATTATTTAGAATATTCTTGGTATATTAACAACTTAAAGCTACAGCAACAATTAATACCATCTACAGTACTACGTTTTAAAAACAATCCTAATATATTTCAATTACTGCCATCATCAATAGATAAACTAGATTTAACAATATTGCCGATTGATTAGAAAACGTTGTTATCACCACTTAGCTATAGTGAATTTTAAAAGGTACAAAGTACACTTAAAAATTGAATTTTCTATATTTATACTCAAATGTCTTCGATTGAACCCATATGTATCTGCGAGGCTACACACAAATCCTGATTGGTGATAAAGTTTAAATGAATTGATATAACAAATAATAGTTGAAAGTTTCCATTGGTTTTTATTGGTATTCATACGTGTAACTCTAATTTCCTTACTATGTTGATATGCTCTTGTACAATCGGCTTTATGTGAAGAGAATACCTTTAATAATTTAGCATCTTCTACCCCAGTTATTGGTCCATAACATTGTGTTTAGCAATTCAAAATTTTTACAATATCTGATTGTGAGGTAGGGAATGTGTTGCTTGAATTTAATTATACTAAGTTGTGTCAATTCAAAATAGTTTTAATTAATGTTTGAAAAGGCAATGTTATCAATTTCAAACATTTCAAATCATTGAGGTTGCTCAAAAGTTCCTTTATTCTAGTTTAATTTTTATATACAACATTAAGATGTTTGTTTAAAAATTTGATACTTTATGATATGGCATTTTAAAATATATTAGTGGCTTTTGAATTACATTTTTGAAATTTCTAACTTTAATTCTTTATTTACATTTTAAGATTGATATAAACACTGTAGTGAATATGTCAAATTTGTTTTGCATTGTGTATCCAATAACTACTTTTAGTTTAATGACAGTCTATGAGGCATGCAGAAATAACAATGGGAAATAATGTTTGCCTTTTCTTCCTAATTTGTTTGTCCCAGTTTGATATTAAGTTTAAAGAGAATGTAGCATATTATCCAAGAGTATGGTATGCGGATAATGATTTTCAACTTTTGATAATTCTTAATTATAGGTGGTTTTCTTAAAGAACCTATTTTATATTTTCAAACCATTAATTTTTCTTACAAGTTTGAGTGTACCTAACAGAACATAATTGAAATTAAAATTTGCATTTATAGAGAAGAAACGAATGTAGACTGATTTATATCGTATGCCTTTAACGTTAACCATTCTAGTAAATTTATCTCTTAACTTTTTAATAAATTACTGACTTTTCACTAAATAAAGAAGAGCATAGTTAGAAATGATCTTTGCATACAATGGTTGTCATGAAAAACTTGATCACATTGTAAGAAAATATAGAATTAAAATGATACATTTTATAATTTTGCAATCATTCTATTAAAAAATCTTATTTTAAAATGTCATATCACAAACCTTCAAAAGGTTTTAATAAAATTTTTAATCAAATAATTTACAACTATTCAAAAATACAAATAAAATTAAAAATCTTCTGGGGTAATCTCAACGATGAAAAAGATGAAATAGAAGTGTTAATTTGTTAATCAATTGCTCGAATAATAATTGAAAATATATTGATGAGAAATGAATCAATGTAGCAATCAGAATGAAAGGGGACATGTTACTTCAGAAATGGCAGCTATAAAAAAAATCAAGCTACCATCGTATTTTTAAGATAGGTCACTAGACTGGAATGGAAGATCTTATCTGTTAAAGGCGTATTTATCCTGAAAGTTGACTGTGCATCAAGGTTAATACATTTCTTGACAAAGTTAATATGTTGTCAAAAAATTAGGATGACTTCTGATTACTATAAAGAACCAATTGAAGACCCTCAAGTATAATCTGCTAGGTGAAAATTTATCGCTAACTAGAATTTGAGAGTCTTGCAAATGCAATACTTGCTCAAGCAAGCCCTGTTTGAGTATACCTACAAAAACATTACTTTTGGATTTACCTCACACATTTGTTAGATTTACTGTACCTTGTTGCACAGTTGGGATAAGAGAACATCCTCAGAAATATTTCTGGTTGTTAGTGATATTTTAGAAGTCTTTTGATTGATGGTAACTTAGTGGTTTGAAAAGAATATTATTAATATACATATACTCGGTGGGCTGTGGTGGTGGGCGCCAATGAAATGTAAGTGGATGCTCCACATCAGGGGCTCCAGTGAAACAAAATTGCGCACAAGTGAATTGCTACCTGCCCAGCTACTGTACCAACAACAAGCTTGAGGTTCAATTCACGAGAGAACATGGGTTGAATATGACAACCAAAATTTTTAGAAGAGAAAAGGGTGCCACCGCATCTTGGAGCATAAATAAGATTAATTTGACTGAGGGGAGATGCAGAAACCTAAGATCTACAAATAGTTATCAACAATTTACTACAGATATTTTCTAAATCAGTCTGATTACTAACCTACCAGAACTTGTCAGTGTTGACTCTGAAAAGAAGGTCACATAATTAAATTTATATTTAGAGGCACTATTTCTGCTCCATCGAAAATACCAATAGTTACAAATTTTAAATACCTTCCTATAATACAAAGTATAGAAGGTAATCTCTAATCTTGTTTCTGTTACTTTAACTATGTAATGAGCTTAAAATATTTTATATATCCTTTTCAGATATAAATAAAAGATCAATTTAATTAATCAAGTTCCTCTTCTTGATTCATAGATCAAAGTTCATTAAAAAATTTACTTTCACTTAAAACAATTTTAAAATTATAATCATATTGACTTGAATAAAAGGCCAAACATCAGTACTGGTATTTGTTCATATGTGTTTACTTTTGCAAAGATGTGTTAACCAAGAAACAAGTATTTCATATAGAATTATTGATGTAAAAATTTATGATAAACAATTTATTGAATAAAAAGTAAAGGAGGTGGAAATTACAACTTGGAATGCAAGTATACTTTTAGAACAAATAGTATAGGCGTTTACACTTTGGGCAATTTGAAATAAATCATACATTTGCATTATCTCTAAGTACAAACGAATTTCTATTAAAAGCATGACTTAAATTTTTTCACTTTACAGTTCAATTGCAAGAATAATGATTGTTAAATAATTCATTTTTTATATTTAAAGTAATAATTTTTTATTATGTCTAATGATCAAAATTTAAAAATGGGCAGATTAGATTTCAGTTTTATGACTCATCTGGAAAGTCCACTTTATAAGCCACAAAACTTAGATATCTGATAAACAACTTCGAAGACGATTCAGCACATTATCCACTACTCATTCAAGGTACTGTTCAAGTCAACCGCAAATAATATGCAACTTTTAATAAATGTCATCTTCAAATAAAGTACATTAAAACATTTTCTAACAGCCTCAACCATTGTAGGACTTGTTTTATCTTTACATATTGAACTTAACCAATTTTCGACATTATGATTAACCATGTTAAATCCAAATCTCCATGACTAAGTTAATTTTTGCTTCATAACTAAAATAATCATGGTTTTCACCTAGTAATAATTTATATTGTTTCTGTCAAGTAATAACATTCTTCTCCGAATAAGAATCATCGTTGTTTTCCCGTAATAATAATAAAGTTGTATTTTCTATTAACCACTTATGAAAGTAGGCATCTCTACATGTCTCCGAACACCATTATTATCTATTTAATGGCGAACCGCTGCGCCCATGCTGTGGTTTTACCAAGCATCTTTAGCTGATAAGCCAGCACAAAAATGGCTACAAATATTACTATATATAACACCGCTTCTTTGATAAGTGCGCATGTATTATCTCTATGTGCGTATCTACATGGTGCATTCAATTCCAACTAGCAGAAACCTTGATGGACTTGGACTTCAAATGAAACAGAACAATTTTCTCATAAGACTTAAAAGAAATAATCTTTAGGTTTGTATGGCCACTAACAAACAAAAGCTATAAAACAGCTACATTTAAATACTATTTAAAAAAGGAAAAATTCAAAAAAAATGTAAAATTTATAAGTATAAATTTCTTCGAAAATTAAATATGTTACAGGTTAAAGCATGTATTTATATTGCTCTTTGTAGATTGGTGCGTGGTGAATGGCATTAATTGTATTAATTTTGCTATAATGTTCCAAATTTAACTCACAAGGTTAATATGGAACTGTAAAATATACAAGCTTATGGCTTGTTCACTATTTTAATGTTATTTTTTCTTAATGCTACTGATTTTAATAATAAAATTAATCGTTTGACATTAATTAAAGTATTTAAGAAAAAATGTGATTAACATATCTCATAACTTTAGAAATATGGGTAAGTGACGGTATTTATATTTGTATATTAATTTGTGTATGATGTTGCATAGAATATGTGTATAAATTGGAAACCATTTTAATACATTTACCAATAAAAAGAGAAAAATCGTTTTAGATTTTCATACTAAGTATTTATGTGTTTTATATTTTGGGTGATAATAAACAAAAAATAACTGTAATTTTGTTTTGATTTACTAGCTCCTATTGACTACCTTCATGTTGAAAATCTATAAAAATCAACTTATTTATATTTTTTACCTTGCTATGCAGTTGCTTGGTAATAGTAATCATCTTACAATTAAATTTGACATATGTGTACTTTACACTCACACAATGTAATTTGTCATTCTAAACATTAAAACCTGAAGTTTGAAAATAAAGGGAACTTGACTGCTTACTTTTCAGCATATATGGAAACATGGACATTATTTACTTAATTGTTGATGATATAGATACCCATTTTATACATTATTTAATATACTACTATCATAGGTTGGTAAACAGTTTTCTATTTGTAACTGTTTATACATCTAATAATGACCAATTTAAGCTAAATAAGAAATATTCACCAAAATTGTAGATGAACATGCTTTCTACATTTTAACCCAGACTCGGTGGCTACTATTTGACATATGTGAAAACTATAAACGTTAGTATTTCTAATAGCAACTATTTTTTCTTAGATGGAAGAGGGTAAATTACTTATAGAACTGTTGTTTTTGAAGACAGTAAAACAGCATGTTTGTGTGAATGCATTACTACTGTAGTAATTTAGCTTGAAAAACTAGCCAATTATACACATCTTTATTGTGTCACTTATACAATGATTTCTCATTGTGTTGGACAAGTTTGATTTGCCAATAAGTTTGAAACAGATTATTGTTAGGCTTCTGATACTGATTTAACATAGAAAATATAGATTTTCAAATACTTGTTTCAATCACTGAAGTTTGGGTGTATAGAATTGAGAAATATTATCCTTTTCATTTTTATATATTGACATTTGTGTACCTCAAATATAGTGCTGGAATTTCAAGATTTTATTTACCAATAATCTTTTTAAATGTGATATGATAAACCGAATTAATTTTATGCACTTGAAGATTTCAATTTAAAGAGTGTTAAAGAATTGATATTCCATTTAAGAGATATAGCGTCAATATTTAATCCTTTGTTTTCTAGAATTGAATCTAGAATTGGGATGTTTTACGGGAGGACAAGAATTGATAAGGAAGAATTAGTGGAGGAATCTAAAACATCGTTGTATAAATTTATATGAATGGTTGAAAGGCAAGTGCCTTTCACACTGATATAGTGACATCTCACCAACACCGAATTTTTTACATCAGACATGTGTTATGATACAGGTAGTGCAATTTACAGAACTGCTTATTGTATGCTTAGACAGCTAGAAAGTCCTTTACGGCTTAGAGGCTATGTATATTGAATCTGTTTGCTTCTCTGGAGGTCACATGACATACCAGAAATTTAGTTGGTCAGAAGACGCCCTCACGTCATTTGTCAATGCATCCCCTATCTTTGCTTACGTACTTAGAATTAATAGGGGAGATGCATGACTTATTTTATGAACATGTGTGATACTTTTAAAAAGAGAGAATGTTTCACAAAAATATAGTTGAATGTAGGTGAGGGGTTAACCACATCAGTGGTTCTATCTAAAACTTTTAACAGCAATTTGTTCTTTTATGTACTTTGAGTGTTAGCGCGTTTCTACAACACAGATGCCATGGTATAAAAGATTTACCTTCACCAAAGGCAACTTCATCAAGCCAAACATGTCCTAGACATCCTGAAATATATGCAACAAAATAGTAGACAAAGCAGCTTCAGAAACAATGAAGTAGGTATGCATAAAGAATTTATATATATATATATATATATATATATATATATATATTATAATGTATAATTTTTCTTTACCTTTAATATTAAACCTTTTTATATATACTCTCTACTCAACTACTCTACGTTCGATTTCACCCGACGTGGGTCCGATACAGAGTGAAATCTACTAGTATCCCTCAACACAAATACTTACACGCCCTCGTATGTAAGATCCTTGTCTACAACTAAATCTGCGCGGTCTATAAACGCCGTGCAGGTTTAGACGTTACCGTAATATTTAAACTACCATGGTTGAAGGCATTCTTATATTATTCATATGGTCAATGATGCAATTTTGAAACAAGAATAAGCGTTTACTGTATTATAACTTAGTACCTGATATTGTTCCAACTGGTGGTGTCTTCCTTGCTGTGGTGTGAAATCTCTCATGGAATGCCAATTGAGGTAAGTGATCTATGGAATAAATGGTTTACTTTAGTCTTGGGAAAATTTCTAGACTTGAATCACTACTATAACTAAATAAAAATTTTATAAATGGATACTCCTTTTTGTACGCTCTCCTATTGTCTTTTCACTACGGTTCACAGCTTTGTGAAACTCTCCGACTGTTGTTGCCTGCACGTTCTATTGCCAACTGGTATCTCACCGGAGGATCTCCTTCACGATTAAAGTTTAATTGAACTTCCTTACTGCGCCTAAATGCATAATGATTTGCTATGTTGCCTTTATTTTATATATTCGAAGTACTGGTTTTTCCTGTTACACAAACTTCAATATCTTCTCTTGCCTTTTTATGGCGTGCACTACATTTGTTTTATTTGCGTTTCTTTTAACACTTTTAAATTAAAACGACGGAGCTTCATATAAATACATCTTTATATTATATCGACATTTTCAGTAGTCAAATTTTTTTAAACTTCCAATTTCTTATCAACAAACTTTATCACCTAGGTACTTTACACCCTTTGTCTTACAGCACACATACTTATTTTTTTTTCTTTACATGTTGTATCCATTTCTATACATACTACTTTAAAACTACATCTATAAAATATTTTACCTTCCCTTGCAATAAATCACATCAAACCTGTTTGCATTACCATCTTGGCATTCCAAGCATGACCGTTCTTTGGCATTTTGACAAACATAATTTGAACTCCCTTTGCTTATCTACTCTCACATTTTGCTGTGACTTTCCATTGCCCATCTACTCATACAGTTGAGTTTAAACGTCCTTTGCCTATCTACTTATATCTTTGCTTCAAGTTTCCTCTTCTTTTCTACTCTCATCTTATACCTTACTCGTCCTTTGCCTATCTACTCATATCTTTTACACGTTTACCACTTTAAACATACTCCAACCTCTCTATATAGCCTTTTCACAATTGTTTTCAACCCTACATTTCAATTTAAATACTTCATTCAGCATTTCATGAGCATGCCAACTTTATTTAATCCAGTACCGTTATCTTGAATGTTCCGCTCGGATGTTTACCATCGTTGGACAGGGTACCTTTACTTATTCTGGAGCTTATAAAACCTTGTAATTGCATCATTTACCACATACCTTCGTAGTTTTACAAATGCGCGCGGTTAGTGTGAATAAATACTTCTTATACGAGTCGTGTTCATATTTATGTGGACCTCAGCCTCCTGTCTATGCCACAGGTCTTTCTCTACTGAACGCTTTACCTGGCGTTACATATATATATATATATATATATATATATATATATATATATATATTGCTGTGATTCTCACTCTTAAATTCGGGAACTAAGGTTTTCGAATCGAGCCCCAGCGTTGGGCCGTCATAAACTGCTGTGAAATGTACAAAAAGCCTCGCCAATTTCCTGTAATAAAATCACCAAAAAATTTTATTTTGAACTCGAGCCTCACTTTTGGGTGCTACGATTTGCTGTGATTCTCTTCTGATAATCGCCTCTGTCCTCTTTCCGCCTCGGCTGCTCCCCTAGATAACTTTCATCCTCATTCATAAAAAAAAACAAACACATTCCTACCACAAACACCAACGTTAACTCTATTTACATCAATATTCACAATACATTAAAATTTCAAAATTAAAATTCAGTATAAATTTCAATATCAGAAAATTTCAAGATTAAATTTGTTATCATTTTAATTTGCATCCCGAATTAAAGTCCTTGTAGGATGCCCACTAATTAATTTAACAGTATTTGCAGACCAGAGTCTGAGTACAAAGGGAGCATCTCCCACCCCTTTACGTTAATTAACCAGGTTCGTCTAATTGAGCTCAAAGACAGACCCAAATTTTCATCATAATCAAAACATACCCTGCTAAATACCCCTTTCTACTTAAACAAGAAAATTTCACCTTAAAATTAAAAATTTGTAGTTTGTACAAATTCACTACTGTCCATTTTAAGTAAACTAATTATAAAGCTTTCAACACACACCAAAACATCAAAAATCGAACAACAAAGCATAAGTTACCTGAAGGTTAATGCACTCGTGGCTCCAATGTACATCGTCCTTTGTTACTCACACCATTCCAACTGGGTTATGTTTACGGCTTCGGATTCTGAATGCTTTAAAAATTTTCTACACCACCATTCATCTAACGTTGTTTCAGGGCTTTTCAGGAACTCATTTGTGTATATCTGAATCTTGTTTTGTGGATCCAATCACGTTTACTAATCATTTAATTATTAACACCCCCGAAAAATAGCACTGAAATTCATACTTCTTTCACGCTATACGCCAAAACTGCCTACTTTTGTTTATTCATTTCTCGTTACAAATTTCGATAGTTGGTACAGTAATACTTGCCAATATAACTAGACTTTATTACCTTGTAACTTCTTTTCTAAATGCACTAACTAACTTTCATCGTCGCACGTAAAGAGCAAACTGTTTTAAAGTGTTCAATAATCACCAAAATATAAGAGCAAACTGTTTAAAGTATTAAATCAAAATCGTAAATCTAAAAGCACTTTTTAAAGCATCGAATCATCAAAAATCTAAGAGAGCGAAACTGTTTAAAGTCCGGGTATATATAATGGCTAGCCTGTACGTCGCTTTTGTCCCCAAAACGGACAATTCTTAGAATTTCGCATACTATGTTCCCTTTTCGATCGCTCGGCACAGCTTCTACAAAATTTGCACACGTCCAAGTTTAAAATCTATGAAATTTCCACACGGCTTGCAACGTCTGAGAATAACTAATTAATTTTTATACAGAAATGTTATTTTAGCTCTCATGTTTGCCTCTTATTTTCAACCAATCGCAACCCAGTGACGTTGCTCAAATCACGCCTTTTACTATATGTGTCTCTGTCTTGCGCATATTATCCGTCTCTATCTACCCTGTTCTAAGTGGTACAAATCGATATTCTTTATTATCGGTTATTTCAATCCACGTGGACTGTTAAATAACCCACTTTAATAGCATTTTCCGTGAATATTAAGCGACGGTTTCTCCAACATTCTCTGTAACCATTTGTTATCTACAAAATTTAAGCAGAACGTGACTTTAAAAATACGCAGGTGTTCAAACATAATACTTCTAAATAACACTTTTACGATTTGAATACTATTGGGTTTTTACTCGCTTTTATGCATATTATATGTTACTAACGGTTCAATTAACTCCAATTAAAATAATAATGAATGGCGTTGACTTTTACCCTTTAATCTTTAGTGAATCCTAATTAAATATTAATTATTATTTGTACATTTTGTTCAATACCGGTTACTTAAAATTGAGTTAATTAATATAAATTTTGCACGTAATTTCTATTTGTTTCTTTACTTGGAATAATTAAATTACATTAAAATTGAGCATTTTAATTCTGCTTCTTTTTATAGAAAGCGTCTCGTGAATAATTTAAATCCCTTATTTTTAATGAAACGAATGAATTTTTATGCTTCACAATTGTAATAACGCGTACCTTTTCCCAAAGCTTCCTTCTACACGGTGATTAAAATTATTTGATGTGATTAATTAATTTTCTACCCTGGTCTAAATATGAGTAATATATATATATATATATATATATATATATATATATATACAGTGCTTCCCAAAAGTAACGGATAAATTCGATTAAATGATTTTTGACAATTTCTGAGTAAAAAGCTCTGACACGTCGATTTTTATTTTTAAATTGCCATTTAATTATGTAATTTTTAACCCCCACCCTTCAACCCCTAAGCGCTAGCAACCCCTACTTAAAAATTTTAAATAGCAATGTACCCCTTGTGATACCTCAATTAATAGTATTTTTCATGCAGAAATCAAATTTTACAAAAAATTCGAAATCGGTTGATAAATAACTGTTTTATGTAATAAAACTTATTCAATTAAAGTGCCAATTATCGGGTATGCCTTGACAAACAAAATGTTTGTAAAGTGTCAAATAAGTTTAGTGAAAGTACGTTAGTTAAGTGCACGTTGCTTGTTTAATAATAAGTCAGCAAAAATGAGACTTAACGAAGCCGAAAGGATTGAAATTTTAATGATGATTGGCTTTGGAGATAGAATTCGAACGCACAAAGAAGTTCGAATTTTATTCAATGAAATTCATCCCGACCTCCCCCCCCTATCTCGCAATCAACGATAAGCCGAATTGAAAATAAATTTCGGAATATTGGACACGTTCGAGATAAATCTAAAGATGGACGTCCATCAGCTTTAGATGAAGAATCAGAATTGGATGTCTTGCTATTTGTGCAGGAAAATCCACATACAAGCGTTGCGGAGTCGCTTCACAGTTAAATGCATCAAAAAGTGCAGTTCATAGATTTCTCCGTAAGCAAAAATTTCACCCTTACAAAGTGCAATTAGTGCAAGAGTTATCAGATGATGATTTTGATAGGCGAGCGCAATTTTGTGAGACAATGATGGAACTTTGCAATGATAATCCTGGATTGGAAGGAAATATTATGTTTTCTGATGAGGCAACATTTTATTTAAATGGTACCGTTAATAAGCAGAATTGCCGTTATTGGGCTGATGAAAATCCGCATTGGATGATGGAAGCAAATACACAATTTCCACAAAAGGTTAATGTTTGGGCGGGGATAGTGGGTAATAAAGTTATTGGACCATACTTTTTTGAAAGAACACCCAATGGAGAACAATATCTAAATTTTCTCCAATTTGAATTAATTCCGAATTTAGCGGCACTACATCCAAATGCAGAAGATCCTGATTCACCTCATCCCAGTATTTGGCTACAGTAAGATGGTGCGCCTCCCCACTATGCACGTCCAGTACGGGAATATCTCGACCAAGTATTTTCTATGAGGTGGATTGGTAGACGAGGATAAATTGAATGGCCCGCAAGGTCTCCCGACTTAACCCCTTTGGATTATTTCCTCTGGGGTTATTTAAAATCTAAAGTGTATCTGAATAGGCCTCAAAACGTAAACGAGTTAAAGCAGAGAATTCGGAATGAAATTCGCTTAATTTCCCATCAGATAGTAAACAAAGTTCAACAAGAGTTTGTCTCTAGATTAGGACACTGTCTAGCCGCTAACGGACAGCAGTTTGAACACTTAATTTAAATTGGGTTTGTTTTTTATTTAAGTTTTGTTTATTGTATAAAACAGTTATTTATCAACCGATTTCGAATTTTTTGTAAAATTTGATTTCTGCATGAAAAATACTATTAATTGAGGTATCACAAGGGGTACATTGCTATTTAAAATTTTTAAGTAGGGGTTGCTAGCGCTTAGGAGTTGAAGGGTGGGGGGTTAAAAATTACATAATTAAATGGCAATTTAAAAATAAAAATCGACGTGTCAGAGCTTTTTACTCAGAAATTGTCAATAATCATTTAATCGAATTTATTTGTTACTTTTGGGAAGCACTGTATATATATATATATATATATATATATATACAGGGTGAGTTTTTAGTGTGGCAACGGTCGATAACTCCGTTATTATATAAGCTACATAAACCAAATTTGGAAGCATATTGGGCATGCCTAAAGTGCGGATTTTAAAAATATTTGGAAGCATACAGGGTGTTTCATAATTCCAGGGCATATTAAACTTATATTTTTTTAAACGGAACACCCTTACATATTATTACATTTTTGGAAAGCCCATAAAAAGAGCTTTAATTTGATATCAAATTGTATCTGTCTATTGCTTTTAGTTTTTGAGACATTCAACTGTTTTTAGAAAAAATGACCCTGATTTGATACATTGCCACTGTACTAATACACAACTTATGTTAATTTTCAAGATGGGGAAAATTTTACTATATACCATAGTATATTTGTAATTATCACTTTTTTGAAATTTCTTCTCAGTATACAGGGTGTGTCAGGTTTCGCAAAATGCAATTTTTAAAACTTTTTTTAAATGGTACTCTACCAATTTTATTGCTACAACGGATAGTTCATTAAGTGTCCTTTGATTTTTGTTAAGCATTCCCTATACCTAAATCCATTACTTTCTGAGATATTTTTGATTTTATTCAAATTTTAAGAATGACAACACATTACAATTAATAAACCTAAATGACATTCTAATTGTAATTGTTATTTTTTTCAAAGCCTGCCTGATTTCCTGCTTGAACATTTTCTATAAAATGCATATTGTTGATCTGGCAGAATTCTGTTGATAGCGTATTACTGTAGGTTGTTATATCTTTAGTGAAAATTGTTATTGGATAAGTGTAGTTAATTGTTAATCAAAATGTATCAATTGTTTTACAATATTCTTCAATAGTAAGGTATTTTTAATTATGTAAATTAAAAACATTCTTAAAATTTGAAGAAAATCAAAAATATCTCAGAAAGTAATGGATTTAGGTATAGGGAATGCTTAACAAAAATCAAAGGACACTTAATGAACTATCCGTTGTAGCAATAAAATTGGTAGGTACCATTTAAAAAGTTTTAAAATTGCATTTTGCGAAACCTGACACACCCTGTATACTGAGAAGAAATTTCAAAAAGTGATAATTACAAATATACTATGGTATATAGTAAAATTTTCCCCATCTTGAAAATTAACATAAGTTGTGTATTAGTACAGTGGCAATGTATCAAATCAGGGTCATTTTTTCTAAAAACAGTTGAATATCTCAAAAACTAAAAGGAATAGATAGATACAATTTGATATCAAATTAAAGCTCTTTTTATGGGCTTTCCAAAAATGTAATAATATGTAAGGGTGTTCCGTTTAAAAAAATATAAGTTTAATATGCCCTGGAATTATGAAACACCCTGTATGCTTCCAAATATTTTTAAAATCCGCACTTTAGGCATGCCCAATATGCTTCCAAATTTGATTTATGTAGCTTATATAATAACGGAGCTATCGACCGTTGCCACACTAAAAACTCACCCTGTATATATATATATATATATATATATATATATATATAAAGTAAGATGTATCTGTAAACAAACTCTTATGAAAATAATAAGAGCCATTGACAAATACAAATCGGGCTGGTAGTTATATAGCCATTAACAAAACACACACACTATATATGGCTATATAACTACCAGCCCGATTTATTTGTCAATGGCTCTTATTATTTTCATAAGAGTTTGTTTACAGATACATCTTACTTTATATACAATTTTCTTATTGCGGACTGCAAATAACTTGTCTTTATATATATATATATATATATATATATATATATATATATATATATATATATATATTGCTGTGATACCTCCATCGTTCGGGTACTCCTCTTTCTAATCGAGCCCCTACGAATTGGGCGTCATAAACTGCTGTGATATACTCCTTTGAATGCGGGAACTGGGTCCTTTCAACAAAAAAATTCTAGTCCCACCGATTGGGCGTCATAAACTGCTGTGATCCTGGTTTCGCTTCAGCTGCTCACCTAATTTTATAAACCTCCTCATACATAAAAAAAACAAACACATTCCTACCACAAACATCAACGTCAACTCTATTTACATCAATATTCACAATACATTAAAATTTCAAGATTAAAATTCAGCATAAATTTCAGTTTTAAAAAGAATTTCAAGATTAATTTTATTATCATTTTAACGTGCATCCAGAATTAAAGTCCTTGTAGGATGCCTACTAATTA
Organism: Platerodrilus igneus; assembly: GCA_036346225.1. Taxonomy (NCBI): domain Eukaryota; kingdom Metazoa; phylum Arthropoda; class Insecta; order Coleoptera; family Lycidae; genus Platerodrilus; species Platerodrilus igneus. Next base: position 208,560 of record JARFIW010001741.1, on the reverse strand, counting down.
CTATAACAATATATGCAGAGTAAAAGGAGCATCTACCACCCTTTACGTTAATTAACCAGGTTCGTCTAATTGAGCTCAAAGACATACCTAAAATTTCATCATAATCCAGAACATCAATACTAAATACCCCTTTCTACTTAAACAAGCAAATTTCATCTTAACATTAAAATTTTATGGTTAGTACAATTTCACTAATGTCCATTTAAAGTAAATCAATTATAAAGTAATTCAACACACACAAAATGTCAAACAAAATAGTATAATTTACCTGAAGGTTACTGTCCTCGTAGCTTCAATGTACATCGTCCCTTTAGTTAATCACACCATTCCAACAGGATTATATTTACGGCTTCTAATTCTCAACGCTTTTAAAATTTTCTCCATTACCATTTATTTAAAGTTGTTTCTGGGCTTTTCCGGAACTCATCTGTGTATATCTGACCCTTGTTTCGTGGATCCAGACACGTATTTGAACCATTTAATTATTAACACCCCGAAAAATAGCAGAGAAATTCATGCGTCTTTCACCAATATACGCCAAAACTGCCTACTTTTGTGTATACATTTGTCGTTGTAAATTTTGCTAATTGGTACAGTGATACTAAATTTTATTACCTTGTATCTAAGTGCACTGAAGTACATTCATGTTAGCACGTAAATAACAAACTATTTTGAATCACTAAAATATACGAGCAAAATTTTAAATTATTTTATCAAACTAAAATGCACTGTTTAACATCTTGAATCAAGTCGCGGATGTAAGAGCTTTTAACGCATCGAATAGTCAAAAGTCTAAGAGGCCGAAATTCATATTACCACCGGTATATATAGCGAATAGCCGGCACGTCGCTTTTGTCCTCAAAACAGACAATTCTTAAGAATTTCTCATTCTATGTTCCCAGTCCGTCGCTCGCGCGTCGGTTTTACAAATTTTCACTCGCCCCATTTAAATCTCAGAAATTCACACGGCACGCAAACATGTCCGAGAAAAACTAATTAATTTTGTACAGAAATTGTTGTTTCTACCTCTGATATTTGCATCCTATTTTCAACCAATTGTGACCCTCGTGACGTTGCTTAAATCACGCCTTTTACTATATGTGTCTTTGCTTGACGCATTTCTCTTTCCTTTTCTAACCTGTTCGTATTGGTGCAAATTGATATTCTTTATTATCGATTATATTTTAGTCCATGTGGACTATCTGGGTTAAATAACGCCGTATCGCACCTTCTCGTGAATATTAAGCCCCGGTTTCTCCAAGATTCTTTGTAAACATTAATTATCTGCAAAATTTTCGCCGAATGAGCTTTTTAAATAAACCCTGTTTTGTATTTCGTGCTAAAGCATCTGACCGTTTCAATATCCTTAGAATCGACATGTTTATCTAAACAAATTAAACTGAAATTGCCTTTTAAAATACGCAGGTGTGTTCAAACATCCTACTTCTAACTAACACTTCTAGGATTTGCATTTTATTGGGTTTTACAAGTTTCTGTAGATATTATCTGTACGTTTTGTTCAATACCGGTTACTTGAAATAGAGTTAATTAAGATAAATTTTGCACGTAATTTCCATTTGTTTAGGAATAATTACATTACACGCAGAGCTTTTAATACTGCTTCTTTTGATATAAAGCGTCTTGTACATGATTTAAATCTCTTATGTTTAATGAAACTAATAAATTTTTATGCTTCACGGTTTTAATAACGCGTATTATCTAATAATATTCATTATACACGGTGATTAAAATTATTTGATGTGATTATTTAATTTTCTACCCTGGTCTAAATATGAGTATTTTCCCCTATTTGAATACAAATAATCCCACTTATTTGAATGCAAATATAAAGCATTTAGACAAAAAATACAAAAAATTGCCTATCTCTCTACCCTTATCTATCTAACTTACCTACCTTATCTCCAATTCAAAAAAATATTTACACCCATCCTATATCCCTATCCTATTCCTAACTTTCACCTAATTCTATAAACTGAAATTATCCCTAACTTCATCCTACTTATCCATCTAATCCTATATACATCCTATATACCTATCCTATTCCTAACTTTTAACTAATCTTCACTATACTTTACTTCCCCCTACCTAATCCTATATGCCTATCCTACTCTTACTCTATTCCTAACTCTCCACTAATCTTCTATGAAATATCTACACTTAACCTATCTTATTTTCTTCCTACATTTACTCTTTATTCTCATCCTAAACCTATTCCTAATTATCTCCCATATTTATCCTATACCTAGCTTTATTTTCTATACACACCTACTTCTACTCTTCTATATATACCTATTCTATCCCTATTCTATTTAAATCTAACTCTTCTTGACCCTCCAAGTCTTTCTTCTTACCATCCTAATACTCTTCATCCCTATTTCTCCCCCTTCTATATCTATACTTAACATTCCTATTATCTCACATACAATAAACTTATCATCCCTATTATCCTGAGTCTTAAATATTACTTCTTCTTCAGTCCCTACACTTGTCTGTTTCTCATTTATTCTTATTTTCTTTTCTGCCGACAAACCAAACGATACTACTTTAAAATTATCAAATTTTCCCTCTACGGAAACTCCTATGCACCCTCTAGAATTCTTGTGTAATGGAATCCGCCAGAATGAATTCCTTAAATCTACTTCATTAAAAACAAACTTGCCAATTAACCTCGTCAAAAATAATTCGGCCTTCACCTGCTCCCTATATGCTGCTGTTGCTTCTACCCCCTCTAATTCTGCATTAAAATTATTTGATGTGATTATTTAATTTTCTACCCTGGTCTAAATATGAGTAATATATATATATATATATATATATATATATATACACACATATATACACATATATATATATATATATATATATGTATATATATATATATATATGTATATAAATATATACAGAGTATTGTATATAAATAAAAATGTACATGAGACTTCCCTGACAATACTGTTTGATTCTGAGTGACTCTACACTATCAAGGCTCATATTGAAAAATACCAACATTACAAAGGCCAATGATATGAAGAAGGGGTATGAACCTATTGTCAGTGCAACCTCTAGAGAGTAGGCATGTCGTACTCATCAACAACTTTCATGTGTATAATATGGAATATTAAAGTATTTTTAATTCTCAAATGCTCGTACAATATACAAACTCTCTCATTGAAAATGATCTCCCATTTTATAAACACTTTTGATATATATGAAAAACAAAATTTGTTTCAAAAAATGTAGTACACTTGGTGATGTATTAATCAATTTCATTAAATGGTTCATGATACTTATATACCTAGAAACTGTACTTAGTAGTGTGAAACATTGTGTGCAATTTATTTTTACATTGTATATGTCTAATCACTAATGCAGTAACATTAGTTAAGGAAAATTGCATAGCACGAATATTCAAATAATTATAAATGGTGTATAATAAGTATATAAAAAGAATGGATTTTTGTAAAAAAGAAACTGGTTTCAAATTTCTTGACTTGCTGATTATCCCGAACATAGTACAGGGTGGGGCAGTGAAAAATAACAAACAAAATTGAGTTTTAAAATAAGTTGTTTTATTCTACATAAATCAGACCTACATAAATGGAAATAATTACCATACATAAAAAATAATCAATATTTGAAGATGTTGTGAGTTAGATGACATCCTTGTTTTTCCACACATTGTCGGGGCCTGCAAGTGAATCCTTGCATGACATTGTATAACATCTCCAACAGACTGTTGTGTATTTCTTGCCGAATTTGATCTTTCAAATCTTCTCTGGTTCTTGGAGCATTTTCCTTGAACACTTTGGATTTGAAATAACCTCAAAGGAAAAAGTCTGGGACCACATCAAGTCAGGTGAACGGGCAGGCTACAGGATATTGCAATTTCTGTTGATGAGACAGCCAAGAAATGCGAGTCTAAGCAAATCGATTGTAGCATTGGCAGTGTAGCCTGTTGCACCATCTTGCTAGAAGAGTGTTTCTTCATCAGAACAATATTTATCGATTCTAGGCAGACCAAAAGTTACCATTTTCATTTTCAAAGAGTAAGGCCGGATAATGGCGCGAGATGACATTGCACACCAAACTGTAACTTTTTCTGAAAGTTGAGCTTTTCATGGAGATTGTGTGAGTGATTTTCGGAGCAGTATCTAAAGTTCTGCTGAGCACTAACAAAACTATCAGAGTTTTTGTAATATGCCTTTACAGCAAACGTGCATTGCACACTCGACCAACATTCCATAGCTACTAACTTCTATCTGTCTAGACAGGCAAGATCCCCCCCGCCAGCCAGATCTGAAACCATGTCGTTTCATTGCTCAAACCTGTATATTGAAGAAGAGCTCAAAGGAAGTGACCATCTATTATACTTAAACAATTAGAAATTGTACAACTAGTTTGAACAATGTGCTCATTTTATATCCTGTATGTTTAATTATGAAGCGATATTGTCCTTCATGTATTATTATAGAATTATTACTGCTACGAAGATAACTGATGTTTTCTAATACATACTTTTATGATGCTAAATTTGCAGTACAAAGGACATTGTGTTTGTGTTAATAGCCAAGACAGTTGACATGGAGATATTAGGTAAAAAAAGAAATACAAATATTGTGGGTTTCTCTTCAATTTTTTTTAGTTACTTGTTGGATCTAGTTGAATGTCATCGCCGTTTTCTTATTCACCGTGTTATAATGTTCTCGGTATTAGCTTCTAGTGACGAATGATTATAGTGGTTATTTTGACATAAGTATATGCTCATGATGAAAGTATTATGCTTGAGTAGGTGGTTTATTTTTTTGTTATAGTTAATATTTCTGTAAGACAAAATATGCTATTTGATCGTATTTTAATGTAAATGTTTAATGCATTATTTTTTTGTTTTCTGTGTTTCTATTAAGATCAGTGGTCAGTTTTGTTGTATGTGTTATTTGCAGGATTTATTTTATTGGATGCAGATTGTATTTGTCTTTAGCTATATGTGTTGTATAATTTGAGTTTAGTTTTCAGTTTTTCTTAGCTAGGGTGATTGTTTGTGTACTTTTTGTCTACCTAAGAATTTTTTCCAGTTAGTTTTATGTATTGCCTTGGTCACACTCGACATTTTAATAATGTAGAGTAGTCAGCCATCGTATAGTTTATGTCAGTTCTTTCTATGTTTATTTCGTTTCTTGTATGCTCCCAGCTTTGAATACTATTTTTATCTTGAATGTTGGATATTTTAATTATTTGCGTATTGCTAACTTTAATTGTTTCGGATTTAATGTAATAAGAGTAGTGCAATATGTAACCTATTTAATTTAGCTTCTTGTAATTATTATATTAATTAATCTATTTCAAGAAAATGTTTTCAAATCGGTTTTAAATATTGGTGTTTAGATTTCATCGAAAGCTCTCTTGACCACTTTTCAAACAGTGAAAATTATATTACTGTCTTTTTAAGAAACTAATTAAGGTACGGTGTTCTCAACAGTTTTACTAGATTATACATGCTTGGCAAGGTAAGGTAAACAACTCTGTAAAATAACGAATTCTCTAAGTTTTATTAAAGAGTGTAAATCAAGTTTATTGTTTTTGAAATCTCTACAAAAACATGCCATCATGAATAGATGCATATAATTTTACGAAATTAAGCTACTAACAAAAATTAAATGGAACGTGATTGCTTGAGAAATTGAACTTCATTGTATCAATGAAAATGGCAAGAACCACAAAGATAATCAGTAATATCAGTGTCAGACAAAATTGCCACAATTTAGTGAATAGTGTTTACACTAACCAACATGTGAATGTAACTTCAAACAATTTTAATTTAACAACATGGCTCTGCATATGAGCTAACACATAATTGAAAGGTTGTATCTGCAACTATTATTGGTGAATGATACCCGTAAATATGAAAGGATTATGTGATTTTGCAGTTGGGGTTATTGAAAATATTTAAAGCTTGGAACCCCAACAACAGCACTGACGAAATCAAGAGACAATATTTTGGAGCAAATTTGTATAATCCTACCAGAAATATTTAATAATGCTTTATGCAATTTGGAAGAACGGTTGGTAATTTTATGGTTCCATAGCTTAGTTGGTTTGCATGTGACTACTAAGCCCAAGGACGTAAATAACTTACTCTGTTCAATATTATTATTGATCAGAGTAAGTTAACTTCATATATATTTTAGCATATGTTGTTTCTATTAGTACCTTTTGAAAAAGGCAAAGAAATAGTTGCTGAAATGTGTTCCATTAAAAAAAGAACTATAAAACTTTTTCTAGCATGTGTGACATTTAATGTTACCAAAGAAATAAGGAAATATAATGGGGCTTTTAAAAACTAATATTGAATAGTCCTGTAATTTTCACCTCTTTTGGCTGCATAACAGAATAACAAAATCATAACACACATAACTACATCTGGCTGGAAAATCACAGAGTGTTTCAACTATTTCCAGCATATGTGACATTTAAAGTTACCAAAGAAATAAGGAAATCTAATGGAGGTTTTAAAAACTAATGTTGAATAGTCCCATAATTTTCACCTCTATTGGCTGTATAACAGAATAACAAAATTATAACAGACATGCACTACATCTGGCTGGAAAATCGCAGAATGTTTCAACTTTTGCCTTGGATATCAAGTTTGAATGCAATATTTAATTCACTAAATTTGAAATAACATTAAACAAACTATTTGGTATAAGTATCTATACTGATTAAACTGAATCTTGCTGTTTTCATATTGCATACAAAATTATTGGAATTGAATTATAAGCGTTTCTTATAAAATAAATTTTCTTTAAATTAATAAAATAGTTTAAATAATGCAAACTTGCTTTAAAAAAATCGATTTATGAAATGTTTACACACTAATGGCGCTGAAATGATTCCTAAGCTTCAAACATACACAACATATATTAACATTTTGGAATTTTTAAATTCTAAGTTATATTTACAGAAACTAGACTAAAAGCTATCCACCTGTATTTTTAAAACAATATGAAATGACCTTTTGGCATGTTTTACATTTAATGGCAGAATATTATTTTTAAATATAGTAATTTTTGTATTTTGGAGGTTGAAGGCTAAATAGGAAATATAAATGTCTGTTTGCAAGTTTTGTTTAAACATCTTTGTCATTGGAAATTTTGAAATAAGCTGTGTAAATATTATTATCAACTTTCAGGCACATGCCATGGTTAGTGCTTACTCTGATGTTTTTGGAATTTTTGTATAGATTGATATAGTAATATAACATCCATATTATATGGATTAAGTAGTAGAGCAACTAATAATATTGCTGCCATTTAGTGTAATTTGTCTATCCGAATAACAATATGTGGCAACTGGTTGATTTTCTTAATATTATTAATACAATAGCGGTTTCTGCTATGGATCAATCGAACAATTGCACCACATAAATTAAACTAAACAAGCTAGTTCCTATCAAAGTACTTTACATAACACCAATGAGAAGAGATACCAAATCTAATTTAAACTGAGGTATTTACATAATAACTAGAATTATTATACGTAATATTGTGCTCTCGACAGTAACATCCGTCAATCATCGGTGTCCCAAGTTTCTAACTATTCCTTGAAACAATTAAAATATTGCACTTTTATTCTCCTTTCCAGTTTTGGAAGCTTTTTTAATCAATTTTGAATGCATTCATTTCAATTTGTTGAGCTTATCAATACACTTTGTTCTAAACACAAAAAATTTTTGTGTTTGTAATTTGTGTACCATATCATTTATATATCTATGTTGCTGTGCATACAAAAAAAGAATTAAATATAATCTTTACTAATTACTCCATTTTTCAAGTTTGTCCTATGAACATAAGGAACGAAAGAATAAAAACATTTTTTAGAAATTCAATGCCTGCAGAAAAACTGAGTGCATTGGCAGTGCCATCATGTGAAAAAGTGTTGATTAATTCTATTGAGAATTTTAACTATTGACAATTTATTTATTTGATAAAGAAAAACTATGAAGTGTTGATTAAATGGTTTTATAAATAGAACATTTGTGTTTTGTTTAATTTTATAGGAACTATATTAATATAATTAATTGAACTTGCTTCAAATGATTAGGGATAAAGGTGTTGTTATTTCAATTCTTTAATTTTCTGGTACTTATGCTTGATATCATTTATTGCGTAACAAGTTACACCTACATTAACACAGTTTTTGTACTTGTAAGAACCTCTACATTCGTATTGATATTACACAAAGAACTCATTTCACGAAAGTTATGCAGTCCATTTAATATGGTTTTTCAATTTGGAAAATTTTTGTAATTCAAATATACAATTGTTTAAGTATCATTATTATGTCAAAACTTATTACTATTTATGACATTTATTATTACACAAAAACACAGGTATCTCAAACATTCCCAACTTTTGGGATTGTTAACGTGGGTATTTTTTTGTTTAGAAAAAATGGTCTTCTTAAATTTCAACACAAAAGCACAATTAAGTTATCTGTATAAGTAAATCAAGTTCTTCTCATTCGTAATACTTTGGGCTAGATGTGCCATCATAGCTACGAGATTCTGCATTGTCTGCATTAATTATTGCTGTTTGCCAAATTTCATCATGGTAGATCACTTTAAAGATATTGTCTTAAGAAATCGGTGCATGTTATTAATACATTGCATAAATGTTCGTGTGTGTGTGTGTGTGTGTGTGTGTGTGTAGAGCATTAAAAATTAATTTTGCTTAATTTTTAACAATTGCTGTGAAGTTAGCATGTTTAACCAAGAAACAGATTGACTAATTAACAAAGTAGATGTATTTATTGAATATTTATTTTTCATTATTGTAATATGTTACACAGATGCTGAGACTAAAAATATGGGAACTTCAGAACTAAATACGAAACTGGAAGATAATGAGATTAATATTACCACAAATTTAATTGTTTCAACTACAACCGCACCTGTATCTTCTGTTGACCAAACAGCAATTGCTCTAACACCTACATTTTCTGGGAGCTCAGCAGTCGAAGCATCGACTGATAAATGCTTAATAACATCATCAGATAGTGGTTCTAAGGTATCCACTTCAGCAACTGCTGTTGTTTCTGATGAATCGATTAAGAATGTGTCTCCTTTAACTTTGTCTGCTCTAATGAAAACCATAACTGATGTTAGTGATTCTTTTATTGAACCAGATGCTGAAGCAAAATCGCTATGTTATGAAAAGGAAGAGTGTGTAATTACTAGCACTTTGAAATCATCACATACTCCTGAACATGCTACAAAAGTATATAGAAAGTCTGATCTGGACATGAAAACTAATATTTTGACAAGCACTGAAACTCAGCAGACTGTTACAGATACAAGCACTGAAGAAAATTTTGATAACCGTGTCCAGTCTCTTACATGTTTAAAACCTACTACACGTTTAACTCTTTCGCTTGAAACATCAGTGCAGCATAAACCTGTAGAAACATCCAAAAAGATAATTGCCCCTGTATGTAATGAAGCAGCTGCAACATTAACAAAAGATGTTATTCAACCATTAGTGGAAGAAACAGTTCCAGTACTATCTAAAGAAGCCATTCCAGATGTACCTAAAGAAAGAACTCAAAAATTATCCAAGCCAACTAGATCCGATTTATCCAGAGAAACAGTTTCAACAATTACTCAAACTTCACCTAAAAAGTCGCTTTCGACATTGTCTAAAGGAACAGTGGCAGTTTCTAACAAAATAAACATTTCAGATACATCTGTGGCTGAACTGTTGAAATCAGACACTTCAAAAAGTAGTGCTCAGTCTGCTGATACTCCTGCTGTTCCACCACGTAAAGGAGGAGGCGCTGGTACTGAAAAGAGGAAAGGTGGAAAAGGGAAAAATAAATAATATAGTTAAATAAACATACGTGTGCTTTACTAATTTATTTATTTTACTATAGGAACCATTTGTTTGCAATATATATATATATATATATATATATATATATATATATATATACTATTTGTTTTTTACATGTAGTTTCATATCAAATAAACCTTTTAATAAATGGAGCTACAATTTTGAAATTTTTTAAAACCAAGAGTTATTAGTGTGCTTACATCTACTAAATTCCATTCTAGACTTAAACATTTGTGTTATTGCAAATATTTTTATTTAATTTTAGAACTCCAGTAGTCATTTCAGAATATTCAATGATCACACTTTTGAATTGGTAAGATGTAAAAAAAAATGTAGTAGGGAAATGTTTCCATGTTAAGCAATACAAGGATGTATGCTCTATGAAATGCTTGGATAAGGTGATTTATGTACACTTGGGTATTTTATTCCAAGAAATTTGAAGCTGTTATATTATCTCTGATTTTTAAATTGTTCCGAGCCATTATTGAATATTTTATTTTCTGACTTGCCATGTCCTACACATACTCAATTCCAAGCCTACAACATGTGTAACTGAGAGCAATATTAATAATAGAGCTTGTTCTAAGTATGTTCTCATATTATTGATGGTGCACTGCTTTTTATTATTTTAATGGCAAATGGTATGAAGGGCGTGTAAAATTGATTTGAAAACATCTGTTGTATACTATTGAATATTAAAGTGACTTGGAATAAACAAAAGGGTAAGTTTACCTCCGATTCATTCCATTACTCTTTGTGGCGAGGCTGTTTTGTCAGTAAAACGTAAGTGTTCTTTCAGATATTGCTGGTTTCTTGCATTGCTACTATTTATTTATAAACAAAATTATAGTTTAACATAAAAGAAAATGTTGTTTATTTCGTGGTTTCTGTTCTTGATAGTGTGAAAGTCTGGCAGTACGGAAAACTGTAGTTAATACAATACCATGGTTTTAGATTTCATGAATATAAGTTAAAAGATAAAATTTGTTTTTAAGCTATTACTTTTGAAATGGCGTGGCAGATTGAAAGTTTTTTTAAACCACAAGTGAACTTATTCAAATTTCTTCTCTAGTAACTATGGGTTTATGACATGAGTATTGATGTAAGTTGAATGTTGAATGCCTTCTGTGAACAATGCTGATTATATTGGTATTTTGTTTATTCTAATACTTTTATTCTCCCAAAATATAGTCTAAATAAAATTGCTCTATTGTCTAACTCGAAGTATTAGAGAATGCTTAGTTTGCTGTTTTTGCTAATTGCAAACTACAGATTTTTCAGCAATAGTTTATAATATTAAAGGTAAAACTTATCAAAGGAAAACCGAATGAAATAAATTCAAAAGATTAATTTTTGATAGAAATTTTAATCATTGTAGCACAATGGTAACTATTACTATTCTAGTTAAAAAAGTATAGCTCTATTTTTAAAATGTAGTTTATTTCATATGAAGTTGAAGGTATTTAAAAAATATTGTGCATTACACATACGAAATTTTTAAAACGATAAGTTTTCATGCGTTTTGTTTTATATATATATATATATATATATATATATATATATAAGATGTATCTGTAAACAAACTCTTATGAAATTAATAAGAGCTATTGACAAATACAAATCGGGCTAGTAGTTATATAGTCATTAACAAAACATTAGCTTTATTACTTCACAGGGGAGGAAACATCCACTGACCGACGGTTTCGGCTTTGTTAAGCCTCATCAGAGCAGATTAGTTTCCAACCCTATGAAGTAATCGAAGCTATTATACTGATATAATTTCGAAACAATCTCTGTACTATGGCAAAAGTAAATAAAACCGCCATCAGGTGATAAAACACCAACACTACTAAGTGTGAAAGTACAGAATTGAATCGAAACTACATAGTAGATTCTATAGATGGCTATAAAAGTACGTCTGGCCTTTGAGATTTGCGGAATGTTACAGCAAAATTGATTTGCAAACGTAACAAACCTTCTCGTAGCGACACTCGGGTTCATGCCCCAAAGGCAATTCAAATAATAAAAGACAAGTTATTTGCAGTCCGCAATAAGAAATTGTATATAAAATAAGATATATCTGTAAACAAACTCTTAATAAGAGCTATTGACAAATACAAATCGGGCTAGTAGTTATATAGCCATTAACAAAACATTAGCCAAAACCGTCCGTCAGTGGATGTTTCCTCCCCTGTGAAGTAATAAAGCTAATGTTTTGTTAATGGCTATATAACTACTAGCCCGCTCCGTATTTGTCAATAGCTCTTATTATTTTCATAAGAGTTTTTTTACAGATACATCTTATTTTATATACAATTTCTTATTGTGGACTGCAAATAACTTGTCTTTATTATTTGAATTGCTTTGGGCATGAACCCGGTGTCGCCACGAGAAGGTTTGTTACGTTGCAAATACTGTAACATTCCACAAATCTCAAAGACCAGACGTACTTTTATAGCCATCTATAGAATCTACTATGTAGTTTCGATTCAATTCTGTACTTCTACACTTAGTAGTGTTGGCGTTTTATCACCTCGTGGCGGTTTTAATTACTTTTACCATAGTACGGAGATTGTTTCGAAATTATATCAGTATAATAGCTTCGATTACTTCATAGGGTTGGAAACTAATCTGCTCTGATGAGGCTTAACAATGCCGTAACCGTCGGTTAGTGGATGTTTCTTCCCTTGTGAAGTAATAAAGCTAATGTTTTGTTAATGGCTATATAACTACGACCCCGATTTGTGGACTGTAAATAACTTGTGTTTTATATATATATATATATATATATATATATATATATATATATATAGTCTTAAGAATATTTTTTGTGTTGTGTTAGCTTTAAAAGATTCTGTTTGGCAAATTTTGCAACTAATCAAAATGTATATGCTTATCTTGTTACTTTGTATTAGTATAGAATATAATTCTTTTACAGAAGTCAGTTAATAATAAATCTATTTTTAACAAAAGGTTTTAGTATTTACTATACATGGCACCACATTTTGTGTACTGATTTTGAGATTATGTGTTATGGAAATGTACAAAAAGCGAGCGATAAATTTATTTGCTTTTGTCTTTTAGATTTTAGTTTAATAAAATTACAAATTGGTATTAGCAGGCAATTTTCCTTAATTTTTACAAACTGCTAGTTAGAAATTCTTGCTTCTTGGAATCATGTTTGTATATAATTGTTTTATTCTGTGTAGCATGCAAAAGTAGTTTTTGATAGAAATTTCTTCATTAACGTTCTAAGTTAGATGTTCTTGTTTAGTATTTATTTTTGCTTTAGACTAATGTCATATGAAATGTAAAATTTTGACATATAACTCAATCTCTGTTTATAGAAGTAAATTTATATTTGTTAAAACTAAATGTAATTTATAATCTCTAACTTAGAAATGTATTTCAATAAACTGTAGGTGTGTATTACAGTACTAATGGTTTTTGTACCTTAAGATTAAGATTTTTATATCAATTTATCAAATACCATTTTCCAATAATTACAAATTCATAAGATTTATAAACGAAATTCAGATTTAAATTGTACGAAAATAAAGAAGGTATCATGGATAGTCTGATAACCAAATGCATCAAATCTCTTAGTAAAATCACAGTTTAAGATTGATAATATTTTTAAGATTATTTTGGAAAAATATTCCACTGATAAATGAAAAATAAAATTTGAAGAGAGATCATTGTTAAATTAAATGCAAGCAGGTAAATGAAAACACAGTAAATGACAATAAAGTTTGTTCTTAAACAAGCTTCATACCATTTTGTTTGAGTGGTCACAAAATATTAAGACGACCTGAAATGAAAATATAAATACAAAATGTAGAGCTTGTGAATATAAGGAATGTGATATGCAGTTTTGTGGAGAGGGGTGGGTAGGAGGATAGATGGATGTGTGTGGGTGTATGCATGTGTGTGTGCACTCATGCAAGTGTTACATGTGCATGTTCATGATATACATTTGTATGTGTGTTAAATTTATAATGAAGTACTTGAAGATATATCTAAAATAAGAATGTCGAGAAATAATAGAAACCTGTACTCAAAATAAGCAAAACGATTCAATGGTATTATTTGTCGATGATTGTCCTATAGGTAACTCTCTTGTGTTTGTGTATTTCTAAAAAGCTGGTATTCGTCACCTGATGGTGTTGTTTATTATATATATATATATATATATATATATATATATATATTGTAGTGGTTCTAAAGTTATATACAATATTTAAAAGTGAATAATGTGATGCGTAACCGCATATTCAATAGCTGGGGTTGTTGTCGTATGACGGAAAATGCCGATCGCACGATGGAGGTGCTCGGAATAAGAGAAAACACACGGATCACGGGGACGGCGAGAGAGACTCGGTTCTCGCTGGTTACAACCAGAAGAACAATAATTATTATTATAACTATGAGGGGCATCACATGGTTGAATTTAAGTACGATCATCACCTAATCAATCGGCAATCATACTACAGTTGTATGGATTCAACAATGCACAACAAAGAAAAAGGTTTTATTTTTAGGGTGGCGTCACCAATTATTCCATTTAGAGTCTAAGTAGATTAAGATTTAAGATGAAATATATCATCCAATTAGTGGTAAGTTTTGTTAGGTAAGTGACAAATGTGTATGTTTCTAATAAAATTATTTATGACGCAGTATGCTTGATTTATCTTCGAATTTTATGTAGAATCCCCCCCAAAAGTTAATAAAAACACTACATTAAATGGCGCCCTCCGTTTGGCATGAAATTCGAAGGAAAATCATTGTATTAATAATTTTGGTATTAATTAAAATATAGACGAATTAATGTACATTTAAAAAAAAAAGTCAAGGATGTTCAGATGGTATGTATAATATGTTACTGCTAGGTTATGCATCAAAGATAGTGGAAAATTTTTATGTACAGTTCAGGATATTTTACCTGTTTCTTTCTAGCTGAGAAATGCGTTGAAGTGTAATAAATAAGTGGTTTGAATAAGCAAGGCAAAAACAAGTTTATTTCAAGGGCGGGTGCACTAAAGTTCTGATAAATTCCTGGGAAGAAAGTAATTTTGAGGATATAGGAATAAGGCCATTAGCAGAAGTAAATAGGTTTGATATTCGATCTTGAGGTAGTGGTTACATTTTATTTCTATAATGGAGGATGAAAACACAATAAATAATTATGTATTTTTAAATTCTACTTTGAATGTGAGTGGGGTTGAAAATTTTGGTAGTAGTGGGAATGCAGAGTTACAAAATGATTATTATAATCAAGTAATGAATGGGAAAACTGAAACAGTGGGAGAGCAAGGAAATAACTTAGATAAAATTCTTTTGATGTTAGCACAAAATATAAGTGAAATTAGGAAAGAAGAATCAAACAATTTTAAGTTTATTCAGCAGCAGGTTCAATTACAAATCCAACAAATCGAATTACAATCAAGACAACAAATTCAAATGCAAAATGCTTTATTGAAAATGTTTGATAAATCAGATACTGAAAGAGATATTAATGTAAGAAAACTAGAACCTGAATTTTGTAAAGAATATGGGTCGTTAAAGCAGGTACAATCATCGGTTACTCAAAGTACAACTTCTGAAACTAATACAAATTTTCAGTATTTTACTAGTTGGCAGAATTCTTTGGGACCTACAATTAAATTTAATCCTGCTGGAAATTTGCATCCCGTGGCATTTATCAGAAAAATAAAAAAATATTTAGGAGAGGCTGAAGTACCAGTAAATAAATGGGTTAGTTTTACTGTGAGGGCTTTGTTAGGTAGAGCTTCAAATTGGGCAGAGTTAAATGAAGATAAATTTTAGGGATTTTGAAAACTTCTCGCAATTATTTTTTAATAATGGAATAGTGATATTGAAAGGGAAGCATTTAGGGAATTTAAATTAGGGCAATATCGATCTGGTTCTAAGGCAGAGTATTTCCAGAAATTAATAAGTGAGGCTTCATATTTTTCACCACCCTTAAGTGATGTTCAAATACTTCAAATGGTTGCGGAACATTTCCCACCGGAAATTAAAATGGGTTTAGCGATTTGTAGGTCATGTGACGAGGCTGTTGAATATTTAAACAAAGTTGATAGTTATGCGGGAATAAACAATACAAGATTGCCTTATAGATATAATTCTAATAATACAGGCGAAGGTAGGTACAGTCACCAAAATGGTAATACGAGAAGTAATGATATGTCACCTGGGTACAATTACAACCGAAATCAAGAACATCGACATGTACAGCCAAATATTAATAATAATGATAATAATAACCCTTATCGTCGTAGTCAATATAATCGAAATCTTAATCAAAATGAGAATCATGAGGCAAATGCTAGTGCGGGCAATAGATCACATGAAAATCAAATACGGGAGCAATATTCATATCAATTGCAATCAGATGAGCCATCAGCCAATTGTATTGAGTTTAATAATAATGGTGTTAATTCAGGGGAAGAAGAACAAGTAATATTGCCTGGAAATGAAATTGTTAAAGTGAGTGAGATGGGCTCAACTATGGTTATTTGTAAAAAGGATGAAAATTATTTGCCTGAATGTAACCTAAGAAAGGAAGACGAGAGTAGCGAGGGTGGCAAAGAGCAAGGCAGGTGTTATATGCCTATTTTAAAAGGAAGAATCGAGGATGTTTATTCTGATATATTAATTGATAGTGGGAGTACTGTTAGTTGTGTGTCACAAAGGTTTTCCAAAACTTAAAAATCTGATAAACTGATGCCGGTAGTTCCGTCAACAATATTTCGTTGTCAGGGCATTTCAATCAAATGCTTGTAAGGTCAACTTACAGGTTGGTTTAAAAATATTATTACAAAATACTATTTTTGAATTTGTGTGTTTAGTTGTTCCTACGCTTTGTCGTAATATTATACTGGGGTGCGATTGGTTGGAAGAATATAAAATAAATATCGATTTTGAAAGGAGAATTATTACGGGGAAAATACAAAATGATACTGGGCAAGTTTTCAGATTAAATTTTAATTCAAACGGAAGTAGCGAGGAAATAAATGAAATATTTACTAATAATGGGCACCCTAACATAGTTTTTGAAAATGTTTATGAAGCTAGTTATATCGATAGAAACAATCGGAAGATAACCAGAAAAGCAATGGTTGCGTAACAATGAGTCAGAATGGGAACAGGGATGACAATTGTGATTTTAATTTCTACAAGAATGTAACGGATTTTATTAAACCGGGGAGCTTGATAAAACAAATGGGAGTAATAGCAATAATGGGAAAAGTGCCGACACAGATATTGATCAAATATGTAGAGAGTGAAATATTGAATGATAGCCAACGAATTATGTTGAATAATTTATTGAAAAAATATAAAGATATTTTTCAGAATTGCCCGGTAAGATTAATTGCTATAAACACCCAATTAATGTTAAGGATGATACTCCTTTTTATATAAAGCCTTACCCGATTCCATGTATATATTTTGAGGAAGTAAACAGGCAAATCAATGAAATGATTCAATTAGGAATTATAGAAAATGTCAGACTGAATATGTGTCGCCCTTGGTCGTGGTAAAGAAAAAAGATGGTTCTCCCAGAATTTGTATTGACTGCAGGTATTTAAATAAAAGGATCGAGAAGGATCACGTGATTCCAATAAATCCAACGGAAATATTTTACCGATTTAAACCAGGTCAGGTTTCATCTACGTTAGACATGGTTCAGGCCTATTGGCAGGTCGAGGTAGTAAAGCAACATCAAAAGTATTTGGGGTTTTCCTTTAACAATCAAACCTATATTTTTAAAAGAGTACCATTTGGATTAGTCACTAGTGTGGCAGGGTTTCTCCGTGCACTACATATTGCTTTGGGCGAAGATTGTATGAGTTTTGTAATGCCATACGTAGACGATATTTTAATAACATCTCCCGATGTTGACACTCATTTGAAACATTTAAAGATAGTTTTCGAAAAATTTAGGCAGTCCAATATTACTATCAAACTGAGAAAATGTGTTTTTGTGAACCAAAAATTACCATTTGTGGGTCATTATATAACGCCATATAAATTTGAAATGGATCCAGCCAAAATAAAGATAATTCAAGAGTTTAAATCCCCTATTAATATCAAGACTTTAAGGGCCTTTTGTGGTTTAGTGCAATATGATAGCAGATTTATTAAAGATTTTTCTCAGTACATGATTCCGTTGAATAGATTATTAAGTAAAAACGTTAAATGGCAGTGGGGAGCTGAAGAGCAATATGCTTTTGAATTAGTAAAGAAAAAATTTGTAAGTGTTAATTCATTAAATCACCCGGATGTGTCCCGAGATTTTTTTAATTAATACCGATGCAAGCGGATATGCCATTGGGGCATGTTTATTCCAGATAAATGAAAATAAGGAAATTGTAGTCATTTCTTACTATAGCAGAGTGTTGCGCAATGCAGAAATTCGGTATTCGGTATGCGAAAAAAGAATTTTTAGCAGTCATTTCTGCTTTGAATCATTGGCGGATATTGATTTTGGGTCGAAGAATTATCTTGAAATCAGATCAAAGGGCGTTGAGTTTCTTGGATAGATGTCGTTTTGTCAATAATCGCATGAGGAGATGGATGCTGTCGATCCAAGAGTTTGATATTAAATTTGAGTATTGTCCTGGGAGAGATAATAAGATTGCTGATATTTTGTCGCGATTTCCTAACGGTGAGGAGTTTCTTGCAGCCAAACGGTCTGATGAGAAATTAGAAGTAAATGCGATAAAATTAACCATGTTTAAAAATAAAAATTTTGTTTGTCAAACACAAGACAGTGATGAATTTTGTTCTAAAATTAAATCTCTACTGCAGAATACAGATAAGAGTTCGAAAAATAAAGTGGTTTGTGTTACACGAAGGTTTGTTATTTAAAAAAGGTTCTGATACTGAGCCTGGTTATAAATTAGTTGTACCTAGAAATCAAATTAAAGAATTAATAGAATTCATTCATAATGAAAATGGGCATTTTGGTGCAAATAAATGCTACCTCACGTTCTGCAAAGATTTTTACTATCCTAAAGTTAAAGCATTATTTCGGAAAATCACTTCACACTGTGAATTGTGCCAGAAATCAAAAGTCAGCAAAGTGTTCTAGTAAGTCAGCCTAATCAAACTCTCAGTATTGACTTTATTGGGCCATTATCTGTTTCACGAGGGGGTACGACCCAATTATTCGTTATAATTGATGTCTTTAGCAAATATGTTGAACTTTTTCCTTTAAAAAGAGCAACGGCTAGTAGTCTTTTGCGTTGTTTAAATAGGTGGTTTAATTGTTTTGGTACACCTCGTGCTATTTTGAGCGATAACGGTAGCCAGTTTTGGAGTAAGGTGTACATAAATACTTTAAAAGAGAAAAATATAAAATTTTTACATACTTCAACTTATTTTCCAGCAGGAAACATGGTAGAAAGAATGAACAAGGAGGTAGGGCGTTTACTAAGGGCATTTTGCTATGACAAGCACCAGAGCTGGTCTGTAAAGTTAAAAACTATACAAGATTGGTTGAACAATGTTGTTCACCTTTCGACCGGATTTAGTCCGAATGAAATTCAAAAGGGTCCCATGGCCAATCCATTGTTATGTAAGTTAAACATTCCTCCAAATGTAATAAATAAGGAGAGAATTATTGTATTAGCAGAAGAGAAACTTAAGTCGAAAGCAGAGAAAAGAAAAGTGAGACATAATAAGAAACATAAAGTTGTTAAATTAGCTGTAGGTGATAAGGTATTGGTCAAAACCCATGAACAGTCTTCACACGAGGATCATGTAATACGAAAATTCTTTCTTTTATATAAAGGACCAGCCACAGTTGTTAAGATCATCTCACCCAATTCTTATGAAGTGGTTGATGATGTCTCAGGCGGGTCATGTATTCAAAATATTGTTAATATTAAATTGTATAAAAATCCCAAAGATTTTGTTTGTAATATTACTATATAAATGTTTCTGAATATTACCAATTGTATAATTAGTTAGTAAGAATTAAAGGATAGTGTTTTTTTTTCTCATTGTGCGAGAAAAGTTTCAACTGTTAGCTAACAGGTATCTTCAAGTGTGAAACTTTTGGGGAGCTATGTAGTGGTTCTAAAGTTATATACAATATTTAAAAGTGAATAATGTGATGCGTAACCGCATATTCAATAGCTGGGGTTGTTGTCGTATGACGGAAAATGCCGATCGCACGAGGGAGGTGCTCGGAATAAGAGAAAACACACGGACCACGGGGACGGCGAGAGAGAGTCGGTTCTCGCTGGTTACAACCAGAAGAACAATAATTATTATTATAACTATGAGGGGCATCACATGGTTGAATTTAAGTACGATCATCACCTAATCAATCGGCAATCATACTACAGTTGTATGGATTCAACAATGCACAACAAAGAAAAAGGTTTTATTTTTAGGGTGGCGTCACCAATTATTCCATTTAGAGTCTAAGTAGATTAAGATTTAAGATGAAATATATTATCCAATTAGTGGTAAGTTTTGTTAGGTAAGTGACAAATGTGTATGTTTCTAATAAAATTATTTATGACGCAGTATACTTGATTTATCTTCGAATTTTATGTAGAATCCCCCCCAAAAGTTAATAAAAACACTACAATATATATATATATATATATATATATATTATCGTGTAAATTATATGTAAAGAGGGATAGATAAGTCGAGAGAGTAACTTTGTAAGGACCGTGTATATAGAAAACAGGAATAAATTATTTATGCTCCAAATTAATTAGTTTTGACTTTAAAATAAACAGATAATAGCATACATTTGTATTAATAAATCGTAATGTTAAAGTTGCATAGTGTGGAGGCTCTGTAGTACGTAAAAACTCAAAGATAATACGAATATAATTAGCTTTAATATTCGAAGGTTGTAAATCGAGCATATCAAGTAATAAGGGAGAGCTTTTGTCTATATAAAAACGATAATGTAAACGCATATGTTCATTTAACTAACAAAGCGTTTGTTAAAAACAAATCCTAAGAAATCTACAGGTTAAACGACATGAGAAAGTACAATTTCAAACTGGCAATCGGTTCATAGTAAAGACTGACACACAAATAAACAATTCAAGAAACCAGAATGTACATTGAAATATAATTCTTTAGAAATTTGAGTTAACGGTCGAAGCGAAGGCTGCGAAATTGTAGGTGGTTTGAAAACAAAGTAGAGATGGGATATCAATAGCATAGGGTAAACGAGGATGACAAATAACAGACGTTGGTTAAAACAGCCATTTAAAGCGCGCGATAATTTGTAGAGGCTAACAACAATATCGATTTTAAGTTGCTGTCGTGGGATGTTAATAAAAACAGTAAATATTAGTTAGACGAGGACAACATAGTTGGATGATAGACCTACGACAGGGGAAATGGTCTGTATTGGCTGATTGCGAGTTGAGTGAGAGACATTTCTAGGAGCATTGCGACCGTTGTGAATGAGAACCAGTGTTTTCGGACTAAAGCTAAGTGGAATGAGAAATTTTGAGTTTTAAAAGATCGTTGCAGTTTGGATCTTCAGAATCGGTTACAATGGTGGTGTTTTTCGATGGAAACGGGGTACAGGAGGTAGGTTTCAACGCTTATAAATACACTAGGAGACGTAATGGGGCTCTCTTACTTTTTTGTCCGCTTCAGATCTATATGGTAGCATCTAAGTTAAAAATTTGTAAATCGGTGATAGTGCAGTCCGTTTAATTTAAATTAAAAGTGTTTGAAAGCATGAGTAGGTGCTATGTTATAAACGGTGCTGTAAGTACATATGAATAACGAGCAAAAGATGTTACTGAGGTAAGCGAGACTAGTTTTTCTTCGGAACGAGGGTGCTGGGTGTATGGTAGATTCAGAAGCTGAGCAACTTATTTGGACAATTATATGGATGGATGCATTGAAGGCGTTTGCAGAGAATTGGATAACATGTGGAAATGAGTTTGATGTACATATATCAGAGAGAAGTTGGATGAAATGCAACGACGAGGTTTTGTTGGACGACATCTTCAGAGGTGACGGTGCAAAAGGCTTACACCAGGTAACGAAATTTGTTTCCTTTTGTTATTGCTTGAACATTTTGTGCTGTTATTTTGTACTAGAGTGATTTGACATATTGGGTGTATATTTTATGAACATAAAATCTAATTTGAAGGTTATATGAAAAAGACAATTTGAGTTTATTATTTGAATGACATATAATTTGACATATAATTTTGATGTAAAGAGTAAACGGGTCTTTAGAGTTGTTGAAAACAAAGATGCGATTTATTTATGCATTTAGAGTAACATGGTTTATACTGAGCTCACCATAGACCAGGGTAAATTTCAATTTAGGGTTTCAAGATAGGTCCATCTACTTGAACTGTATATAAAAAAATGTTGAAATAAATTAAATTTATTAAATTTAATAAGATTTAATGGTAGATATTGTAAAATTTTATAAAGATGTTTATATCCGATTTTGTAAATATTGAGCTGGTGGCGTAAATTTTTGATTTGTATGAATAAAAGGTTGTATGTTTCGTTGAATTATTTGATTGGTAATTTTTATTTGGTAGTCTAAGTGAGAGAGAGAGAGAGAGAGTAAGCATAGGATGGGTAAGTATCTCTGAAGAAGCTGGAAGTAGAGCTAGCCATGGTATGCTGATACAGGGGAGCTTTTCCAGAGATATTGGAATATTTTTTTTCTTCAGAAAAATGTTATGACGGCCCAATTTGTGGGGCATGATTTTAGAGCTTAACCACTGGATTTTTACTACTTCCCAAGCGTGGGACTCAATTAATAAAGATAACCTCACAGTTTCAGGGTGTCCCCGTTATCAGTGCAAATATTTTAGGTGGTTATAGGGGACACTTTTCTAAGAACAAAATTTAAATATAATTTTTTCTTAAGTCCCCACCCTAAAGGAGTGGGTCAATTATAGCATTTTTGTGGGCTTCTCTCTGTAAATGGATATAGCATCGAAACTATTAACTTTAGCGTATTGATTATCTAAAAATATTTTAAAGGGCATAAAATTTTCTACAAGTTTGTATTTCATCATTTTTTGTCTAAACTAAAGGATACAGGAGTTATCTAGAGATTCATATGAAAAATTGAAAAACATTTACAAAATTTCTTTTTTTGTAATACTTGAATACGCGATAACTATCAAATGGGAAGAGTTAGAAAAAAACGAATAGCGATTCCGTATAGAAAATTTTAAGAGGTACAACTTTGCCATAATAAAGTTTTTTATAAAATTATTCTATCTTGTAGAAAAATTGAAAATAGTCAAAAGTGGACAAGAATTGATAAAATGCAAAACTATTAAAATTCATCTTTATTTAATTAATTTAATTTAATTAATTTCAAGTTATTTTAATAAATGTTCAAAATGATCTCCCCCATTTGCAGTGCATAATCTGACTTTTTAAAAGATGTTAAGTTGCATTTTGTATAAGATCTTCTCTCTCGCTGAGCCCACTAACTGCATTCGTTATTCCATTTAATAATTCGTCTCTAGTATGTGGCTTTTCCCTATTACCATATACCATCGCTTTTAGTGTACCCCATAAAAATAGTCTAGATAACAATCTGGGGATCTTGCTGGCCAATTAATGGAACTTCCTCTTCCTATCCATTTTTGGGAGAAAATTCTGTTTAAATAGGTTTTAAGGTTCAATCCAAAATGTGCCGGTGCACTATCATGTTGAAATCACATATTGATCCGTGTTGCTATTGGAATATCTTTTAGCAGTGGTTGTAATTCATTTTCTAAGAATGATAAATAATCGGTAGCTGACAAGCGTTTATTTTCGGGAAAAAATAAGGGCCAATTATTTTGCTTCCTAACATTCCAACCAACAATTTACGCTAAAACACCTTTGATGTCGAGTTTCTCTTGTTTTGCTAGGATTTTCGACAGCCCAGTGATGTTTGTTTCTGCTGTTATTTACACCATCTTTTGTAAATTGTGCTTCATCGCTAAAAAATGTGTGAAGCAAATCTTTGTAAATTTCTTTTGCTTCTCAACCAAGTGCAGAAAATAAGTCTTTGTTGATAGTCTGCATTTTGTAATATT
Organism: Platerodrilus igneus; assembly: GCA_036346225.1. Lineage (NCBI taxonomy): Eukaryota > Metazoa > Arthropoda > Insecta > Coleoptera > Lycidae > Platerodrilus > Platerodrilus igneus. The sequence goes on along the minus strand of JARFIW010001741.1, from coordinate 184,577 downwards.
TGTACCGAATATAAATGGTATGGGTAGTACTGATACTTATGCAATGTTTTCCAAATCTGTTTAAATGAAATTGACAAATAGTGAATGTATAGAGTTAATTTTTACGAACTTTATGTTTTGATATACCAAATTCAGCTTGCAGTCTTCTAATACTGGTTAAGGTTCATTTTCTACTTGTTCCAAAATTTTTGGACTACTTGGTTGCTGGTTGTCATTGTAAATATGCCGCTCACGCTCTTTATCTGCATTTGGAAATTTTTCAGTATCTACTAAGCATCTACAAGTATTTACTATTAATAATTTTTAAATTAATACATTCTCATAATAAACCTATGCACATTATAAAATACTCGAATATTCGGCAGTCTTTGAGGATATCTTCTTTGATATTCCATTCTAGCAGCAGGTGCGCTACCATTCAATAACTATATACAAAGTGTATATCTGTATATTCCTGATTTGAAAACAATAATATAGCAAAATAAAGAAAAAGAAGAACAGTAATAAAAACAATTAAGAGTTTCTTTACTCACATATTTAACAATGTACATTTTCAAATTTGGAATGTAGCAGATCGTCATTTTATTTTTTGGTTAAATCTTCCTAAATTCTCATTGTAATGGTATATACAATTATCCTATATTAATTCTACTGGGTTAAATTGACAGTGGCATGGAGAGGGCCTTAGACCTTTATGGCTGCCGTATGCTGCAATTTCGAGTTGGTATATTTGTGGTTCGATATTTTCCTTACTAATGCCCCTTTTTTAACATTGAAGTGTTAAAAAAGATGTCATATCAGTAGGGTAAAATCAAGAAACCTGGGCCCTCATTTGCACCAGCATCCTCATTTGCACCCACATCTGGACCAAAAAGTTTTCTTCGACTAACCATTTTTCATCTTTCGAGATAAATATCTTAAATTTTTCATCTTTCGAGACAAATGAGCATCCTCATTTCCTCCCACATCTGAACCAAAAAGTTTTCTTCGACTAACCATTTTTTTATCTTTCATCTGAACCAAATAGTTTTCTTCGTCTAGCCAATGCATCTTTCGAGATAAACCTACCTTGTTTGGTATCAATTAATATTAGAATTTTCTCAGCTACCCGAATCTCTAGGAATTTTCAGATTGCATCACCCCAAGGAGCTACCCTCATTTTAAGATTTCTTACCTGTAGCGACTTTTGAGCGTTCTTATAATTTTTTTTAGTCATGCGATACATCTTGTTAGTCTAAAATTTTACGCAGAATTTGAATCTGCAAACAGATTTAAAATCGGACTACTCCTTACAAAGTTACCCTTTAAAGCTCTCAAACCTCTAAAATTTGCTCTTTGCTTCCAAAACTAACAAATAGTTTTCTTCGTCTAACCAATGCATCTTTTGAGATAAACCTATCTTGTTTAGTATCAATTAATATTAGAATTTTCTCAGCTACCCATATCTCTTTAAATTTTTCAGATTGCACCATCCCTAAGGAGCTACCCGAATTTTAAGATTTTTACCTGTAGCGACTTTTGAGCGTTCTTATAAAATTTTTTATACATGCGATACATCTTGTTAGTCTAGAATTTTATGCACAACCCGAATCTGTAAACAGATTTAATATAGGACCACGCCCTGCAAAATTACACACCTACCCTCTGCGAGATAAATCTTTCTCCACATTTCCACCCACGAGATAAACCTACCTTGTTTGGTATTAATTAATATTAGATTTTTCCAGCTACCCATATCTCTTTAAATTTTTCAGATTGCATCATCCTAAAGGAGCTACCCCAATTTTAAGATTTTGTACCAAGATCAATTTCTAATCACCTCTCCTTTTAATATCTACAATCCTTTAACCAAACACTTAGCAGTATTAACATAAATTAAGCATGCGAAAATTTATTTTATCAATTTACAGTTTAATAAACTAATTACAATTTTACAAAGTATAACATTATTTCCGGTGTGTACCCGAATCCAACTAGTTTAACCTGTAACAAAAAGATTAATGTGTTGTTTAAATAGACCTGTAATAAAAGAGATTAATGTAAAAAGAGGAAACGTGTTTTCGGTTAATAAGACATATTATCGTTAACCTAACAATATGTTTTACCGTCCAGCGACACCACGTGGAGGTAAACACATTCAATGTAATGGGTTTTAAATAGGAAAGTACGCTAAATGCTAGTCAATTAACAGCAATTAAATATTGCTTACTGACCTACCTTAATTAGGTTGCTGTACTATTAGGAATGATGTTTAAGACCTCGTACGTATTTTCCGGATTATATGTTGTATTCTTTTTATTAAGTAATCGAATAAATCGTTCCTTCTGCTTCCAAAGAAACTCGGACACTCCATCGTCGACGCTGGCGTTATTTATGCGATAGCTAGCCATACAGTTGTTAAACGCTGTGCTAATCATTTCTACGCCATCTTCGTTAGTAGCGGTAACTGATGCATTTTATGTTTGTTGCTCCGTAGATGACTAGGGTATGCAGACTTTAACACCTCCATCTCGCACACTTTACACATAATTCGTGGTTGTTTCGTACAAGGCCCTTTAACAGCTGGCGGCGTTGAACGTTTACGGCTTAATGACATGCCGTGCTGTTTTCCTTGTGTCGCTGTAAGCTGTCCATTCTCGTAAAAGCGATACCGCAAGACCCAGAGTTTAAGTACTTTGCTGCGGACGGCTTAACCCTGGGCGATGTTACACCACGACATTTGTTCTGGTGCCGTTTGAGAGCATTTTCCAGGTATAGGAAGCACCGCAAGGTTGCACTTAAAAACGTTTGCAGGTACCATTTTAGTACAAAACAAAACCCGCACTATAGCACTTTAGTTAAACTTGTAAGCGAACTAACTAAAAAGCTTACTCGAGCGTACCTGATTTATGCTCCTTATAGAATGCAAACCGAAGGTTTCCGAAGACATCCGAACGAAGTTGAGGATTCGGCGGGGAACTAAATGACGTCATAATCCTCGCTGCTCGTCCAATACATTTAGCGCCAATGCATGCACCTGGTCCGCTTCGTCGATGGTGCGAATGCCGTTAGTAGAAACACCGGAAAACGTCTTCCATGTTATACGGCTCGTGTGCATATTAAAAATCCAAAAGAGCGGTAGCACACGCACACAAGTTGTCTGCAAGTCGTGCTGTAGAAGATGCAGTGCTACTATAACCAAAAACACTTTAAACCATTACTAAGAAAATACCAACTTGTTGTCTACAGGATACTTACAACAATTTAATTTTAAATAACTTCTACGTCATACTTTAGGAAATGATAGGCTTGAATATTTTCCAAATGAATCACCAAGCGAAAGTATATGTAGCGGTATTCAAATTACCCATTAATTTCCCATTTTACGACCGTGGTTAATTATAGATTAAAATTTAATTTGTGCACGTTCGAGCTTCCGTAAACTAACATATTTTATAGCAACAATGCGCTGTATAATAGATGCATACCCTTCGCCGCGCTACTGCTATTCTTGTAATTGCTAGAAAAGTCACTCTCCTTTTTACTGTTAGGAGCGATGCAAAGCACCATTTTTATACTTTCTATAGCACATCGCGCACTTTTTCGTCTGATAATTAAATTTTGCTTCTGTAGGCTTTTACACTTTCGCATAGCGGTCGGCCGCACGTATTGATTTCTAGAACCGGTAAGTACTCGATATCGTCCAAATAGAGAATTAGATGCTCGATGTCTATCAATTTCCGATTCCCTCGTAAAGGTAGAAAAACTCGGTCAATCATCCATTAAACTTCGACCCGCTACCGTTTTGATAATTTCCAAACATTTTCGAACGACAATGGGCTGAGAATTTTTAAACCTCCGAGGATCTTTAAGTCGTGGTCAATTACACATCCGAGCTACGCGTAAACTAACATATTTTGCAGCAACTGTATAATACATGCATACCCCTTCTCTGCGCTACTGCTATTCTTGTAGTTGCTTGGAAAAGTCAGTCGCTCTTTTTACTGCTAGGGCCGCTAAAAGCACCATTCCATACTTTATTTATAAGTGTAGCACATCGCACACTTTTTGTCAGTTAATTAAATTTTTGTTTATGTAGGCCTTTACACTTTCGCTTATTTAAACATCTAATACGACCGATTAACCACTTTCGATTATTCTAACGAGGACCACCATACATCCCACCGCACCGTTCTTTTGAATCCTACGATCCTATGGGCTTCCACGCACTAACACCTGACGTATCTTTCCTACTATTTGTTAAACAAAAACCACCGGTATCACCATTGTGGACGTAAACAGATGTTTGTGGATGTGTACGAGTATGTAACCATATACATTAACCAGTCTAAGCTATTTTATTTAGTCCACGAAAACTACTATTTTCTAAACCACAATTAATAATCGCCTTTATAGGTCCCACATTTCGACCATTACCCAATGATTGGTGCTACGTACATGGAAACTTTAATTTCTTATTGGAGAATTCTTATTCTCCCGCACTGCCGCGTAGTTGCATGCCTACCCCTTTTGAGGTATATGCTCGTTATAGGTTGTAAGACCCTCGGTTTTACTTAACTACAATTCGTGAAACCCTTTAATCTTTTTAATCGTATCTTTCTCGCCTACATTACAGTAGGACTTAGCCCTATTACCAACAAATTCTAATACTGGACCCCCATTAAATACGTCTTTAATTTTCCTACAACTTTTTTTGACAAGTGTTATATTGTATTTATTATACGCAGGGTAGTCACTCTTTTAAGATAAATATATTTTGCTAGGTATCAACTAATATTAAATTTTCTAGGGACCCCAAATCTGTAAACAGATTTTAAATAGGACCACCCTTACAAAGTTATGCGTTTTAAAGACCCAAATTATTCATTTTGCTCATCTTTATTTAACACCATCTTTAGAACCCTTTTTTGCTATGCAAGACATATGCCTTAATTAACCATCTCCCGAGAAATCTAAAACCGCCGTGTCTCGCGAATACCACGTGGAGATAACACGTATACTCTGTCAACCAGGATAGAAGCCGGAAGGATTTGGAAGGTGGGAGAAGAACTTAAAAATTATGGAATCTTAAAACTAATATATACAAATATAAACAACTATCTTATATCTTTACGCCCCATGCGTAGATTGTTGTACTATTAGGAATGATGTACCTTTTGTCATCTTCCCTCGATAAACTAATTTTATTAATAAGCTGCGTATGCAAATCGTATTCTTTTACTCCGGATACATACGCAGGCAAGTACTCGATACCATCCAAATAAAGGTTTGGATGCTTGGTGACTGTTAACATCCGCTTCCCTCGTGTACGCCCAACACATCCCAGCCCGCATGCAGCACCCTGCGCATGCACACCCTGCCCATGCGCACCGTCGCACTGCCTCCCCCCATGCCCCCTTGCCCACCTCTCTGTCGATGCATTTCTGGTAACGCAATCCTTTTTCCACCAAGAACAGTTATTCATATAAAAGTTTTCGACTTATACATTAACAGTTAAAACTTAATGCCAAGTTTGACCATCAAACTAATTTTTACAATACAGAAGACGTCCTTTCATTTGTCCGAAAGGTTTAATTTTATCAATTTTATTGCAGTTAAAATTTAACAACCCAAGTCTCATCTCTTTTTACCAAATATTTATTAAACGTCTGGTTTTCAATTTAAAATGACCAATTCACCATTTTAAAGTTTTATTCCCGCACCTGATCCAATTTCCTTCGGTATTTTGCACTTGTCAACTTTTAATCGCACTTTCCCTAACACGCATAGCACTTTAGCTATCGCACTTCTTGCGGTATGAACACTATTTTCAGACTTGGAGGCATGCCCCTTTGGACATATGTTTTCCATAGGTTGACAGCCCTGGTTTTAAATGACCAAGGTTCATTTACAGTCAATGTCGAAGTCAATCGCTACCATGTCTTGTCAGAGACCGCAATTTTTCAAACGCACATCTGCACAACTAAAACATTAGATTGAACCAAATTGGTTTTACCACCTTCAACCTTTGTAGCAGCTTCAAACAATCAATCAACTGCAGATTCCTATGTTTAACATCCAGACTAAAATACTTTTATTCTTCCTCATTTTCTAATAGATTCTTTGCACACATCTTTATTGTCACGATGTCGCATTTCCATTGTCAGATTTTCCCTTTTTGCTCCATTTCCCTAATTCCATCATTTTCCTTCCACTTCACTATGTATACACATGATTTGAATTTTAGTCGAAGGTCTTTCCGAATTATTTCTGCCTCATTGGCATCCAACGAAGTATCTTATCAATGCAGTATGCGTGAACAATTGTCGAACTTCGTACACCGCAAATTATTAGCATAAATTTTTTTCGAGCTTTCATCTCAAAGTTTCGAAACGAAACACAACATTTTATGGTCCTTTCTATCGTTCGACATCACAATTTCAGCCGCATTTGGCACATCCATACGTCACTAGCGTTTAAAACGTCATTTCGAGTTTCCATTGCAACCTCATGAGACGCCATTCCGCTTTACGTCAACATACTTCCAATAAGTTGAAACGTCCTTGGTTACCCTTCCTCAAGCCCAAGAATCGAATATCCTCATGTCAAACCATGTTGTTTGGCCAAAGTCAGTACCAAATTTCCCTGCTCACATAACCACAAGACCATATGACCATATGACCACATGACCACAGACCAATGACCACATGACCATATGACCATATGACCACATGACCACATGACCACATGCATTACGACCATATGACCACATGACCATCCTATGACCATATGACCCATGACCATTAATTGACCACATGACCATGCCATTGTTACCATGACCATATGAATTATTGCTTTTTAATGAGTTCTCATTAAAACCCATTAGCATTGTAATTGCTTTTATGGCATGAGTTTTCCATTAACCATGTGACCTAGGTCATTGTAGTGAATGGTCATATGGTCATCTGTCTGCTGGTCAAGGCCTATTCAATTCATTTCATATGTGTGGTTATGTGAGCAGGAGATTAAATTTATACAAGGAATAGTTTTGGGTGAGCTTAGTTATAGTAAGACATTTTAACAACATATTCGACTATTTTCGGTAATATACGCCCCACTCTGTAGGATACATAAGGGAACAAATTTTCGTATTCAATTTAGTATTTGACGGTAGCTAGAACGGTAAACATGAGCGTCTCCAAGGTGATTAACGTTTCTCAACTTTGGGAATAAAGTGAAACCGACAAATGAGCGATTTGGATTATGGCTGTTGGCAGAAAATATGTGCAACAATAATCTGCTGACAGATATTGGTAATATTTGTTATGTCGAAGGCGAAAAGATGCTGACTGGCGGACTACACACACCAATTACAGAACCATTTTGTGACAATATAATGTTGGTTAAAATTTATGACCTTTCTGACACCGAACAAGCATCTGCAAACAAAAAATGTTTATCCTAAAAAGAAATTTGTGGTGCATTTAACAGCTATCTACGAAGAAAGTTCGAACCGATTTGTTTCCGCTAGGCATGGTGTTAAAGCTAAGCTTCCGTTTTCTCTGGAAAGCAGTAACAAGATAGGCCAGAGAGTAAAAGAAATTATCGGAAAAGAAGACCTCGAATGCATTAATAAAAATTCCAAAATCCTATATGTGTTCCATACAAAGTGGAACTAGCAGATGTTAAGTTGGAAACTTTATTGGAGGAACTACCAGATATATTAGACGAAGTCGAAAAGATTATTTCTATCTTTTGACATGGATGTAACCCAAGATTTTGCAGGCATATTTAGCAAGATGGAGATGTGTAATTATTTAACTACAAAGCATAACTTTTGCTATAAGGGAGAATACGAAGAAAAGTGTAATATTATAGTTGACAACGATAAAACTGGGGATTGATTGTTTAACATGGCTAACAACCAATGCAAGAATTAAGATTTACAACAAATTTGTGTGCCAGATAACAAGTCCTGGTGTTAATAAACAACTTGGCAATCATATACTAGATTTTTACGTTGTCCAGATGTACGTTTAAGGGAAACATTTGCGTCTACTTTGGCCAAAGAACATGGTATTACGCGATTGGAAGCGACAATATACAACTGTGCAATTGAAGTTATGTCAGTGGAACGGGTGTATAAACCCTTAAAAGACTGTTTAACCTTATTGGAAGATAGTAAGTTATACTTCCTAAAGGCGCCAATGTACTCGGTACCACTTACCAAAATGTGGAGTAAGCTATCGGACAAGCTACAAAATAGCTTGCTGTTTAGTGTATAATAACCTGCTACAGTACGTGTATTGGGGAATGGCAATACAAAGAAATTGACAGGCTTGCAAATTGTTGTCCAAAAACCAGAGGAAAGGGAAAATTGATAAAGTATGTGCTTTGGCTTTAGTTTTAACTATTTACCTGTAAATTATTTGGAGATAGTAGAGGAGGAAGACAACCAAGATAAAATAAAAATCTTACACAAGTGCTACATTAAAGCAGGTAGTACATATTTTACACAATCTGCAACACCATATTCTACAATTCCAAAAGAAATAGTAATTTCGGACTTGGGATTGATAGATACGCCTAACATTTCGTCCAGAGGTTGTACGACAACGCGTAAATATTGGTAGTAAACTCTATCCGTTTACGCTAAAGGAAATTGCTCCATTATGTATACCATACGCTGTAAGTGGAAGGAAAAGACAACTGGAATTAGAGGAAATGGATGCAAAAGGCCAAAATTAACATGAAAACATGCCATGGACAATACCAAAATGAAAAAATTTATTAAGAAATAGGAAAATTAAAATATTTAGTCATGACGATGACATTGTTAAGTTTGTTTGGTTTAAAAGATTTTATTAACCTTGCAAAAGGATGTATAAATCCTTATTTTAAAAGTTATTTAAACTATTTTAAATAATAAAAGAAATTTGGGAATCGTTTGATCTTGCAACCAACCAATTTCCTTTAAACATTTTAGCAGTAAAGAATTTGGTATTTAAAACAGGTTTCCCATTAACATCAAAATTGGTTATCAACTAAATTTGGAATAAATTTTCTACAGAAGATCTTCAAGTAACAAGTCGGTGCTTTAATGAAAGGCAATTAAAAATTTACAAATTGAAATTAAAGAAACTTTTCAATAAAAAAAGAACTTTAACATTTTTAACAATTGAATAGACGGTTATTAAAATTTGTGAAAAAGATTAGAATTTAACCGATTAAATTTTAAGCGAAAAAAGTAAAATTAAAGCCAATTTAAACATAAAGAAGGTTTTTTTAAAGTATTAAAATAAGTTTTACGTTGTAAAATTTAAATTGTAAAAATCAGAATAAATTTTTAAAAGGATAAATTTCAATTTAAATAAAAGGCAAACTTCCCAAAAATTCCACAAGAAGGATGCGTGGCAAGGAGAATTGGAGGGGACCAGGCAAATAATGGGATTGGCTGGAGGGCAGGTGGGTGTCTGCGAACGGGAACGGAATTTAACGCAACCAAACAAATTTAAATTTAGGAAAAATCGAGACTGCTCGATAGATTTAGTAAAAGAAAATTTTAGTTTTAATAAAATTATTGAGGAAATGAAAGGTTCTTCCAATAGCAAATTCAAACCGTAATATAAGAAGGTTTTATTTGATTTAGTTTTAAGACCTAATTTTTAAGTTTTTAATTAAATCCTTAAATTTTCATTCAAATTTACGTGTATACATTATTCCGGCACCTTCTGATTTTAAAAAATGTATAATTTTACTGTAAGTCACTAAAATCTGTCACAGGTTGGGCAGGTAATGTAATGTGTACTGAAATGTCATGTAATGTGACATGCGTATGTTCAGAAAACGTGGTCACAATTAGATTCATGACTTTTGATCGCTGAGATCAAATATAACATTCATTTGAATGAAATAATTAAAGATGGAGACTTAGCGACTCACATGTTAATTCGGATTCATTGAAAGCCATCTTCCTATCACATAACTCAAAATAGTAGATACATCAAATAAGAATCCAATAAAATTATTCAGTGTAGCCAATTGAATGGTGATATTAGGATTTAATTGTTTAAAATTAGTTCGTACTTAATGCTGCGGTTAAATGTTCCTCAAATCAAAACGTTAAAAGGATACGGAGTTTGTTACAAATAGAGAAAAGTAGTTGTGACAAAGGTCTGAAAAAGGGGTGGATGGCTGATAAAAGGTAACGTCGATAGATTAAAAAAGTAAGGCAATAAAAAATTAATTAAAAATGCGATGTGCCATTAAAAAGTTGGAATGGGACCCTAGAGTAAAGGATTTTAACCACAAAAACATAGGAAAGGGGTAGTTATAAAGTAAAATTTTCGCGTGTCTGTAATTGCACATAAATCAGGTTAAATTCTAATTGTCGTCAAAATGTTTGAAAAAAATTTTAAAAGTGAGGGTTTCGGGTGGAAAGGAAATGGCATAAATTTATTGCCCTGGATGTTTAGAAATTCCCACTTTAAATTTGTTTCCCAAAAAATTTAATATCAAAAGGGAAATTTTAAAATAATTTTCCATTTTTAAAAAAAGCTTTTCTCATACAATTTAAACCAAACCTTTGCCCGGCAAATTTAATTTAGTTGATACCTAGCAAAATATATTTATCTTAAAGAGTGACTACCCTGCGTATAATAAATACAATATAACACTTGTCAAAAAAAGTTGTAGGAAAATTAAAGACGTATTTAATGGGGGTCCAGTATTAGAATTTGTTGGTAATAGGGCTAAGTCCTACTGTAATGTAGGCGAGAAAGATACGATTAAAAAGATTAAAGGGTTTCACGAATTGTAGTTAAGTAAAACCGAGGGTCTTACAACCTATAACGAGCATATACCTCAAAAGGGTAGGTATGCAACTACGCGGCAGTGCGCGGAGAATAAGAATTCTCCAATAAGAAATTAAAGTTTCCATGTACGTAGCACCAATCATTGGGTAATGGTCGAAATGTGGGACCTATAAAGGCGATTATTAATTGTGGTTTAGAAAAATAGTAGTTTTCGTGGACTAAATAAAATAGCTTAGACTGGTTAATGTATATGGTTACATACTCGTACACATCCACAAACATCTGTTTACGTCCACAATGGTGATACCGGTGGTTTTGTTTAGCAAATAGTAGGAAAGATACGTCAGGTGTTAGTGCGTGAAGCCCATAGGATCGTAGGATTCAAAAAGAACGGTGCGGTGGGATGTATGGTGGCTCTCGTTAGAATAATCGAAAGTGGTTAATCGGTCGTATTAGATGTTTAAATAAGCGAAAGTGTAAAGGCCTACATAAACAAAAATTTAATTAACCGACAAAAAAGTGTGCGATGTGCTACACTTATAAATAAAGTATGGAATGGTGCTTTTTAGCGGCCCTAGCAGTAAAAAGGGCGACTGACTTTTCCAAGCAACTACAAGAATAGCAGTAGCGCAGAGAAGGGGTATGCATGTATTATACAGTTGCTGCAAAATATGTTAGTTTACGCGTAGCTCGGATGTGTAATTGACCACGACTTAAAGATCCTCGGAGGTTTAAAAATTCTCAGCCCATTGTCGTTCGAAAATGTTTGGAAATTATCAAAACGGTAGCGGGTCGAAGTTTAATGGATGATTGACCGAGTTGTTCTACCTTTACGAGGGAATCGGAAATTGATAGACATCGAGCATCTAATTTCTATTTGGACGATATCGAGTACTTACCGGTTCTAGAAATCAATACGTGCGGCCGACCGCTATGCGAAAGTGTAAAAGCCTACAGAAGCAAAATTTAATTATCAGACGAAAAGTGCGCGATGTGCTATAGAAAGTATAAAAATGGTGCTTTGCATCGCTCCTAACAGTAAAAAGGAGAGTGACTTTTTCTAGCAATTACAAGAATAGCAGTAGCGCGGCGAAGGGTATGCATCTATTATACAGCGCATTGTTGCTATAAAATATGTTAGTTTACGGAAGCTCGAACGTGCACAAATTAAATTTTAATCTATAATTAACCACGGTCGTAAAATGGGAAATTAATGGGTAATTTGAATACCGCTACATATACTTTCGCTTGGTGATTCATTTGGAAAATATTCAAGCCTATCATTTCCTAAAGTATGACGTAGAGTTATTTAAAATTAAATTGTTGTAAGTATCCTGTAGACAACAAGTTGGTATTTTCTTAGTAATGGTTTAAAGTGTTTTTGGTTATAGTAGCACTGCATCTTCTACAGCACGACTTGCAGACAACTTGTGTGCGTGTGCTACCGCTCTTTGGATTTTTAATATGCACCGAGCCGTATAACATGGAAGACGTTTTCCGGTGTTTCTACTAACGGCATTCGCACCATCGACGAAGCGGACCAGGTGCATGCATTGGCGCTAAATGTATTGGACGAGCAGCGAGGATTATGACGTCATTTAGTTCCCGCCGAATCCTCAACTTCGTTCGGATGTCTTCGAAACCTTCGGTTTGCATTCTATAAGGAGCATAAATCAGGTACGCTCGAGTAAGCTTTTTAGTTAGTTCGCTTACAAGTTTAACTAAAGTGCTATAGTGCGGGTTTTGTTTTGTACAAAATGGTACCTGCAAACGTTTTGTGCAACCTTGCGGTGCTTCCTATACCTGGAAAAATGCTCTCAAACGGCACCAGAACAAATGTCGTGGTGTAACATCGCCCAGGTTAAGCCGTCCGCAGCAAAGTACTTAAACTCTGGGTCTTGCGGTATCGCTTTTACGAGAATGGACAGCTTACAGCGACACAAGGAAAACAGCACGGCATGTCATTAAGCCGTAAACGTTCAACGCCGCCAGCTGTTAAAGGGCCTTGTACGAAACAACCACGAATTATGTGTAAAGTGTCGAGATGGAGGTGTTAAAGTCTGCATACCCTAGTCATCTACGGAGCAACAAACATAAAATGCATCAGTTACCGCTACTAACGAAGATGGCGTAGAAATGATTAGCACAGCGTTTAACAACTGTATGGCTAGCTATCGCATAAATAACGCCAGCGTCGACGATGGAGTGTCCGAGTTTTTTGGAAGCAGAAGGAACGATTTATTCGATTACTTAATAAAAAAGAATACAACATATAATCCGGAAAATACGTACGAGGTCTTAAACATCATTCCTAATAGTACAGCAACCTAATTAAGGTAGGTCAGTAAGCAATATTTAATTGCTGTTAATTGACTAGCATTTAGCGTACTTTCCTATTTAAAACCCATTACATTGAATGTGTTTACCTCCACGTGGTGTCGCTGGACGGTAAAACATATTGTTAGGTTAACGATAATATGTCTTATTAACCGAAAACACGTTTCCTCTTTTTACATTAATCTCTTTTATTACAGGTCTATTTAAACAACACATTAATCTTTTTGTTACAGGTTAAACTAGTTGGATTCGGGACACACCGAAATAATGTTATACTTTGTAAAAATTGTAATTAGTTTATTAAACTGTAAATTGATAAAATAAATTTTCGCATGCTTAATTTATGTTAATACTGCTAAGTGTTTGGTTAAAGGATTGTAGATATTAAAAGGAGAGGTGATTAGAAATTGATCTTGGTACAAAATCTTAAAATTGGGGTAGCTCCTTTAGGGATGATGCAATCTGAAAATTTAAAGAGATATGGGTAGCTGGAAAAATCTAATATTAATTAATACCAAACAAGGTAGGTTTATCTCGTGGGTGGAAATGTGGAGAAAGATTTATCTCGCAGAGGGTATGTGTAATTTTGCAGGGCGTGGTCCTATATTAAATCTGTTTACAGATTCGGGTTGTGCATAAAATTTTAGGCAAAAAAGTGGTTCGTTGTTTTTTTATAAGGGACGCTCAAAATGTGGAAAACAAAAATTGGGGGTTTTAAAGTGGTCCTTGGGAAATTTGGGGGTTTGGGTGGTAAAATTCTTATTAAATCCAAAAGGGGTTTAGGTTAAATTTCTAAAATCATTGGTGACGAAGGGGAAAACTTTTGTTGTTTTGGAAAAAAGGGAAATTTTTTAAAGGTTTTTGAAGGGCTTTTTAAAAGGGTAACTTTGTGGATGTCCGGGTTTAAACCCGGGTTTGCGGGTTAAATTTGGAAAATTTTGAAACAAGATGTCGCCTGAAACAAAAATTTTTGGGGGGCTCAAAACGCTCCGGAAGGGAAACTTTGGGGGGTTTGCTCCTTGGGGGGAGCAATCGGGAAAACCTGGTTGGGTGTGAGAAATTTTATAAATTGGCCAAAAAGGAGGTTTAAATCTCGAGATGCATGGAAAGCGGAAAAATGGGTTCGGATGGGAGAAAAAATGGTTTGGAAAAAATTTTGGGGCAAGTGGGGAAAATTAACTACCGGTTAAAAATTTGAAACTCGAAAATTTTTTAGGGTCGAAAATTTTTTGGTTTCCAATTTTAAATTTATCTGTGTTTGGGGGTTTCTTGATTTTTAACTCAATTTTCAAGGCAAATAATTAATTAGCTTCTCTTTGTTCAATGAGTTAGGAAAATCTGTCATTAATCTAGCACTATTACACTTGGACTGTTGAATTTCGGTTTCAATCACTCTTGGAACCATTTTATATCCATGATAATCTTCTTTTTATAACGTTAAGGAAAACAAAAAGGATGTATCAGGTATAAAACTATCTTTATTCACTGCATGTTAAACGATAAATCTAAAACGTTTGGTAAGTATGTGTAGCCAAGTGATAACAACAAATCGGTGGTTTCTAATTTACTGACCAACTAGTAAATTACTACCACAGGAACTAGCAATCAGATTAAAAATTTTCAACGTATATCGCTACTACCACGCAACTACCACCCAACACAACACGATTTTTAACCCCCTCCCCCCTTAGGGAGTAAATTTATATAAAACTTACTACCACAGAAACTACCAACCCCATTAAAAAATTTCAACGGATATCGCTACTACTATGTAACTACCACCCAACACAACACCATTTTCACCCCCCCCCCTCCTTTAGGGGGTTGGTTTATATAAAACTGACTACCACAGAAACTACCATTTTGATTAAAAAAATTTCAAAGTATATCGCTACTACCATGCAACTACCACCCAACAAAACACGATTATCAGCACCCTCCCCTGTTAGAAAGTTGGTTCATATAAAGCTCACTACCACAGAAACTACCAATCCGATTAAAAGAATTTCAACGGATATCGCTACTAACACCCAACACAATACAATTATCAACCCCACCTCCTCCCTTAGAAGGTTGGTTTATATACAACTCACTACCACAGAAACTACCAATCCGATTAAAAAATTTCAATGGATATCGTTACTACCATGCAACCACCACCCAACACAACACAATTCTCAACACCCCTCCCCCTTTAGGGGATTGGTTTATATAAAACTCACTACCACAGAAACTACCAATCCAATTAAAAAAATTTCAACGGATATCACTACTACCACGCAACTACTAATAAATAAATATAATAAATAAAATATATAATAAATAAAACTAATGAACTAGAAGCTTATTTGGAAGACAAAAACTATGATATAATCTGCATTGTAGAGCACTGGCTAAATGAAATCGAGGCATCAATGTTTAGTCTAAATGCTTACTTTACATCATCCTATTTTGCAAGGACAGATAAGTTACATGGTGGAAGTATGATTCTACTACATAATAAATTTAAAAATAGATATCAAACGTTAATTAAGGTGAATAAGTTGTCTGTTGAAGTACATTGTGAAATCTCAGCAATCCTTTTAAATCAACTGAATACAGTTATTATAAATATATATAGATCCCCTTTAGGAGATTTCAATATATTTATCGACACCTTAAATAAAGCTCTAGATCAAATAGATCTATCGAAAGAGGTTATATTGTGTGGTGACTTTAATGTTAAATTTAATACAAAGGAGAAAGATGCGATAGAGCTAACTGACTTATGTCAATCATTTAAATTAGAAAAAACTGTACTCTTTAACACAAGACTTAATAACTGTATAGATAATATTTTTACTAACATAACACTCTTTAACACAGAAAAACAGAATAATATAATATCATATCATTTTGGTATAAAGTTTAAAGCACATGTAAAAATTTCAAAAGATATTGGGTTAGACATGAAAGATCGTCATTGGTCTGCAAAGAACAAATACACATTTTACAAACGCCTTGAGGAGATAAATTGGAATTTCTCAATTAAACATGATGCAGAACAGAATTTTGAAACCTTCCACTCAACTCTGATTGCTACATTTGAAGAATCATTTCCCTTACGAAAAATATCAGGTACTGCAAAGAATGCACATGTGTGGGTTTAATGAAAACCTAAGAAATATGCGCAATACTTTACAACTATTGAATGAATTATACTTAAAATTCCCAACGGCTGAAAATAGATGTAGACGTAACAATTACAGATCAAAATATCGCTGTTCAATAAAAAGCATTAAAATCAAGCATAATTCTAATATTATTAAAAAATCAAGTAACTGTATTAAATCTATGTGGGGGTGATAAACTCCAAAAGATTAAACACAAAGAAAATATAAACTCTACATTAACAGCAAATGACTTCAACAGTTATTTCACTACTGTAGCCCAAACCATAATTGCATTAATTGAAAAAGGAGTAATACTGTGAATAACGTCAATGCCAATATAAATGATCAAGATAAATACAATTATTGTTCTTTTTAAATTGGTAACATTCAATGAAGTCAGAGACATAATCAATTCATTAAAATGTAAAACTTACACTGATTATTATGGATTAAGTACAAATATAATTAAATGTTGTAAAAACTTATTGATCGCTCCAATCACAAAAATTATCAATGCATGCATTAGTTGCAATATTTATCCAAATGCACTAAAGGTAGCTAAAGTTATCCCGCTATACAAAAAAGGTGATCCTAATAGTCCAACGAACTACCGTCCCATATCCCTGTTACCAATCATATCAAAAATCTTTGAAAAGGCCCTTAATAATCAAATTGTAAAGTATTTTGAAACAAACTATATCTTCTCCCCTAATCAGTATGGTTTCAGAGCTAACAAGTCAACTATCGGAGCAATATTGCAACTAATTAGTGAAATTACTACTTTTTTTGAACATGGAGAATTTTGCATGACTTCCTTTATCGATTTTAGTAAAGCTTTTGACTGTGTATCTCATGAAATTCTGTTAAATAAGCTGAATTCTTATAAGTTCAGTAAAAACAGTTGTTCGTTAATCGAATCGTACTTAAACAACAGAAGTCAACAAGTTATTTATAAGGGTATTAAATCGGATATAAGCGTAATAAAACATGGCATACCGCAAGGTTCTATTTTAGGTCCGACTCTATTTTTAATCTATATAAATGACCTATCGTCTCACCTACAACTGGCAAATTCAATCTTTTTTGCAGATGATACAACTCTTATAAATAAGTCATTATCCTGTATAGACCTAATAAACAAAAGTGTAATAACACATCATTCTGCAAATCAATGGTTTCTATCGCATAAATTAAACTTAAACTCTGATAAGTCTCAACACATGCTATTCTCCCTTAACAAACATAGTTTTGTAAATCAAGCTGCTATAAAATTCTTAGGGTTTATATAGACCCTAAACTAAAATGGAATGAGCATATCAATGCAACAGCATTAAAACTAAATACATCAATTTACTGCATTCGTTCCTTAAAAAATTATGTTACTGATGATGTAATTCTTGTTGCATACTTTGCACTATTCCACAGTCACATATCTTATGCAATATTGGCCTGGGGACATTCACCATGTGCAAAGCGATTATTTTCATTACAGAGGAAAACTGTGAGAATAATATCCAATTTAAGTTTCAGAGAAAATTGTAAAGAAAATTTTGCGAAACTAAAGATACTTACTTTGCCCTCACTATATATATTGAATTGCCTGATTTATGTACATAAGAACTTGGATAATTTCACAAATAATCGAGAACTACAAATACATAAGCATTACATACGAAACAACAATACACTTAGAATCCCATACACTAGGCTAAGTGGAACTAGATACTCAGTAAATTACCATGCAATAAAATTATATAACTGTCTACCACAAAGTATTAAATCATTACAGCATTTACAATTTAAAATAAAAGAAAAGATTTTAACAAAGGCATTTACTATTAAGGTAATTTAAGTTTTAATATTATATACTAAACAGGACATGTGTGTTGAAAATACATTATAAAATAATGAGAGCCATATACTCTAGAACTATAGTATATGTTTTTAATCTATGTATTATATAGGACGTGTGCGTTAAAAATTAACATTTTATTACACGAAAAATCCTACTACACACTACCACCTAACACAACACGATTTACAACTCCCCTCCCCCCTTAGGGGGTTGGTTTATATAATACTCATTACCACAGAAACTACCAATCGTTTTAAAAAAATTACAACGGATATCGCTACTACCACGCAACTACCACCCAACACAACACGATTTTTAAACCCCCTCTCCCATAGGGGTTGGTTTATATAAAACTCACTACCACAGAAACTACCAATCCGATTATAAAAATTTCAACGAATATCGTTACCACCACGCAACTACCTACCCAACACAACACGATTTACAACTCCCCTTCCCCTTTAGGTGGGTTTGTTTATATAAAACCCACTACCACAGAAACAACCAATCCGATTAAAAAAATTTCAACGGATATCACTACTACCGCCCAACTACCACCCAACACAATACGATTTTCAACCCTCCTCCCTCTTAGTGAGGTTGGTTTATATAAAACTCACTACCACAGAAACTACCAATCCGATTAAAAAAATTTCAATGGATATCGCTACTACCACCCAACACAATACAATTTTCAACCCCACCTCCTCCCTTAGAGGGTCGGTTTATATACAACACACTACCACAGAAACTACCAATCCGATTAAAAAATTTCAACGGATATCGTTACTACCATGCAATCACCATCCAACACAACACAATTTTTAACCCCCCTCCCCCTTTAGGGGATTGGTTTATATAAAACTCACTACAACAGAAACTACCAATCCGATTAAAAAAATTTCAACAGATATCACTACTACCACACAACTACCACCTAACACAACACGATTTACAACTTAACTCCCCCCTTAGGGGGTTGGTTTATATAATACTCACTACCACAGAAACTACCAATCCGATTAAAAAAATTACAACTGATATCGCTACTACCATGCAACTACCACCCAACACAACACGATTTTTAAACCCCCTCCGCCGTAGGGGGTTGGTTTATATAAAACTCACTACCACAGAAACTACCAATCCGATTAAAAATTCAACGATATCGCTACTACCACAACTACCACCCAACCAAACGATTTTAAACCCCTCCCCTAGGGGTTGGTTTATATAAAACTCACTACCACAGAAACTACCAATTCGATTAAAAAAATTTCAACGGATATCCCTACTACCACCATACTACCACCCAACTCAAAACGATTTTCAACCCTCCTCCCTCTTAGTGAGGTTGGTTTATATAAAACTCACTACCACAGAAACTACCAATCCGATTAAAAAATTTCAACGGATATCGCTACTACCACACAACTACCAACCAACACAATACGATTTTCAACCCTCCTCCCCTTAGGGGTTGTTTATATAAAACTCACTACCACAGAAACTACCAACCGATTAAAAAATTTCAACGATATCGCTACTACCAGCAACTACCACCAACACAACACGATTTAAACCCCTCCCCTTAGGGGTTGGTTTATATAAACTCACTACCACAGAAACTACCAATCCGATTAAAAAATTCAACGATATCGCTACTACCATGCAACTACCACCCAACACAACACGATTTTTAAACCCCCTCCGCCGTAGGGGGTTGGTTTATATAAAACTCACTACCACAGAAACTACCAATTCGATTAAAAAAATTTCAACGGATATCGCTACTACCACCAACTACCACCCAACACAAAACGATTTTCAACCCTCCTCCCTCTTAGTGAGGTTGGTTTATATAAAACTCACTACCACAGAAACTACCAATCCGATTAAAAAAATTTCAACGGATATCGCTACTACCACACAACTACCAACCAGCACAATACGATTTTCAACCCTCCTCCTTCTTAGGGGTTGTTTATATAAAACTCACTACCACAGAAACTACCAACCGATTAAAAATTTCAACGATATCGCTACTACCACGCAACTACCACCTACCGCAACACATTTTCAAACCCTTCCCCCTTAGGGGGTTAGTTTATATAAAACTACCACAGAAACTACCAGTCCGATTAAAAAAAGTTTAACGGATATCGCTACTACCACACAACTACCCCCAAACAACACAATTTTCAACCCCTCCTCCTTTAGGGGGTTGGTTATATAAAACTCACTACCACAGAAACTACCAATCCGATTAAAAAAATTTCAACGGATATCGCTACTACCACGCAACTACCGCCCAACACAACACAATTTTCAACCCCCCTCTTCCTTTAGGGGGTTGGTTTATATAAAACTCACTACCACGGAAGCTACCAATCTGATTAAAAAAAATTCAACAAATATCGCTACTACCACGCAACTTCCACCCAACACAACACATTTTTCCCCCTAGGGTTGTTTATATAAAACTTACTACCACAAAACTACCAACCGATTAAAAAATTTCAACGGATATCGCTACTACCAGCAACTACCACCCAACACAACACCATTTTAACCCCTTAGGGGTTGGTTTATATAAAACTCACTACCACAGAAACTACCAATCCGATTAAAAAATTCAACGATATCGCTACTACCAGCAACTACCACCCAACACAACACGATTTTAAACCCTCCCCGTAGGGGTTGGTTTATATAAAACTCACTACCACAGAAACTACCAATTCGATTAAAAATTTCAACGGATATCGCTACTACCACGCAACTACCACCCAACCAACACGATTTTCAACCCCTCCTCTTAGGGTTGGTTTTATAAAACCACTACCACAGAAACTTCCAATCCGATTTAAAAAATTTCAACGGATATCGCTACTACCACGCAACTACCAACCAACACAACACAATTTTCAACCCCCCTCCTCCTTTAGGGGGTTGGTTAATATAAAACTCACTACCACAGAAACTACCAATCCGATTAAAAAAATTTCAACGGATATCGCTACTACACGCAACTACCCCCAACACAACACAATTTTCCCCCCCCTTTAGGGGTTGGTTTATATAAAACTCACTACCACAGAACTACCAACTGATTAAAAAAAATTCAACAGATATCGCTACTACCACGCAACTACCACCCAACACAACACGATTTTTGCCCCCCCCTAGGGAATTAGTTTATATAAAACTTACTACCACAGAAACTACCAACTGATTAAAAAATTTCAACATATCGCTCTACCACGCAACTACCACCCAACACAACCATTTTCAACCCCTTAGGGGTTGGTTTATATAAAACTCACTACCACAGAAACTACCATTTTGATTAAAAAATTTCAATATATCGCTCTACCACGCAACTACCACCCAACACAAACAATTTCAACCCCCTCCCCTTAAGGGTTGGTTTATATAAACTCACTACCACAGAACTACCAACCCGATTAAAAAATTTCAAGGATATCGTACTACCACGCAACCACCACCCAACACAACCCAATTTTCAACCCCCTTGGGGTTGGTTTATATAAAACCACTACCACAGAAACAAATCCATTTAAAAATTTCAACGGATTCGTTAATACCGCCACTACCTACCCAACACAACACGACTTACAACTCCCCCCCCCCTCTAGGTGGGTTTGTTTATATAAAATCCACTACCACAGAAACAAATAATCCAATTAAAAAAATTTCAACGGATTTCGCTACTACCACCAAACTACCACCCAACACAATACGATTTTTAACCCTCCTTCCTCTTAGTGAGGTTGGTTTATATAAAACTCACTACCACAGAAACTACCAATCCGATTTAAAAAATTTCAACGGATATCGCTACTACCACGCAACTACCACCTAACACAACACAATTTTCAACCCCTCCCCTTTAGGGCTTGGTTTATATAAAAACTACCACAGAAACTACCAATCATTAAAAAATTTCAACGATATCGCTACTACCACGCAACTACCACCACCCAACAGGATTTTCAACCCCCCCCTTAGGGGTTAGTATATAAAAACTACCACAGAAACTACCAATCCAATTAAAAAATTTCAACGGATATCGCTACTACCACGCAACTACCACCCAACACAACACGATTTTCCCCCCTGGAGTTGTTTATATAAAACTTACTACCACAGAAACTTCCAATCCGATTAAAAAAATTTCAACGGATATCGCTACTACCACGCAACTACCAACCAACACAATACGATTTTTAACCCTTTCCTCTTAGTGAGGCTGGTTTATACAAAACTCACTACCACAGAAACTACCAATCCGATTAAAACAATTTCAACGGATATCGCTACTACCTCGCAACTACCACCCAACAGAACACAATTATCAAACCCCCCTCCTCCCTTAGAGCGTTGGTATAAATACAACTCATTACCACAGAAACTACCAATCGATTAAAATAATTTTAACGGATATCGCTACTACCACGCAGCGTCCACCCAACACAACACCATTTTCAACCCCCCTTTAAGGGGTTGGTTTATATAAAACTCACTACCACAGAAACTACCATTTCAAAAAAAAAAAATTTCAGCGTATATCGCTACTACCACGCTACTACCACCCAACACAACACAGTTATCAACCCTCTCCCCGTAGAAGGTTGGTTTATATAAAGCTCACTACCACAGAAATTGCCAATCCGATTAAAAATTTCAACGGATATCGGCTACTACCACGCAACCACCACCCAACACACCCAAAATTTTTTAATCCCCTCCCCTTAGGGGTTGGTTTATATAATATTCACTACCACAGAATCTACCAATCCAATTGAGAACATTTCAACGGATATCGCTACTATCCCGCAACTACCACCTAACACATCACAATTTTTAACCACCCCCCACACTAAAGGGTTGGTTTATATAAAACTCACTACCACAGAAACTACCAATCCGATTAAAAAAATTTCACGGATATCGCTACTACCACGCAACTACCACCCAACACAACACAATTTCAACCCCTCCTCTTAGGGGTTGGTTTATATAAACTCACTACCACAGAAACTACCAATCCGACTAAAAAATTTCAACGGATATCGCTACTACCACGCAACTACCACCCAACACACGATTTTCAACCCTCCTCCTCCCTTAGGGGTTGGTTTATATACAACTCACTACCACAGAAACTACCAATCCGATTAAAAAAATTCAAAGGATATCGCTACTACCACGCAACTACCACCCAACACAACACCATTTTCAACCCCCCCTTTAGGAGGTTGGTTTATATAAAGCTCACTACCACAGAAACTACCAATCCGATTAAAACAATTTCAACGGATATCGCTACTACCTCGCAACTACCACCCAACAGAACACAATTATCAAACCCCCCTCCTCCCTTAGAGCGTTGGTATAAATACAACTCATTACCACAGAAACTACCAATCGATTAAAATAATTTTAACGGATATCGCTACTACCACGCAGCGTCCACCCAACACAACACCATTTTCAACCCCCCTTTAAGGGGTTGGTTTATATAAAACTCACTACCACAGAAACTACCATCCGATTAAAAATTTCACGGATATCGCTACTACCACGCAACTACCACCCAACACAACACGTTATCAACCCTCCCCTTAGAAGGTTGGTTTATATAAAGCTCACTACCAGAGAAATTGCCAATCCGATTAATAAAATTTCAACGGATATCGTTACTACCACGCAACCACCACCCAACACACCCAAAATTTTTAATCCCCCTCCCCCCTTAAGGGGTTGGTTTATATAATATTCACTACCACAGAATCTACCAATCCAATTGAGAACATTTCAACGGATATCGCTACTATCCCGCAACTACCACCTAACACATCACAATTTTTAACCACCCCCCACACTAAAGGGTTGGTTTATATAAAACTCACTACCACAGAAACTACCAATCCGATTAAAAAAATTTCACGGATATCGCTACTACCACGCAACTACCACCCAACACAACAATTATCAACCCCTCCTCCCTTAGGGGTTGGTTTATATAAAACTCACTACCACAGAAACTACCAATCCGATTAAAAAATTTCAACGGACACCGCTACTACCACAACTACCAACCAACACAACACAATTATCAATGCCCCACCCTCCTCCCTTAGGGGTTGGTTTATATAAACTCACTACCACAGAAACTACCAATCCGATTAAAAAATTTCAACGGATATCGCTACTACCACGCAACTACCACCCAACACAACAAAATTTTCAACCCCTCCCTCTATAGGGGTTGGTTTATAAAACTTTCACTACCACAGAAACTACCAATCCGATTAAAAATTTCAACGGATATTGCTACTACCACGCAACTACCACCCAACACAACACCATTTTCAACCGCCCTCCCCTTAGAGGGTTGGTTTATATAAACTCACTACCACAGAAACTACCATTCCGATTAAAAATTTCAACGGATATCGTTACTACCACGCAACTACCACACAACACAACGTAATTATCAATCCTTCTTCCGCTTAGGGGTTGGTTTATATAAAACTCACTACCACAGAAACTAACAATCCGATTAAAAATTTTTTATAGGATATCATTACTACCACGCAACCACCACCCAACACAAAACAATTTTCAACCCCTCCCCTTAGGGGTTGGTTTATATAAAACTCACTACCACAGAAACTACCAATCCGATTAAAAATTTTTTAACAGATATCGCTAACTACCACGCAACCACCACTCACCGCAACACGATTTTCAACCCCCTCCCCCTTAGGGGCTTAGTATATTTAAAACTACCACGGAAACTACCAATCCGATTAAAAAAATTTTAACGGATATCGCTACTACCACGCAACTACAACCCAACACAACACAATTTTCAACCCCCCCTCTCCCCTTAGAGGGTTGGTTTATATAAAACTCACTACCACAGAAACTACCAATCCGATTTAAAAAATTTCAACGGATATCGCTACTACCACGCAACTACCACCTAACACAACACAATTTTCAACCCCCCTCCTCCTTTAGGGGCTTGGTTTATATAAAACTCACTACCACAGAAACTACCAATCTAATTAAAAAAATTCCAACAGATATCGCTACTACCACGCAACTACCACTCACCGCAACACGATTTTCAACCCCCTCCCCCTTAGGGGCTTAGTATATATAAAACTACCACAGAAACTACCAATCCAATTAAAAAAATTTCAACGGATATCGCTACTACCACGCATCTACCACCCAACACAACACAATTTTCAACCCCCCTCCTCTTTTAGGGAATTGGTTTATATAAAACTCACTACCACAGAAACTACCAATCTGATTAAAAAAATTTCAACGGATATCGCTATTACTACGCAACTACCGCCCAACACAACACAATTTTTAACCCCCTCCTCTTTTAGGGGGTTGGTTTATATAAAACTCACTACCACAGAAACTATCAATCTGATTAAAAAAAATTCAACGGATATCACTACTACCACGCAAGTACCACCCAACACAACACAATTATCAATGCCCCACCCCTCCAACCTTAAGGGGTTGGTTTATATACAACTCACTACCACAGAAACTACCAATCCGATTAGAAAAGTTTCAACGGATATCGCTACTACCACGCAACTACCATCCAACACAACAAAATTTTCAACCCCCCTCCCTCTATAGGGGGTGGTTTATATAAAACTTTCTACCACAGAAACTACCAATCCGATTAAAAAAATTTCAACGGATATTGCTACTACCACGCAACTACCACCCAACACAACACCATTTTCAACCGCCCCTCCCCCTTAGAGGGTTGGTTTATATACAACTCACTACCACAGAAACTACAATTCCGATTAAAATAATTTCAACGGATATCGTTACTACCACGCAACTACCACCCAACACAACACAATTATCAATCCTTCTTCCCGCTTAGGGGGTTAGTTTATATAAAACTCACTACTACAGGAACTACCAATCCGATTAAAAAATTTTTATAGGATATCATTACTACCACGCAACCACCACCCAACACAAAACAATTTTCACCCCCCCTGCCCCTTAGGAGGTTGGTTTATATAAAACTCACTACCACAGAAACTACCAATCCGATTAAAAAAATTTTGACGGATCTCGCTACTACCACGCAACTACCACCCAACACAACACAATTTTCAACCCCCCTCTCCCCTTAGGGGGTTGGTTTATATAAAACACACTACCACAGAAACTACCAATCCGTTTAAAAAGATTTCAACGTATTTCGCTACTACTACGCAACTACCACTAACACAACACGCTATTCAACCCTCTCTCCCCCTTAGGGGATTGGTTTATATAAAACTTACTAGCACAGCAACTATCAATCCGCGCTCAACCTCCGACCCGATCGGACGTTATTAGCGTGTTCTCCGCGAATTAACAAATAAATAGTATCATACGGTTAATTGTATATAAATTTAGCATTAAATATTGTCGTTGGTTATGAACAGTTAGTGTAGTACCCTTTCATTAACTACCCGCACATAAAAATGAGCAAAACTAAGTGTAACTCGTGCGATAAGTCAATAGCAGATGGAAAGCACCTTATATGCAGTGTTTGCGAAAATGCGTTATGCATTGCTTGCTCTGGAATGTCGGAACATACGTTTGCAAAATTTTCAACTGCAAAAAGAGCTACATGGCGTTGCAAAAATTGCAGAGGGGATGAAGGAAGCTTGAAGGTTCCAAACGAAACAACAACATACGAAGCCGATGAGTTAAAAAAAATGTTTTATTCAATATCGAGGCAACTTGCAGAATACAAAAAAGCATTAGATAGTATAAGTGATGATTATAAAGGTTTGGCTAACTTATACGAAGGTCTAAAAGAGGAAGTGGTTTCCTTGAGGCAAGACAATGCCGAGTTAAAAGCGAAACTTTCCAAAGTACTCGAGGTAAACAAGCAAAATGACAATAAAATTATGGATCTAGAAATACGCGTAAATGTGTTAGAACAACAAAGCAGATGTCTCAATTTTGAAATTCATGGTCTGGAACCGATTCCGGGGGAAGCCGATGAAAATTATAAAAAGTTAAGATTATCAGTAATTAAACTAGTGGACACACTGAATGTCGAAATTGTAGGGGCAGATATACAAGTCGCTCACAGATTACCAAGAAAGCGTCCAGACGCTATTCCATCGGTAATTGTACGCTGCTCGTCCCAGGAAATTCGGGATAAAATACTGGCTAAAAGAAAGACTATTATTACGAATAATGAAATTTTGAATAATAGAAGCGATAGAAGGTTAATATTGTTTGAAAACCTAACACCATACTATAAGCGATTGTTGTGGTTAGCGAAATCGCGAGCTGGTGATAAAGGTTGGAAGTTTGTATGGTTCAAATTTGGAAAATTATTGGCAAAAAAAGCTACTGACAGTCCAGGCGTTCTCAGAATTAATACTGAAAACGATTTAGAAAAGATTGTTTAATAAACAGGTAGTGTAGTGGATTTAGTAAGTATAGTTTAATAAGTTAGAATCTTGTTTTAGTTAGACTAGTTTAAGGATAAACATTTGTACAACTGTATTCAATTCGAATAACGACAGGTTTTACCAAAACAATACAATTCGTTTTCAATCTTTTATTAGTATATTAGATTGGAATAAGGAAAAGAACGCACATACATGTAAGTAATAATGACAATAATTGCACCGATTTATCGCTAGTATCATTGAATATTAATGGCATAAAATCCCACTTTGATGAATTCCAAACATATGTCTCACAGTCTACATTTAACATTATTGTATTAATTGAAGTAAAAGTTAAGGCAGACGAGCTATCAGCGTTTAATATCTTAGGTTATAAAATGTTCTATAAGTTACGTACTAGTATGGGAGGAGGTGGTATTATCTTGTACATTGCAAACAACATGATCTTTATTGAAAATAAATATAATACCTTAAGTTACGAGTCATTAGAAGGAACAATTAGTGCAAGTACAGGAAATAAATTTAAAATTATAATCGTGTATAGGCCACCAAATAATAGTATTGCAGAATTTTTAAAAGAGTTTAGGAACCACATAAATAATTCTTTGATATACAAAAATATTATTTTAGCTGGTGATATGAATATTAACCTCGATCAACCGGATAGCAACATTAATGAGTATGAAGCGCTATTAAATTCCGAAGGATTTAATAGATGCATCTTAGGATATACAAGGGAAGCTTTTTATCGCGAAAGTTTAGTACAATCAAGCATAGATCATATTTTTATTCGGGGTGTTTATGATAGTGTGCACTCAGGGGTTATCCACACTAGAATTTCCGATCACTACATGCTTGTTACTCACTTAATTTTTAAGGGTATCAATGCACCATCAGCTTGTTTAAAAGAAATTAGAAATGAATCTTATATAAGACGTCAACTACTTAATATGGATTTTAGTTCCTTAAACGAAAATAATGATCCGGTCTATCTGTATAAAAAAATATACTATTTATTTAATAATATTTATAAAACCAGTAACTTTGTCGAACCATCAACAAAGAATAAAACGAACCTAACAAAATACGTAACTAAAAAGGAATGGATGACTCTCGAGCTAGTTAAACAAATAGAACTTAGGGATAAATTATTTCGTAAATGGACACAAACTAAGTTACAATTGCATAGGGAAGAGTATAATCGTCATAGAAATTGGCTAATATCACAAATTAGAAAACAAAAGCACAAATATTACAGTGAACGTTTTAGTAATTCACAATCTGACACGCAGTCCATTTGGAATGAAATAAATAAATAAATTAGACAAAAAGATAAACGCTCAGTGGATGACGTTATAAAACAAGCGAGACTGAACCAAAATAATGAATGTATAGCAAATGAGTTTGGTACTTTCTTTTACAATGCTGTATACTCCACAAGACACGACTGTTCATCAAAATTTATCAACTTAAACACTATGACCAATATCCCAAATTGTAGCATATTGTTAAAATATACTTGCTCTGAATTTGTGAACAGGGAACTTTCAAAAATGAAGAAAAATAAAACCCCGGGATATGATCAAATCAGAGTAAAAGACGTTTTACTAGTAAAAACCGAAATGGTACCAATAATAGTAAGGTTAATTAACACAATTATTAAAACTACAGTTGTACCAAACTTTTTGAAAATCTCTATTGTTAGACCTATTTATAAGAAAGGAAGTTACTTGGAGTGTGGTAATTATCGACCAATATCAATATTACCGATATTAGAAAAACTCTTTGAAAAACATATTTCGGAACAAGTTAACACCTTTTTAGAAGCTAACTCAATAATCACGAAAGAACAATACGGGTTTGTTAAAGGATTAGGTACAAATAAGTTGTTGTCGGATTTTGCTGATTATGTGTATAGTAAACTAAAAGATAGTTTACACGTTTTGTGTTTATTTATAGACTATTCCAAGGCTTTCGAACTTATTGAACATGGAATACTACTAAAAAAATTGGAACAGTTGGGCTTCGGTGGGAAGACACTGGCGTTATTTTCAAACTATTTACAATATCGTAATTTTGTTGTAAAGATAAAAGATTCTTATAGTCAAGAATTTGAGCAAGATTTTGGCGTACCGCAGGGGTCTGTATTAGGACCAATCCTGTTTCTCCTATATATTAATGACCTTCCTCAAGTCATACAAACGTGTACAATATATATGTTTGCGGATGATATTTTAATAGTTTCGGTGCATAAAAGTTTAGATGTTGCCAAAAAATTTTTGCAATTAGATATGGATAACACAGCTATGTGGTCACACGATAACTTCTTAGTCATCAATGAACAAAAAACGAAATTTATGCACATAACAACACCTTATATGCAAAAGGATAGCGTGGAAATTGTCTTGCATTGTTGTAAATGTTTCCAGCTGAAAGAAATAAGAAGATATACAGCATGTTTTTCTGAATGTAAAGCTATTACGCAATGTAATACATATCAATATCTAGGGGTAACGGTAGATCACTACTTTCGTTGGGATTCACACATATCAAACGTGTGTAAAAAACTAAAACATGTCTTAGTTAAATTGTACTATATAAAGCCAATGGTTACCTATAAAATAAGAAGAATTATTTATGTCGCTTTAGCAGAGTCCGTATTGCGATACGGGCTGGAGGCATGGGGCTTTGCTAGTAAGGCTTATCTAAACCGAATTATAATAATCCAAAAAAAAATTATTAAAATTAGTATACGGCAAAGAGAATAAATTTACTTTTCAGGAAATGTTAAAAGAATGCGATTTGCTTAGTGTATACGGATTATTTTTCTATAAATTGATTATGAATAATTATTTTAAGGACACATATTTAGTAAAAGGCGCCCATATATATGATACAAGATCTAAAAGTTACGAACTACCAATTATTTTAAACAAATATGGAAAAAATACACTTTCTTATATTGTTCCAAAAATTTTTAACGAACTACCCGAAGATTGCAAAAGATTCTTAAGTATGAAAATACTAAAAACCTCATTAAAGATGTTCCTTAATGTTCATTATGCTAGCTAGTGCAAAAATTCATGACCTGCAAATTTTGCTTAAATTCTGCTTAAGTCAAAACATTGGCAGAATCCTTTGATTTATACTAAATACATCTCTATAATTATATTTACTACTATTCTGTAATTATTGTGCGGGGTTCAAAATATTCGTTTATTAATTTCTAAAAGGGAGGGTTAAGCTGCATGAAACATAGTGTTAAGTTTTTGGTAGGTATAAAGTAGTATAAAGTAGTGAATTTTTCATTTTTCATTTAAAATTAAATAATCAAGAACAATATACCAGTTAGGTCATTTACAACGTAATTTCTAGGAATAAAAGTGGATTAATTTATAATAAATATGTTTTTACTTAATTTAAATTTAATTTATAATTAAATGATTGTTGTATACTTTATAGGGTAGGATGTTTAAAAGAGTAAATGAATTATGTAGTTTATATTTTTAAGTTATGTACTATTAAGTTATAAACTGTTGATTATTTAATATGAAAAACAACTTGCAATTAATTATTACTACTGTAAATGAAGATGTACACCTGGTCAAGCAACCGCGGTTGCTTTAGGTGAAATTCAAAAGGATGCTAATAAAGATTTATTATTATTATTATTATTATTAAAATTTCAACGGATATCGCTACTACCACGCAACTACCACCCAACACAACACCATTTTCAACCCCCCCTTTAGGAGGTTGGTTTATATAAAGCTCACTACCACAGAAACTACCAATCCGATTAAAACAATTTCAACGGATATCGCTACTACCTCGCAACTACCACCCAACAGAACACAATTATCAAACCCCCCTCCTCCCTTAGAGCGTTGGTATAAATACAACTCATTACCACAGAAACTACCAATCGATTAAAATAATTTTAACGGATATCGCTACTACCACGCAGCGTCCACCCAACACAACACCATTTTCAACCCCCCTTTAAGGGGTTGGTTTATATAAAACTCACTACCACAGAAACTACCATTTCAAAAAAAAAAAATTTCAGCGTATATCGCTACTACCACGCTACTACCACCCAACACAACACAGTTATCAACCCTCTCCCCCGTAGAAGGTTGGTTTATATAAAGCTCACTACCACAGAAATTGCCAATCCGATTAAAAAAATTTCAACGGATATCGTTACTACCACGCAACCACCACCCAACACACCCAAAATTTTTAATCCCCCTCCCCCCTTAGGGGGGTTGGTTTATATAATATTCACTACCACAGAATCTACCAATCCAATTGAGAACATTTCAACGGATATCGCTACTATCCCGCAACTACCACCTAACACATCACAATTTTTAACCACCCCCCACACTAAAGGGTTGGTTTATATAAAACTCACTACCACAGAAACTACCAATCCGATTAAAAAAATTTCACGAATATCGCTACTACCACGCAACTACCACCCAACACAACACAATTATCAATGCCCTACCCCTCCTCTTTTAGGGGGTTGGTTTATATACCACTCACTACCACAGAAACTACCAATCCGACTAAAAAAATTTCAACGGACACCGCTACTGCTACACAACTACCAACCAACACAACACAATTATCAATGCCCCACCCCTCCTCCCTTAGGGGGTTGGTTTATATACAACTCACTACCACAGAAACTACCAATCCGATTAAAATAGTTTCAACGGATATCGCTACTACCACGCAACTACCACCCAACACAACAAAATTTTCAACCCCCCTCCCTCTATAGGGGGTTGGTTTATATAAAACTTTCTACTACAGAAACTACCAATCCGATTAAAAAAATTTCAACGGATATTGCTACTACCACGCAACTACCACCCAACACAACACCATTTTCAACCGCCCCTCCCCCTTAGAGGGTTGGTTTATATACAACTCACTACCACAGAAACTACCATTCCGATTAAAAAAATTTCAACGGATATCGTTACTACCACGCAACTACCACACAACACAACGTAATTATCAATCCTTCTTCCCGCTTAGGGGGTTAGTTTATATAAAACTCACTACCACAGAAACTAACAATCCGATTAAAAATTTTTTATAGGATATCATTACTACCACGCAACCACCACCCAACACAAAACAATTTTCACCCCCCTCCCCCTTAGGGGGTTGGTTTATATAAAACTCACTACCACAGAAACTACCAATCCGATTAAAAATTTTTTAACAGATATCGCTAACTACCACGCAACCACCACTCACCGCAACACGATTTTCAACCCCCTCCCCCTTAGGGGCTTAGTATATATAAAACTACCACGGAAACTACCAATCCGATTAAAAAAATTTTAACGGATATCGCTACTACCACGCAACTACAACCCAACACAACACAATTTTCAACCCCCCCTCTCCCCTTAGGGGGTTGCTTTATATAAAACACACTACCACAGAAACTACCAATCCGTTTAAAATGATTTCAACGTATATCGCTACTACTACGCAACTACCACTAACACAACACGCTATTCAACCCTCTCTCCCCCTTAGGGGATTGGTTTATATAAAACTTACTAGCACAGCAACTATCAATCCGATTAAAAGAATTTCAACGGATATCGCTACTAACACGCAACTACCACCCAACACAACACCATTTTCAACCCCCCCTTTAGGAGGTTGGTTTATATAAAGCTCACTACCACAGAAACTACCAATCCGATTAAAACAATTTCAACGGATATCGCTACTACCTCGCAACTACCACCCAACACAACACAATTATCAAACCCCCCTCCTCCCTTAGAGCGTTGGTATAAATACAACTCATTACCACAGAAACTACCAATCGATTAAAATAATTTTAACGGATATCGCTACTACCACGCAACGTCCACCCAACACAACACCATTTTCAACCCCCCTTTAAGGGGTTGGTTTATATAAAACTCACTACCACAGAAACTACCATTTCAAAAAAAAAAAATTTCAGCGTATATCGCTACTACCACGCTACTACCACCCAACACAACACAGTTATCAACCCTCTCCCCCTTAGAAGGTTGGTTTATATAAAGCTCACTACCACAGAAATTACCAATCCGATTAAAAAAATTTCAACGGATATCGCTACTACCACGCAACTGCTACCCAACACAACACAATTATCAAACCCCCTCCTCCGTTAGAGGGTAGGTTTATATACAACTCATTACCACATAAACTACCAATCCGATTAAAGAAATTTTAACGGATATTGCTACTACCACGCATCTACCACCCAACACAACACCATTATCACCTCCCCCCCCATTAAGGGGTTGGTTTATATAAAACTCACTACCACAGAAACTACCTTTTCGAAAAAGCAAATTCAGCGTATATCGCTACTACCACGCAACTACCACCCAACACAACACAGTTATCTACCCTCTCCCCCTTAGAAGGTTGGTTTATATAAAGCTGACTACTACAGAAATTACCAATGCGATTAAAAACATTTCAATGGATATCGCTACTACCACGCAACTACCACCCAACACAACACAATTATCAAGCCCCCTGCTCCCTTAGAGGTTTGGTTTATATACAACTCACTACCACAGAAACTACCAATTCAAATAAAAAAATTACAACGTATATCGCTACTACCACGCAACTACCACCCAACACAACACCATTTTGAACCCTCCTTAGGGGGTTGGTTTATATAAAACTCACTACCACAGAAACTACCATTTTGATTAAAAAAATTTCAACGTATATCGCTGCTACCACGCAACTACCACCCAACACAACACAATTATCAACCCCCCTCCCACTATAGGGGATTGGTTTATATAAAACTCACTACCACAGAAACTACCAACCCGATTAAAATAATTTCAATGGATATCGCTACTACCACGCAACTACCACCCAACACAACACCATTTTCAACCCCCCTTAGGGGGTTGGTTTATATAAAACTCACTACCACAGAAACTACCAATCCGATTATAAAAATTTCAACGGATATCGTTATTACCACGGCACTACCTACCCAACACAACACGATTTACAACTCCCCCTCCCCTCTAGGTGGGTTTGTTTATATAAATCCACTACCACCGAAACAAATACGATTTTCAACCCTCTTCCCTCTTAGTGAGGTTGGTTTATATAAAACTCACTACCACAGAAACTACCAATCCGATTTAAAAAATTTCATCGGATATCGCTAACTACCACGCAACTA
Source organism: Platerodrilus igneus (assembly GCA_036346225.1). NCBI lineage: Eukaryota > Metazoa > Arthropoda > Insecta > Coleoptera > Lycidae > Platerodrilus > Platerodrilus igneus. The sequence goes on along the minus strand of JARFIW010001741.1, from coordinate 149,682 downwards.
CCACTCACCGCAACACGATTTTCAACCCCCTCCCCCTTAGGGGCTTAGTATATATAAAACTACCACAGAAACTACCAATCCGATTAAAAAATTTTTAACGGATATCGCTACTACCACGCAACTACCACCCAACACAACACAATTTTCAACCCTCCTCCTCTTTTAGGGAATTGGTTTATATAAAACTCACTACCACAGAAACTACCAATCTGATTAAAAAAATTTCAACGGATATCGCTACTACTACGCAACTACCGCCCAACACAACACAATTTTCAACCCCCCTCCTCCTTTAGGGGGTTGGTTTATATAAAACTCACTACCACAGAAACTATCAATCTGATTAAAAAAATTTCAACCGATATCGCTACTACCACGCAACTACCACCCAACGCAACACAATTTTCAACCCTCCTCTCTCTTAAGGAGGTTGGTTTCTATAAAACGCACTACCACAGAAACTTCCAATCCAATTAAAAAAATTTCGACGGATATCGCTACTACCACGCAACTACCAACCAACACAACACAATTTTCAACCCCCCTCCTCCTTTAGGGGGTTGGTTTATTTAAAACTCACTAGCACAGAAACTACCAATCTGATTAAAAAAATTTCAACAGATATCGCTACCACCACGCAACTATCACCCAACACAACACGATTTTTGCCTCTTTCCCCTAGGAGATTAGTTTATATAAAACTTACTACCACAGAAACTACCAACCCGATTAAAATAATTTCAACGGATATCGCTACTACCACGCAACTACCACCCAACACAACACCATTTTCAACCCCCTTAGGGGGTTGGTTATACAAAACTCACTACCACAGAAACTACTATTTTGATTAAAAAATTTCAAAGTATATCGCTACTACCACGCAACTACCACTCAACACAACACAATTATCAACCTTTTCTCCTTAGGATATTGTTTTATATAAAGCTCCTTACCACAGAAACTACCAATCTGAATTACAAAATTTCAACGGATATCGCTACTACCACGCAATTACCACCCAACATAACACAATTATCAACCCACTCCCCCCCTTAGGAGGTTGGTTTATATAAAGCTCACTAAAACAGAAACTACCAATCCGATTAAAAAGATTTTAACGGATATCATTACTACCACGTGACCACCACCCAACACAACACAATTACTAACCCCCTACCCTCTTAGGAGGGTGGTTTATATAAAATTCTCTACCACAGAAACTACCAATTTGATTAAAAAAATTTCAACGGATAGCGCTACTACCACTCAACTACCACTCAACACAACACAATTATCAATTCCCCTTCCCGCTTAGGGAGTTAGTTTATATAAAACTCATTACCACAGAAATTACCAATCCGATTAAAAAAATTTCAACGGATATCGGTACTACCACGCAACCACCACCCAACACAACACAATTTTTAATCCCCTTCCCCCCTTAGGGGGTTGGTTTATATAATACTCACTACCACAGAAACTACCAGTCCGAATTAAAAATTTCAACGGATATCGCTACTACCACACAACTACCACCCAACACAACACAATTTTCAACCCCCCTCCTCCTTTAGGGGGTTGGTTTATATAAAACTCACTACCACAGAAACTACCAATCCAATTAAAAAAATTTCAACGGATATCGCTACTACCACGCAACTACCGCCCAACACAACACAATTTTTAATCCCCTTCCCCCCTTAGGGGGTTGGTTTATATAATACTCACTACCACAGAAACTACCAATCGAATTAAAAACATTTCAACGGATATCGCTACTACCCCGCAACTACCACCCAACACAACAAAATTTTCAACCCCCTTCCCTCCTAGGAGGTTGGTTTATATAAAACACACTACCACAGAAACTACCAATCCGATTAAAAAAATTTCATACGGATATCGCTACTACCACGCAACTACCACCCAACACAACACAATTATCAACCTCCCCTTAGGAGTTGGTTTATATAAACTCACTACCACAGAAACTACCAATCCTGATTAAAAAATTTCAACGGATATCGCTACTACCACGCAACTACCACCCAACACAACACAATTATCAACCCCTCCCCTTTAGGGGTTGGTTTATATAAACTCACTACCACAGAAACTACCAATCCGATTTAAAAATTTCAAGGGATATCGCTACTACCACGCAACTACCACCCAACACAACACAATTATCAACCCCTCCCCTTAGGAGTTGGTTTATATAAACTCACTACCACAGAAACTACCAATCTGATTAAAAATTTCAACGGATATCGCTACTACCACGCAACTACCACCCAACACAACACAATTTTCAACCCCTCTCCTTTAGGGGTTGGTTCATATAAAACCCACTACCACAGAAACTACCCATCCGATTAAAAAAATTTTAACGGATGTCGCTACTACCACGCAATTACCACCCAACACAACACAATTATCACCCCCCCCCTTAGGGGGTTGGTTTATATATAACTCACTACCACAGAAACTACCAATCCGATTAAAAAATTTCAACGGATATCGCTACTACCACGCAACTACCACCCAACACAACATAATTATCAAACCCCTCCCCTCTTAGGGTGTTGGTTTATATAAAGCTCACTACCACAAAAACTACCAATCCGATTAAAAATTTCAACGGATATCGCTACTACCACGCAACTACCACCCAACACAACACAATTTTCAACCTTCCCCTTAGGGGTTGATTTATATACAACTCACTACCACAGAAACTACCAATCCGATTTAAAAAATTTCAACGCATATCGCTACTACCACGTAACTACCACCCATCACAACACAATTATCAACTGCCCCTCAACCTTAGGGAGTTGGTTTATATACAACTCACTACCACAGAAATGACCAATCCGATTAAAAAAATTTTAACGGATATCGTTACTACCACGCAACCACCACCCAACACACCCACAATTTTTAATCCCCCTCCCCCTTTAAGGGGTTGGTTTATATAATATTCACTACCACAGAATCTACCAATCCAATTGAGAAAATTTCAACGGATATCGCTACTACCCCGCAACTACCACCTAACACAACACAATTTTACCCCCCCCCCTTAAAGGGTTGGTTTATATAAAACTCACTACCACAGAAACTACCAATCCGATTAAAAAAATTTCACGGATATAGCTACTACCACGCAACTACCACCCAACACAACACAATTATCAATGCCCTACCCCTCCTCTTTTAGGGGGTTGGTTTATATACAACTCACTACCACAGAAACTACCAATCCGACTAAAAAAATTTCAACGGATATCGCTACTGCTACGCAACTACCAACCAACACAACACAATTATCAATGCCCCACCCCTCCTCTCTTAGGGGGTTGGTTTATATACAACTCACTACCACAGAAACTACCAATCCGATTAAAAAAAATTCAACAAATATCGCTACTACCACGCAAGTACCACCCAACACAACACAATTATCAATGCCCCACCCCTCCAACCTTAAGGGGTTGGTTTATATACAACTCACTACCACAGAAACTACCAATCCGATTAAAAAAGTTTCAACGGATATCGCTACTACCACGCAACTACCACCCAACACAACAAAATTTTCAACCCCCCTCCCTCTATAGGGGGTTGGTTTATATAAAACTTTCTACCACAGAAACTACCAATCCGATTAAAAAAATTTCAACGGATATTGCTACTACCACGCAACTACTACCCAACACAACACAATTATCAATCCTTCTTCCCGCCTAGGGGGTTAGTTTATATAAAACTCACTACCACAGAAACTACCAATCCGATTAAAAAATTTTTATAGGATATCGTTACTACCACGCAACCACCACCCAACACAAAACAATTTTCACCCCCCCTCCCCCTTAGGGGGTTGGTTTATATAAAACTCACTACCACAGAAACAACCTTTTCGAAAAAGCAAATTTAGCGTATATCGCTACTACCACGCAACTACCACCCAACACAACACAGTTATCTACCCTCTCCCCCTTAGAAGGTTGGTTTATATAAAGCTGACTACTACAGAAATTACCAATGCGATTAAAAACATTTCAATGGATATCGCTAGTACCACGCAACTACCACCCAACACAACACAATTATCAAGCCCCCTGCTCCCTTAGAGGGTTGGTTTATATACAACTCACTACCACAGAAACTACCAATTTAAATAAAAAAATTACAACGTATATCGCTACTACCACGCAACTACCACCTAACACAACACCATTTTGAACCCCCCCTTTAGGGGGTTGGTTTGTATAAAAGCTATCTACCACAGAAAGTATCATTTTGTTTAAAAAAATTTCAACGTATATCGCTACTACCATGCAGCTACTACCCATTACAACACAATTATCAACCTCCTCCCCCTTTAGGAGGTTGGTTTATATAAAGCTCACTACCACAGAAACTACCAATCCGATTAAAAAAATTTCAACGGATATCGCTACTACCACGCAACTACCACCCAACACAACAAAATTTTCAACCCCCCTCCCTCTATAGGGGGTTGGTTTATATAAAACTTTCTACCACAGAAACTGCCAATCCGATCAAAAAAATTTCAACGGATATCGTTACTACCACGCAACTACCACCCAACACAACACAATTATCAATCGTTTTTCCCGCCTAGGGGGTTAGTTTATATAAAACTCACTACCACAGAAACTACCAATCCGATTAAAGAAATTTTAACGGATATTGCTACTACCACGCATCTACCACCCAACACAACACCATTTTCACCCCACCCCCCCTTAAGGGGTTGTTTTATATAAAACTCACTACCACAGAAACTACCTTTTCGGAAAAGCAAATTCAGCGTATATCGCTACTACCACGCAACTACCACCCAACACAACACAGTTATCTACCCTCTCCCCCTTAGAAGGTTGGTTTATATAAAGCTGACTACTACAGAAATTACCAATGCGATTAAAAACATTTCAATGGCTATCGCTACTACCACGCAACTACCACCCAACACAACACAATTATCAAGCCCCCTGCTCCCTTAGAGGTTTGGTTTATATACAACTCACTACCACAGAAACTACCAATTCAAATAAAAAATTACAACGTATATCGCTACTACCACGCAACTACCACCTAACACAACACTATTTTCAACCCCCCTTTAGGGGGTTGGTTTGTATAAAAGCTATCTACCACAGAAAGTATCATTTTGTTTAAAAAAATTTCAACGTATATCGCTACTACCACGCAACTACTACCCAACACAACACAATTATCAACCCCCTCCCCCTTAGGAGGTTGGTTTATATAAAGCTCACTACCACAGAAACTACCAATCCGATTAAAAAAATTTCAACAGATATCGCTACTACCAGGCAACTACAACCCAACACAACACAATTATCACACCCCCTCCTCCCTTAGAGGGTTGGTTTATATACAACTCACTACCACAGAAACTACCAATTTAAATAAAAAAATTACAACGTATATCGCTACTACCACGCAACTACCACCCAACACAACACAATTATCAACCCCCTCCCCCTTTAGGAGGTTGGTTTGTATAAAGCTCACTACCACAGAAACTACCAATCCCATTAAAAAAATTTCAAGGGATATCGCTACCATTACGCAACTGCCACTCAACACAAAATAATTTTCAACTTCGTCTCCCTTTAGGAGGTTGGTTTATATAAAATTCACTACTACAGAAACTAGCAATTCGATTAAAAAAATTTTATGGGATATCGCTACTACCACACAACACAATTAAATTGGAAGAGGGAAGAACCAAGATATCAGTCACCTGCTCAGAGTATTGAACTGTTGGATATCAATATTTCTTTTTTATAGAGGTATAGAGAATGTCCGCCGACACAGGAGAAGCGTTTTCATTGCCGCTCCTGAAACAGGATTTAGGGCATGTAGTACATGCATGCTTATGAGAATAAACACACATGTCCACGAAGCAACCATAACCTGAATAAACTCCTTTTCTCTTGGTCGGTACCTAGGGGGCAAATTTGCAATACCAATTTTCATTGTGTTCTATATATGCAGCGCTACCAGTCTACGCTATTTCAAGAAATCTGAGCACATTCTCCAATGACTGCTGCATTAATGACTTTGGGTAATTTTTGATAGAAACTCTAATGTAGAATGGTAGGTTTTTGTTATGTCAGACAATTGCGAGGCTATTTTTATGTGGTTTTTGTTAAAAAATCTTTCTGGATAGTCCGCATAAAGAAGTTCTCGGTTAAATTGATAAGTGCTATAAAGTGGAATTGAAAAATATTCTCCATGCCTTTTAAAATATTGTCCTTGAGTTGTTTTCGGTATGGTAGTAAGATGTAATTTTTCAGCACATGTAAAGGTTTTAAGGATTGCAAAAAAAGTATTTCAGCAAACATGCAACAGTAAATGCCGCAATCATAGCCATTTCTTTGTTGCGGTATATCAGTAGGAGTATGTAATGTCCAATCTTTCAAGTTGAAAATCTTTGTTTTGGATGCGGAAATGAGCCCCATAAAGTTGAAAAAGTAGCCAGACAGCATGTACATCATCACTATTACCTAAACTATTCAAATTTAAAATAATTTTGTATCGGTTAAGAACAATAAATAATGTGCAATGGCTGTGTTTTATTAACGGAAAAAGAACAATATTCTTATCCGGAAGTTTGTATCTTAACATATATCGAAGACCATTTTCAAAAGCCGTATCCATTTCTAAATAGCTCAAAACTATTGCTTCCGCTGGAAAAATCGTTTGTGATGAAAAACTATGTTGGTGGTCCTTATGGAGTAAAGCAACATAAACGTTTAATATTGAATCATTAGTAAACCAGTCAATGTCGCTCTCATTGCTTGCAGGCACCAAGCACTGCAAGTCGGAAGGATAAATGGATCTGCCATAAATACAAAACTCTCTATTTTTATGAACTTTTTCTGTAAAGGTGCTCCAGATATCACATTCTTGTTTATCAAATTCAATTATTTTATTCTGCCGTTTATGAAATTTATAACGTAGTTCTTTAGTGACTGTAGTTGAAAAAGGAGGGGGCGTGAAGTTGATCAAACTAGTCTTGGTTACAGTAGTTTCTGGCAAAATGTTTAAAGTGGGTTCGTGATATTTACTTTTAACCAACCCGTTTTCTAATAACTTAGAGACTAGAAATGTAGTTTGACCATCATCCGCTTTAAGTACACCTTCTTTAGCGCCTTTTACAACCAATATGTTTCGAGGCTTTTTCCTGCCACTTTTAAAACCCCGCTTTTTTCGAAGAAATTTAGATAATTTTAAAAAGTGCTGTTGTTGATTATCAATTCCAATTGCCATCATTGCAGCAGTTATATGATGACATTGCTTTCCAATTTTACAGGTACAACTCTCTTTTGGATATAAGGTAACCATGTATTTTTGATTTTTTGAAGATACTATAAAAACTTGCTCATCTGGTATGAGTTTTACATTATTGTTAAGAAGTAACATTTTAGCTAAAGCAAAATTTGTAAAAGGCTTTTCTGCAATCGGTTCTTCTTTTTTCGGTGAAATAGCAAAATCTCTATTTTTAAATATATAAGGCAATTTATCAAGTGGAAGATGCGTCGTTGGATATACAACTGTTGTTGAATCTTGGATAAGATGTTGGCTTTTAAGTAATAATTCCCTGTGTTACACAATCCTCTAATTATTTCCTTGTGATAGCACAAGTCTAGCTGGTACAATAGCAAAACTAGTACTTGCACTAGAACTTCTTTTCTCTCAATAAGTCTGTTAAGGACCGCATTAAAACTTTCCGCCGGATTAATAGTAATGCCGCTACCCGGAGTGTAAATATCATGAGAAATGAGCTTCTATTTACCACTTTGCAAAACAGCTTGCTGGAGGTGCTTATTATAATATTTTGTAAACTGTTCAGACCACTGTTTTTTCATTTGTTCCAGTAGTAACAAATATTCTTGTTCTGAATTGGAGTTCAACAGATTCCAAACATGTTTTTTGTATACAATTTCATCTCCATCAGAATGTTTATGGGTTGTGACCCAATGCTTTACATCCCTCTGTATGTGATTCCAACAAAAAAAATAGGGGCTATCTGGAAACGTTTTCTTAATCGCTGCTGTTATAGCTGCTTCTATATCAGTCACAAAAATTTTGTCTTTTAAGGAGTCCCCTAACACCAATTTCACACTTTCCATAAAATTTAAATGGACTTTTTCCTTTTTAGTATGATGAATTAAGTAAATTAAAGGTATAACAGGTTCGCTACTAAAGATTACATGTCTGTAAGTAAGAGATGAAATATAGAAGTCGCCAATATTGAATGTTGTATCATAATTGATAACTACATTATGGAATTTATCAATTTTTTGTAACCATTGAATCGAATCCTTACTGTATAAAACACAAGAAAATTCTGGAAGAAGTCTTAAATCGACAACAAATCCATTTAGCTCTTCAACCAGAATATATAAAGCGCATATGTCATCTCTAGAAATTAATTTGTTTTGCCTTTCATTGCCAACTGAATTGCAAACCTGCTTATGGTCACGAGGCAATAATATTGGTGCAACTGCTGGACGAATACCCCAAATGTTAAAGATTTTTTAGGTTTTATGAGGATCTATGTGTAAGCTTTGCTTTTGTTTATCCAATTGACTTTTTGCAGTCATCAAGTGCATTCGGTGCATGTTGTGTCTTCTATTACCATGAGGATAACTTGGCAAGTTATTAAAGCACCCAACATAGTGGACCAAAGTTGTTTCTGAATATTGCTTTCCGTTGTCGTATAAAATAATACCTCGCCTTTTAAAATTAGTTTCACCACTATGCTCAAAATAATGATAAGTAATAAGTGGAGTTGAACGTGGTAAATGTTTGATTCCAGTGCGTTTCCAACTGTATTGATCGCTTTTCCAGTCTTTCCAATTTTCATTTCGAATTAGAAAATTTTCTCCTGGTTGTGGTTTAACTGGTATTGCACTATAAATTATAATTGGATAAGCAACACATTGTTAAGAACAAAAATTGATAAGTTTACTTATATCTACTATGTTTGGTGTCTATAAAGGTAGCATGATATCCGGCTTGTTTTGTAATCAAAAAATATTTAAGTAAAAGAAAACAAGAAAAAGAAAGATGCGTAAAGTTAGCCGCACTACAGGCTACGAGAATTAATATGAATTCTTACGAAGAATATAAAACGAGGACTTGTTTGCCAGGTAGACGCAAAATTACGTCTGTGAAGTTGGTCCCACCCATGCAAGATTTTAGAATTTAGTCGCTGCATATCGTTTGTTTAAGTTTGGTTTGCCATTTTCAACGTTTATTTAGGCCTGCAGATGCGCGGAATTTGAAAAAAATTAATTGGATAGAGCCAAATTTGCACCAACCGCGTCCATGTAAGATTTAAAAATTTTATCATGGCAAATCGTTTGTTTAGAATTGTTTTGCCATTTTCGACATTTGTTTAAAACTATAGATGCGCGAATTTTTAAAAATTAAATTGCATGGGGCCATATTCGCACTAACTCCATCCTTGCAAGGTTGTGAAATTTTGTCATTGCAAAATAGTGAAACAATTCTAAACAAACTATTTGAAATGACAAAATTTTAAAATATTGGTAGGACGGAGTTGGTGCGATTATGGCCCCATGCAATTTCATTTTTTAAAATCTGCGCATCTAAAGGTCTAAACAAACGTCGAAAATAGTAAAACAATCCTAAGCAAACCATATGCATCGACAACATTTTTAAATCTTGCATGGGCGGGGTTTGTGTGAAGTTGGCCCCGCCCATTTTATATTTTAAAAATGTTCCTGTAGGCCTAAACAAACGTCGAAAATGGCAAAACAAACAATCGGCAGCGACAAAATTATAAAATCTTGCATGGGCAGAGCCAACTTCACAGACGTCAGGTCAGGTATGAGATATTCAAAATCAAATATAGGTATTAATTATTCTCAAAGGAAATGAAATTTGTATTTGTAAGGTTAAGGTAAACCTTTAGTAAACAATTTTTCTAGATAAATTTGTTATTGAACTCAAATGCTTGTATATATAACGACGAATTTATAAAACATATAAAACTCTACTTTTCTGGAAAGTGAAGTTTGTTAAAACTAACCACAATAGGTTTTAGCAATATAAATTCTTATCAAAACACACAATCTCCCTATGAACATTTAATAAATTAAATTAAACTACAATTGTTTCAAGCCTCAACTGTGCCCATCCTCAGGTTGTAGAAAAAACTTAAAATAAAATTTCATTGAAGAACATACTGGAATACAAATTAATAGTACAACGTGGCTAACTATAATTTAAGTTACCTTACATAAAAAAACAATTCTTAATAACATATAGCTGTAGATTTACAACATTTTTAAATTTACAGCCCCTCCATGGAACGATTTAATCTGAAAACGATATTTAAAAAACCTTTTTTACAAGTACCCCCTTTTTTTGAAAATCGGAACGTTTGACCATGACCAAGCATTGCTTTAGTTGTTCCAAACATAGTTCTATAGAGACAATTCCATAAGTCAAACTAAACTAAAGGCCTTTGGGCAAACAGATAACCGGACCAATTGTAAAAATTTCTTCTTGTTCCAATGGCTATCTTTTTATACTGAATGTTACAAAATGTTTGTGCTATAATTAGGCACGAATTAGGCACCATTTTGCGCTGTTAAAACTAAGTTATATTAATAAAATTATTGCTTCGGCCAAGTTCACGTAGCCGCACTGCTTCGAAATTTTGAAAAAAATTTTGCGTCATAATTAGGCGCCCATTAGGCGCCCATTGGGCGCCATTTTTGCACCCTTGAAATAAAATTTTGCGCCCACTTGGGAAACAAGTTATTTAGAAAATCTGTAGGTGCGTTTTACGCACCTACGGAAATTTCCTAAATAACTTGTTTGCCAGATTTTTTGGAAAAAACGAAAGATGTGCGGCTGTGCGAATTTGGCCTGAAAAAAAATGGTTTTTAAAATAACTCGAATGATAAGAAGGCGCAAAATTTAGTTTTACGGAGTAAAATAGCGCCTAATTGGCGTCTAATTATAGCACAAACATTTTTGTAAAATTCAAAAAAAGTGTGGCTGACTTCACGCACCTTAAAAATTAGTATTATAAATGAGTATTTCGATATCTTTTCAAATAAGAGAATTATTAACAAAAATTTACCTAACCATGTGCTCAGGTTTTCCACTATGTATGTCGCGTTATAGGTGATATGACAGATAGATATGATAGATAATAATATTCGTGAAAAGTTAGCCACTCTGCACTATATTTACGTGGCTGCACCATTTTAGTGCTGATAGTAATTAATCGATTCCGAAAATTAGAATTAAAAATCTCTGTTAAGTCACTCTATATAAAACAATAAAAGCTTACAAACACAAATGAAATAGGTATGGGTTTATGAAGCAAATAATTTTTAACGGTTGCATGTTTCCTATGCAATACTGCATAAAATGGAATAAGCAAGTCAGCTGTTTGATTCTTTTCTTTGTAACCGACTCAGGCGGCACAAAAGAAATGCCGGATGGAGATAATAAATTTCAAACAATGCAAAATTAAACAAGCAATATTAGGTTGATGATTATTTGTTGTTGACGACTTACTAGATAGATTTCTAAATTCTTACACCAACATGTAAAGTAACATTTAACTGTTTTCGTTTATAATTATGAAAGTTTGATCGATCTTATAACGACAGTGATAAAAGTCGAACTCCATCAAAAATCTTTACAACCTATTTTTAAATTGCGCTTGTCTATCAATATTTGAGTGTATGATCAACGATAGTAAGGCGGGTAATAAAGGCAATCCATGAAAAGTTACTTCTGCTACACATAAAATATACTATTTTTTCTTCAAACGGTCTGCAAAATATACGAAAACTTCTAATTTGCACGTATTTATTTTTACAGATACGAATTTTCCGTGTTTGATTAATATTTAAGGTTGCTTAGGTTCCGTGACCCCAGCCGGCCCACTTCACAATTTAAAAAAATTATAATACATAAACATTGCACCATTGAACCATTATGCACCAACTTCACATTTTATTACACCCCTTCAGTTAAATATTTATTGACATATTTATAGTGCGCGGCCAGGATAACGTGACCCTATAGCCGGTCGACATTTCAAAATAAAAATTGAAACATACTACCGTTTTTAGAAAGCAATGTACCCCTGTGCACCACCAAAATTTATTGTCTGACCCTTTCTTAAACCACCTTCACCCCCTCCAGATTTCATTTTTGCAAAATTTTTATTAAAACATTTATATATAGAATGCATTCATTATACACCATCTAGCAGTTACCTCACATTCTTTTGAACCCTTTTGGCTAAGAACTTATTTGCAATATAAATAAAAAAATTAACCCATTTTGTAAAGTTTTATTTGTATTAGGTTTTGGTAATTTAATTTATGTAAACTTTCACGCATTTTGGGAGTGATGTACACGAAACACATACATTTTACTTCACCATTCATTATAGAAAGAGGTTTATTTTCATTTTGCTCTGCACAAGTAAGTTTTGATTATTTAGAAATCTTGTCTGCTTTATTACTGTAGATACTAGTTGATATTGAAAATCAAAATTTTTTTATTTACCTTAATTTTTCAGATGCGTAACATATGATACGTATCAAACTTCTGTTGTAGTAAACGTTTATTTACGAAATGGAACGATTTGACGCCGTCGTTTCGGCACGGCCGATTTGGTGTATGGACGTGTCGATGCAAGGACATTTCGGCGCAAGGACGATTCGGCGCAGAAATGTATGGACGCGCAAAGTTACTTCCTATTTGTCCATATTACAATATTGTGCATATCTGCAGTGTTGTGGCGAAAATAGTCTTGAGGTTAACTTAGGTTAGTATTAGAAGAGTTTTACTAACAATAGAAAATAATAGATTAAGCTCATATGCGAAGATAGTGTTGAAGCGAAAACAGAATTGAGGTATCAACGTTTCTGCGCCGAAAAGTCTCTAACTGAACAGTCCCTGCGTCAAAAAGTTCCTGCGCAGAAACTTCCTTGTGCCAAAACGTCCTTGGGCCGAATCGGCCTCGCCGATACGTCTTGGACTGGTTTATTTAAGTATTACGTTCCTTTAGTCCTGTAGTATACATACTGAAAAATCAATTCTAATTTTAGGTGACTTGAGTTTATTATCTATATTTACTTAACGTAATGCTCGAGGGTTTGGGGGCAGTTGCGTGGTAGTAGCGATATCCGTTGAAATTTTTTTAATCGGATTGGTAGTTTTTGTGGTAGTGAGTTTTATATAAACCAACCCCCTAAGGGAAGAGGGGGTTGAAAATCGTGTTGTATTTGGTGGTAGTTGCGTGGTAGTAGCGATATCCGTTGAAATTTTGTTAATCGGATTGGTAGCTTCTGTGGTAGTGAGCATTATATAAACCAACCCCCTAAGGAGGGAGGGGGCGGGTTGAAAATCGTATTGTGTTGGTTGGTAGTTGCGTGGTAGTAGCGATACCCGTTAAAATTTTTTTAATCGGATTGGTAGTTTCTGTGATAGTGAGTATTATATAAACCAACCCCCTAAGGGGTGTTGTGTTAGGTGGTAGTTGCGTGGAAGTAGCAATATCCGTTGAAATTTTTTTAATCGGATTGGTAGTTCCTGTGGTACTGAGTATTATATAAACCAACCCTAAGGATGGAGGAGGGCGGGTTGAAATTGTATAGTGTTGGGTGGTAGTTGCGTGGTAGTAGCGATATCCGTTGAAATTTTTTTAATCAGATTGGTAGTTTCTGTGGTAGTGAGTATTATATAAACCAACCCTTTAAGGGGGAGAGGAGTCGAAAATCGTGTGGAGTTTGGTGGTAGTTGCGTGGTAGTAGCGATATCCGTTAAAATTTTTTTTTGATTGGTAGTTTCTGTGGTAGTGAGTATTATATAAACCAACCTACTAAGAAGGGAGGGGCGGGTTGTAAGTCGTATTGTGTTGGGTGGTAGTTGCGTGGTAGTAGGGATATCCGTTGAAATTTTTTTAATCGGATTGGTAGTTCTTGTGGTAGTGAGTATTATATAAACCAACCCCCTAAAAGGGAGGGCGGATTGAAAATCGTGTTGAGTAGGGGGGTAGGGCCGGTCCTAATTCAAAACGTGTTCAGACGTATTTTCCATATGTAAAATACACGTGCACCGTTTTGAATTAGGATCGGCCTTATATAATTTCAATGTAAAATAGTTGTGAAAACATTTCAATGTAAAATAGTTGTGAAAACATGAATTCTTATATAATTTCAAATGTAAAATACTTGTGGGCACGTTTTGAATTAGGATCGGCTTTATATTACTTTCAACGGACCATACATACTTCAAAACACACGTATGTTGAAAAATGTAAGTGCAGAGAAAATGTGTGTAGATGTTTTGAATTTGGTTTTCTAGCGAGAAGTTATAAAGTATGACAGATGCAAAATATCGCATTCAAGTCAATTGTGTTTAATTAAAGTGGATTCTGATTTATGTTTTTTATTTATGTTTAGAGGCTGCAAATACACATGGGCCGGTTTCAATTCAAAATGTGTTCACTCTTGTGATAGGTTGAAAAGTGTGTTGGCAAAGTACGCAGATGGTGGTAATCTGCTATATAAGAAGATTGCTCCTAATATTAATTTAATTAGTCGAAGTTTACTGCATATATTTACATACAAACATGTATATAATTGATATTCAGGGATTTAAATACAAGAAAAACGAGTTTGTGTGCAAAGAAATTGCGGTTTTGGACTTGTTGGAAGGTGTTGTTTGACATCAAATTTTTAAACTGCCAATGCAGTCTAGTTGTTTTAGCCAAGATCATATAAAACATAACGACTGGGTGACAAGGAATATTCATGGTCTTTCTTGGGATGAATCTTCAACGACTGGAATGGTGTTATCATATACAGCGCTTTATTTGAAGCAAATTATCCGACCCGGTGAAGAAGTATTTGTGAAGGGTCTAGAAAAGAAGAAATTGATTGAAACCTATCTAATGCAAAACGTTGTAACTGATATGCTTGCACTAGGTTGTCTTAAGCTATCGGAGTTAAAAATCAACAACCGTTTAAAATATAACATCCATTGTTATAGACACAGCAATAATAATATGCAATGTGCAAAACAAAATACCTTGTTATTAAAAGAATGGCTTGATAATAATAAAAAACAATAGAAAGATTGTGTCTGTATTATTTATTTTAATATAATTTTACAATGTTAACCGAAGCAAATTATTCGACCCGGTGAAGAAGTATGTGGAAGGGTCTAGAAAAGAAGAAATGGATGAAAACCTATCTATTGCAAAATGTTATAGGCACGGCAATAATAGTCTGCAATGTTCAAAACAAAATACTTTGTTATTAAAAGAATGGTTTGATAATAATAAAAAACAATAGAAAAGATTGTGTCTGTATTATTATTGTAGCCAGTAAGAAATCTTTAATGCTGATGTCTGCAGAAAAAACAATTAAACTCAGACGGCACGAATGGGACTCTCAACCCTGAAAGCAATTATAATTGATCAACGCAATAGCTCTTTACTGGTTTTACAACATTTAACAAATTGTACAGATATCTCGAAAGATTTGCCAAAGACAGACAAACAGATAGACAGACTGACTGCACCAATTTTCTCATTCTCGCTTTTAAAGAATAACAAGTCGTAGTTATTAAATCGCGAACTCAGTTTATCTGCAAGAAATATATAAACGACGAAATTTATGAAATGCTCCAACTTCAAAAAACTAGAAATAAATCTATTGAAATATATGCTAACGTTGCAATTGGTGGATCTGCTCACGGAGTAAACAATTTTTTCCAGCACTTCATTTGGATTGACTATAAACTACACAATAATTTTAACCTAACCACTATCATTATTCTTTCCTGACAAGGGTAATTTTAAAAAAAGTTTTCATTTTTGATTTGTTCTATAGAACACAACTACAACTTGACAATAAAGATTGAGCGATTATCACACACATATCTTGAGTATATATAAAGATATTAAACAACAAGAACAGCAGAAAATTCAACCCATGTCAGACAGCTTTTTTTCTTGTCAACAATAGTCTAGTCTAATGCTTCTTCAGCATTTGCATTTCCATAGTTACGTACTAAAGGCAACTCTGCAATTTTAGATCACATGCATTTCTAATTTCAATTACCAAAAAATATGAAAGCATCTATTTGAAATGCATTTCTAACTTTAATCGCAAAAAAAATGAGAGCATCTATTCGAAATATGCACACAGATTAAAAGTCAAAAATTGTTTTACACCGTTCTGTAAACTGAGATTACGTAGTTATTAAATCGGGAGTAATGTGAAATGAAACACACAATGTATTTTTCTTTATTGTAATTTATAAAATACATATACTACATCACTCAATAAGTCCGTAGGATGATACATAGATGGCGTTGCTATGTAATAATCCATATGATTTGTAGGAAGTACTAACCTTAAAAAGATATCTGTCAAAATTTCATGACAATCCGACGATTAGTTTACAAGTTACAGAGGTTCAAGTGACGATACTTTTGAGTTTTTCAAAAAAATGAATTCCAAGCAATTTCGCGTGTTGATTTATCATTGCTTTTTGATGGGTAAAATACCATCGCAGCCAAAGCATGGCTTGATAAGTGTTATCCGGGCTCTGCTCGATCGAGGCAAACGGTGGAGAAGTGGTTTGCTGATTTTAAACGTGGCCGTACAGACACTGACGATGCTGAACGCTCTGGAAGGCCAATTGAGGTGGTTACACCGGAAAACATCAAAAAGTCCACCGAATCGTTTTGGAAAACAGAAAAGTGAAATTGCGTGAGATAGCTGACACCTTGAAGATATCAGAAGGCAGTGTGCACTATTTTGCATGAACATTTGTCCATGAGAAAGCTGTTCTCAAAGTGGGTGCCGCGTTTGCTCACAGTGGACCAAAACAACAACGTGTCGATGATTCTGAGAGCTGTTTGGAGCTGTTCAACCGGAATAAAAGAACTTTTTGCGTCGGTATGTGACAATGGATGAAACATGGATCCACCACCACACTCCAGAGTCTAATCGGCAGTCAGCTGAGTGGACTGCAGCCGGAGAACCACGTTCAAAGCGGCCAAAACCGCAAAAGTCGGCTGGTAAGGTTTTGGCGTCTGTATTTTGGGATGCGCACGGAATTTTGTACATCGACTATCTTGAGAAAGGAAGAAGAATCAACAGCGAATACTACATGGCATTATTAGTGCGTTTGAAGGAAGAAATTGCCAAAAACGGCCACACATGAAGAAGAAAAATTCTCTTTCACCAAGACAATGCACCGTGTCACAAGTCGATCGCAACGATGGCCAAATTGCACCAATTGGGCTTCGAATTGCTTCCGCACCCACCGTATTCTCCAGATTTGTCCCCCAGCGACTACTACCTGTTCGCAGACCTGAAAAAAATGCTCGCCGGAAAAAATTTGGCTCGGATGAAGAGGTGATCGCTGAAACTGAAGCTTATTTTGAGGCCAAAGACGAATTGTTTTACAAAAAAGATATCGAAATGCTAGAACGGCGTTGGACTGATTGTATCACTCTTGAAGGAATGTATGTTGATGAATAAAATCGAAT
The DNA here is from genome assembly GCA_036346225.1 of Platerodrilus igneus. Classification (NCBI taxonomy): domain Eukaryota; kingdom Metazoa; phylum Arthropoda; class Insecta; order Coleoptera; family Lycidae; genus Platerodrilus; species Platerodrilus igneus. Next base: position 132,035 of record JARFIW010001741.1, on the reverse strand, counting down.
TTCGCCAAAAAAATGTGTTTTTCTTAGTTATCCTACGGACTTATTGAGTGATGTGTTATATATATATATATATATATATATATATATATATAATGTTATGTACTCTAGAATAAACATACTATAATTCACTTAAGTTCCCAAATATAAAGAACAGTTCTAACTCACTCCAACTCTGAACGGTAAAAAATATTGCATTATCAGTTCTATGAGGGCTGTCTTCTTCATCTTTGACGCGCGGTCGTTTCTGGTTGTTCTTCTTCTTCGTGTTCACTAAAAAAAGATTCAAATGAATATTATATCAAGTAAATGCATTAAGAAAATTAAATCTATATATTAAGCTAACGAATACATACTCTGTATTGGTGTCATCAGGTCGTACGTTGCAATTGGTGGATCTGCTCACGGCGTCAACGATTTTTTTCTCCAGTACTTAATTTGGATTGACTATAAACTACTCAATAATTTTAACCCAATCACTATCATTATTCTTTCCTGACAAGGACAATTTAAAAAAGGTTTTCATTTTGATTTGTTCTATAGAACACACAACTACAACTTGGCAATAAAGATTGAACGATTATCACACACACATATCTTAAGTATATAAGGATATTAAACAACAAGAACAGCAGAAAATTCAACTCATGTAAGCAAGAATTTAATGCTAAGGTGTTGTCTAGATAGCAATTGTAGAAATATGAAATCTATAGAAAATTTAATAAAGCCAGTCATGTATAAATTTTTTTAATGCTGACATCCACAGAAAAATAAAAAGCAAGAAATTTAATGCTAACATCAGCAGAATAATAAATAAATCCACTTAGTCAGCATTAATGGAAAACCGGTCTGGCTTTGAAACGGTGCACGCGTATATACCATATTTTAAAATTAAAGTTGTCAATTGCAAAACAAAAAAAAATTAAATTTTACTTAGAAATCATTTGAAATATTTACTTTTTTTCAGTACAACTGAAAGAACTTGACTTTTATACATTTTTTAATCGATATCATAGACTTTTTTCTATACTGTTGGTAAAATCTACGTGAAGTATTTATATTAAATAATAAACTGACCTGTTAGAAAAAATTAAAAATTTGCATCGTTTTCTGAAAAAAAATTGCATACTTTTTCAGTACAACTGAAAGAACTTGACTTTTATACATTTTTTAATCGATATCAGACTGTACAGAAACAGCAATGTTTAATTAGATCAGTCAAACATGATGTGTTTACTATTAAACAAAACAAAATTGTTCTTAATCCAAGTGATGATAAAAGAATTCTTAGTACCTCAACCACTGATACTAACTATTGCCTATTTTTGTAGTATTGATTACAAAAATTACATACGACAGCGAGCACTGTGTTAAAAATTGCTTTCGTTGCAGAAAGTAACATCAATACCCGTCAATATTACTGTATTAGTCGATTAAGGCATGAGTTAATTTTTTACTACGTTTCTTTTTATTCGCTTAGGGCAATGCAGAGAAAAAGTTTGAATTGGCAACATTTTTTTATAATAAAATAAACCTTGATACAAAATCACATTCAGTTTTACTGAAAAGTAAATCGGAGGAGATTGCTAACTATACGGTGTTATAATATTTTTATATATCTGTGTGAATAAACTCACAAAGCGCCAAATGAGCGGTTTGTCTAACTGATTTTTTCACTTAAAGCGATTGACATTCATTTCAAACAAGTATTTATTAAGGTCATATAAAAGACCAAAAGTTTTATCATATAAATAACGTTGTGTAATTTAAATTTCATTACGTAGCATTCGTTGAATTTTAAAAAAATATTTTATACCTCCATCATGAGTTAGTTTTACTACGTGCTATAATTAATCCTTTAACTGATGAAGAAATGAATTGCTTTAACAAAGTTTAATGGAAAATGTCATGCGTTGCACATTGCATATTCTATTTACAGGACGACATGAAACAAGAAACACTTGGCAACATTTTTTATAATAAAATAAACCTTAATACAAAATCACATTCAGTTTTACTGAAAAGTAAATATTTCACATTGATATTTTTGTATAAATTAAAGTTATTTTTTCCCATAAAATTTTAGTTAAACAAAAAAAAACGCATAAGTTTGATGCAGATTTTTTGGGATACTCAAATCTTTAGGAATTTTTTAATTGAAGCAACATTTTGGTAAAATTGTATCAATATTAAAATTTACTGAGATTAAATCCATCTCTTCCAATAAATTAAAAATTGCACGACGTAATTGTATTATGATAAAACTGCAGAATGTTGTCAGAGTTGCCTTCAGTATGTAAATATGGAAATGCTTTGGCGCGAGCAAGCAAATTTTTTCGTTAACGCAGCTGAATGAAAAATGATGTGAGATTGTTGTTATTGGAAATTAAAAATCACTGTATTAATTTTTCTGCTGATGAACGTGCTTTGTTCAGGCAAGATTTCGAATTTGCTTTATTTTTCTGAAAAATTGCAAATGTCTAATTTTATAGCTATTTTGCTTACATCAGAACATATTTATGTATAAAGTAATTTAGCTAGTGACTGAAGTTAGTAGTGATATTTTAAATTTAACAGTGAAGTGTTACACTTGAAGGTAAATATAAACAATCATGATCTGCTTAAAGAGTGTGTTCAACGTTTGTTCCCGTTTCAGACTTTATAGCTATTCACATTTTGATTCAGTATTACGATACAATTCCAATTGCATTAAAAGACAGAATATTAATTCTAAATATTTAATGTATTTTGATGTTAATAATTTATATGGGGCTGCAATGTCTGAATATCCTCCATATGGAGAATTAGAATTTTTTAGATGACACCATGCTAGAGTTTGTAGGGCTTAGATCTAAAATGTACACTTACAGAGTTCAGGATAGGATAATAAAAAAGTCAAAGGGATCTTCCTTAGCAAGTATTAAGCAAATTTCTTTTAATGATTATAAGAATGCTTTGTTTTATAAACAGACTGTACAGAAACAGCAATGTTTAATTAGATCAGTCAAAACATGATGTCTTTACTATTAAACAAAAACAAAATTGTTCTTAATCAAAGTGATGATAAAAGAATTCTTAGTACCTCAACCATTGATACTAAAACCTTGGGGGTATAACTATACACTCAGAAATGACTTGTAAAGCTTCAACCACTGGCTCAAATAAAGAATGCAATTTATTTTATCTACATTAACATATAATATTTTTTAGTTATAAAAACTTCAGTGTTATGTTTATACCTGCACAAGTACGCAGTTTTTCGTTTTGTATTTATCTAAAAATAGGATACCTTTCAATCTACCCGAATTGAACTATATTAGCATAAATGTATTGTAGAGAAAAATAGTAGTAGTAACCGTTCTGTTTAAAAAAAATCTAGTTTGTTAATAACATACCAGTTAGTTTATTTGAGAAATGTATAACAAAGCTTTTATTTAAAATTGTCAATGTTTATGGCTGTTTACTAAATCACTTAATAATTCAAACATGTAAAAGATATTGTAAAAACATGTAAAATATTAATAAGGTAATTATAATATTCTTATGCTGTTTGGGAGTGGATTGTATTTGACTATCTTATCATGAAGTATAAGGCAATGACAAGATGTATTTGGCAAAACGTTTCTGCTAGTTTCAAATTCTAATCTAATATCTACAGTACCAGATTTTAACGCTTCGTTTTGTCTAGCACAATCTATGACTACTAATGGTGCAATACTTCGCAAATCTTCAGGATTAAAAAGTGGTTCATTTTCCTTTTCGTAGTAATGATTGCTGAAACTGAGCATACATCTCATATAACAACGCAGTCTGTTTATTCTCGAACTTCAAATTTAAGTTATCGTACGGGAAAATTTCTGAATTTAAATATAGTTTCATGTTGGTTAAATAGCAATGATCAAAACGACTGTAGTTGCTCATGTATCTATTTTTTCGGTTGGTTTGGAAACCGACAATCACAAATCTTGGTTTTTCTAAATGTGTTGTTGTTTTAATGTTCCATGTATGACGTTGCGTTTTTTCTTGTAGAAAGTTGATATTCATGCAACTCCCATCCTCTAAACGGAATATGCAAATCCTGATTTTGTGCAACGAATTCTATTAAATTAATTCGTTCAGTATCATCAACGGGTACATGCGGCATTTTCCATAAAACTTTATTTAAAACAACGTTTATTTCTTCATCGGGTGTAGGATTAATTATAGCATTAGTATCAAAACTAGAATGTAGTAAAACTAACTCATGACGGAGGTTTAAAATAATTTTTTTAAAATCTTCACATAATCCGAGAACCATTGAAAGGTTTATTGCAACATTAAAATTCCCATTGGCATCAACTATTTGCGAATCATCCATAGGAAAGCACCCAGCGTTTTGTAAATGTTTACTTTGATTGCTATTATATGAAACATATCCCTTCATTATAGACGTTAATCCAGGATTCCGAACACGATCTACAATGACACCACCAATCTCATATCCAATTTCATCAAAAAGCAACAAAATCCCATTATTTACAAACTTTGCTGCCTGAGACGGCGTTCCATCTGTTCTAATTAATTTGCCTTCTATGTACAGCATGCTCTTCGATGGTAAGGTGTATACATCTTGTTGTTGTATAGGGATTCGAATTTCATCATTATTGTTTAAAGATGTGTTAGCATAAGGTTGATGAGTATGTTTTTCAATATTAACAATTGCATTGTCGAAGTAAACTTTTTCACGCACGTTCATATTTCACTATTCATTTTACTTTTTAATTAAATGAATGCAGTCCTAACGATTGTAGAAACAACGGCTGGAATGGTGTTATCATATATAGCGCTTTATTTGAAGCAAATTATCCGACCCGGTGAAGCAGTATTTGTGAAGGGTTTAGAAAAGAAGAAATTGATTGAAACCTATCTAATGCAAAACATTGTAACTGATATGCTTGCACAAGGTTGTCCTAAGCTATCGGAGTTAAAAATCAACAATCGTTTAAAATATAACATCCATTGTTGTGGACACAGCAATAATAATCTGCAATGCGCAAAACAAAATACCTTTTTTTTTATTAAAAGAATAGCTTGATAATAATAAAAAACAATAGAAAGATTTTGTCTGTATTATTTATTTTAATATAATTTTGCAATGTTAGCCTTACAAAATTCTTTTTTATTAAAAGAATGGCTATATAATAATAAAAAACACTAGAAAGATTTTGTCTGTATTATTTATTTTAATATAATTTTACAATGTTAGCCTTATTAACTATTATTATAACAACTTCTAGCAAACATTATTTTTATCGATCCAGCTATTGTGTACGTTAGAAGCCTAACCATTTTACAAAGACTTTATTTCCACTCTTTCTTAGGACTTTTCTACCAGGTAAATTCCTGGATGTTTAACCTTTGCAACTCCATTTCATAAAATGCACCTTTGATTTCTTTCTCGTCTTGATCTTCTAATATATATGTTGTCGGATTGGTTACGTTTACCTTTTAATCTTAAAATTTCATTTGACCAGTTTGGCGTGTAACCTTTCGTAAATGCTTCCCTGTGTTTACTAATCCTCACACTGTCTTTAATTGAAAATTTTGGTATTTTGGTTGCAAGTTTGATGTGGGTAAATGATGATTTAAGAATAGTTTTTTCATTTGATTTATCAACTTTTACAGGTTTGACTTCGATAGTATTGTGAACTGTATTGTTGTATTGTTTCACAATATCGCTTAAATTTTTTATCCAATTGTATGAACCGTTCAGGTTAAATAAGCGCCACATTTTTCCCTTTAAAGTTCTAATTACACGTTCCACAATGCATGCTTTCCTTGTAGAAAGAACACTATAATGGTTTATGCCATATGTCTGCATTAAGGATTGAAAGTGTTTGTTATAATATTCTTTGCCAAAATCAGACTGCAAATATCTTGGTGGATTTTTACATTTATTTAAAATTGTTTTCATTGCAGCAGTAACATCAATACCCGTTTTACTTTTAATTGGTACAGCCCATACGTATTTGGAGAAACAATCAATAACTACTAAAATGTATTTAAATCCTTTGTTTGTTTGCGAATATAGTAGCATTTCAATCAAATCGCTCTGAAGAAGGTCATTTAAATCTTTTACTATCACTTTGCGTCTCTTGAAATTTATTCTTGCTGGTTTATGATGTTCATTTACTATATCCTCTTTCACTTTTGATTGAGCAACTATCATAACACTTTTTTCTAATCAGGATTTATTAAATACAATTAATAAATACTTCCATGTTTGAATGTCGTAGGCTCCACTTGCTTTGAAAGGAACTTTTAATATAAAATCAAGAAACATTGTGGTATTGTTTATAAGTCCGGAACCGGAACAAACGTTGAACACTCTCCTTTAAGTGGATCATGATTGTTTATATTTACCTTCAAGTGTAAAACTTCTTGGATTGCCCAACCTGAATCCTTTTCGCTAAATTCCTCTAATCGCTTCGAAATCTTGACTAATACTTTTTCCTTATACCGCCGCTTGAGATTGGTATTTATATCGATGTGACGATTTGCAGTAGGAAATCTATTTCACCAGTTGTAAGCTTAACAAAGTTAGCGGTCAATATTACATTAACTTTCAACATTGACTTTTTTAAGCAAGCAACAATCTTGCGTTTAAAACTAGCGAACGCTTTGTCTAAGAACACTACAGGATCTCTATAACTTAAATTGGTAATAAGTCCCGTAATTATTCGACTTCCAAAACATGATTGTACATCATGCCAAATCAGATTTTTTCGAATATGACCTCTAGAAAGCGTTGCATCAATACCTTTACCTTGATATTCCAAAGAGCGTTTCAAGTGCCTCAATCGTACAAGGTAACTTTTAAGATGTGCCAAATTAGATTCCAGCCTACTAGGATTTTCCTGACGATTGTCTTCGTATACCTTATTTCTAATAGCAAGCTTCAATATACTAATATTTGCTTTGATAATTATAATGTGTTTCGTTATTGCATCGACTGATCTGATTAGATTCACGCATTTCACAGTTAATTTTAAAATAGCGCTACTAATCTCGGCCACGGTTTCAGAATTCATGATTCTATACAAATCAATACACTACTTAATATATGTACAGCTTTATTTACTATTTAAACAAAAATATCATCTGACAAAAGCAAAACAACTGTAAATGAATTAGCATACAACATCATTTTTCATTCAGCTGCGTTTACTGAAAAAATTTGCTTGTTTGCAGTATAGTAATAAAATGTTTTTTTATACGACCTTTGATTTATGCTGTGTGTACAGAAAATACACTATCATTACAGCGCTATTTTTTATGGTTACATATAAAAAAATTTAATAAGAAATAAAGCAAATTTGAAAAAATGTCTCAGATTAAACCGTCAATGTTGTTTAATAATTTACACGCACTATAGAATATGCAATGTGCAACGCATGACATTTTCCATAAAACTTTGTTAAAGCAATTCATTTCTTCATCAGTTAAAGGATTAATTATAGCACGTAGTAAAACTAACTCATGATGGAGGTATAAAAATATTTTTTTAAAATTCAACGAATGCTACGTAATGAAATTTAAATTACACAACGTTATTTATATGATAAAACTTTTGGTCTTTTATATGACCTTAATAAATACTTGTTTGAAATGAATGTCAATCGCTTTAAGTGAAAAATCAGTTAGACAAACCGCTCATTTGGCGCTTTGTGAGTTTATTCACACAGATATATAAAATATTATAACACCGTATAGTTAGCAATCTCCTCCGATTTACTTTTCAGTAAAACTGAATGTGATTTTGTATCAAGGTTTATTTTATTATAAAAAATGTTGCCAATTCAAACTTTTCTCTGCATTGCCCTAAGCGAATAAAAAGAAACGTAGTAAAAATTAACTCATGCCTTAATCGACTAATACAGTAATATTGACGGGTATTGATGTTACTTTCTGCAACGAAAACAATTTTAACACAGTACTCGCTGTCGTATGTAATTTTTGTAATCAATACTACAAAAATAGGCAATAGTTAGTATCAGTGGTTGAGGTACTAAGAATTCTTTTATAATCACTTGGATTAAGAACAATTTTGTTTTGTTTAATAGTAAACACATCATGTTTGACTGATCTAATTAAACATTGCTGTTTCTGTACAGTCTGATATCGATTAAAAAAATGTATAAAAGTCCAGTTCTTTCAGTTGTACTGAAAAAAGTATGCAATTTTTTTTCAGAAAACGATGCAAATTTTTAATTTTTTTTAACAGGTTAGTTTATTATTTAATATAAATACTTCACGTAGATTTTACCAACAGTATACAAAAAAAGTCTATGATATCGATTAAAAAAATGTATAAAAGTCAAGTTCTTTCAGTTGTATTGAAAAAAAGTAAATATTTCAAATGATTTCTAGGTAAAATTTAATTTTTTTGTTTTGCAATTGACAACTTTAATTTTAAAATATGGTATATACGCGTGCACCGTTTCGAAGCCAGACCGGTCTTCCATTAATGCTGACTAAGTGGATTTATTTATTATTCTGCTGATGTTAGCATTAAATTTCTTGCTTTTTATTTTTCTGTGGATGTCAGCATTAAAAAAATTTATACATGACTGGCTTTATTAAATTTTCTATAGATTTCATATTTCTACAATTGCTATCTAGACAATACCTTAGCATTAAATTCTTGCTTACATTGGTTGAATTTTCTGCTGTTCTTGTTGTTTCATATCCTTATATACTCAAGATATGTGTGTGTGATAGTCGTTCAATCTTTATTGCCAAGTTGTAGTTGTGTGTTCTATAGAACAAATCAAAAATGAAAACCTTTTTTTAAAATTGTCCTTGTCAGGAAAGAATAATGATGGTGATTGGGTTAAAATTATTGAGTAGTTTATAGTCAATCCAAATTAAGTACTGGAGAAAAAATCGTTGACGCCGTGAGCAGATCCACCAATTGCAACGTACGACCTGATGACACCAATACAGAGTATGTATTCGTTAGCTTAATATATAGATTTAATTTTCTTAATGCATTTACTTGATATAATATTCATTTGAATCTTTTTTTAGTGAACACGAAGAAGAAGAACAACCAGAAATGACCGCGCGTCAAAGATGAAGAAGACAGCCCTCATAGAACTGATAATGCAATATTTTTTACCGTTCAGAGTTGGAGTGAGTTAGAACTGTTCTTTATATTTGGGAACTTAAGTGAATTATAGTATGTTTCTTCTAGAGTTCATAACATTATATATATATATATATATATATATATATATATATATATATATATATATATATACACACACACAGGGTGTCCCAACGCATACGAAACGCTCGATTACTGCTTAATGGTAACTTTTAGCGAAAAAAGTTTCAAATAAATCTTATGTATATTCAAAATGGCTACAACGTAAAATTAATTAGTGTTATACAGGGTGTTCAATAAAAAAGTTATATACCAATGTTTTGTTTTTTTAAATGGAACACTCAGTATTTTATTACAAATTCTGATTTCTCGTATCCAACTAAGGTAACTTTTATCAGGATTACCTATACCTAAATCTCATGGTTGTTGAGATATTCAACTTTTTTCAAAATCGCATGATTCATTAAAAATTTTTGTAACACCATGATTTAGATGATGCTGAACATTTAACTTTTGTAGGGAAATAGTATAAACTTGTAGTTAATGGAAACATAACACTAGTTATAAAAATAATATACAGGGTGTTCATTGCATCGTTCTCCGTTTATTAAACAATTAATGCCATTAAGTCGCTTATTTCAAATGGAACACCCTGTATATTTTCAAGTAGTAAAATGCAGAATTAAATTCTCTATTCAACAATATAAGGTTACCCAATATTCATATTCAACCGTTTCCGAGTTATTAGCGAATAATTAAAAATGTTGGTACATAATTCTAAAGTTGGGTATAATTTACTTTGATCACAGGCGGCGGCGCGTTGCCTACCAAATAATATTAACTATTTGACTTCGTTGCAACAGCAACCATGTTTAAGTTTTGTTTTTGTTGTTTATCAGTTTTGTATCTGTGTTGTTGTGAGGTGAACATTTGTAAAATGAAAACCTATGGTCTTAACGCAAGGATTGATATGATGTTGGTAGTTGGCGAAGCTGAAGAAAATTGTCTATTAGCTACAAGAATTTACGCTCAAAAATTTCCTAATCGAATGCATGACCAGTAAAGCAACTTTACGTCGTCATTGCAGAACTGTTCATAAAAGTATTCCAAAAATTCTCAACTCGTCAAGAATCAAGTGCTTTTATGAAAATTGTACAACACATCTAAAGGGATATAAAAAACTTTGACAACATTTGGCAAATGAACATCAAATTGAAACTAAACTTGATCAACTACATTTTAATTCACAATTAGGTTTGAAGATTATTATGCAAAGTGTTAATTATATACTAATTTTATTCTGTTCAACAGAGTTCAAAAACTGAAAAAACCAAGAACAGGAACAATCTTTGGCAATGTATATACTTCACACTTCAGCTAAATTATTGTCTGATGGCTCCAAAAAGGAGTACTATAATTGCCATCGATCGTACAACTACATTCCAAAAGGCAGGGTTTTAGAAGCTTAATAAGCACAGGCACTAATAAAATTGGAAGTGTTTGTCCCTCAAGAATGGAAGCACGATAAAGAACGATGGGTCTGTTGCAGTAGACTTCTGGACAACTCATGTTGGACATACCAACGATATTGGTCGAGTTTTTTTAAGTAAAGAGAGTAAAGCAGAAATTGCAGGTATTTTCGAACATAAGGTTCTAGTTTGAAATTTTACAATTGATGTGTTTCAGGAAAATTAAAGGAAGGTATTATATTTCAACATATATTGGATGATGTTCGTGATTCTGCTTTAAAACAAGAAAACTCACAGAGAATTTTGTTGTTAGAAACAAAAGATATGCACAATATTGTTAGGGACGTCAATATTGAGTATGGTGTGAAATGTCACCTAAATGATGCAATTAGCGTACGGCTCTGGGTAGAGGAGATGATGAACTTAGGAAGCGACTGCCCAGTGTTATATTATAAAAGCCAAAGTGTAGAAGGAAACCCAAATGACTCAAAAATAATTTTATATGTTCAAGATTTTGCATTAGTCATAATCACTTCTTTTCAACGTGAACAGTTGCTTAAATTTGGAAACGACAAGGTGTGCGTTGATAGTACACACGGTACAAATAGTTACGATTTTTAGCTCTACACACTAATGACAGTGGATGAATTTGGTTCATGGTGCCCAGTGGCATTTTGTTTTTCAAATCGTGCTGACGAAATGATTTTCAAGTTGTTTTTTGGAAAAATTAAATCAAGAGTGGGTATTATATCAACTACTGTTTGTATGTCTGATGATGCTCCAGCATTTTATAATGCATGGTCTTATGTTATGGTCAAGGTACCTCACCAGTTGCTATGTACCTGGCATGTGGATTGTAATTGGTGCAAGAATTTGTCAAAAATCAATGGAGGGATTGAAAAGAAAATAGTAGTATATAAATCCCTTCGTGTTTTATTACAGTGTGTATCTATTGATGAATTTAATGACATTTAAATCAGGTAGTAGAAGATCTTTATGACAATGTTGATACACAATCATTTGCTGAATATTTTCATAATAATTATGCAGATCGTCCAACATCGTGGGCATATTGCTATCGATTGGGTTTAGGAATAAACACTAACATGTATCTTGAATCGATGCACAAAGTTTTGAAGTATGTGTATTTGGAAGGTCGGAAAGTAAAACGTTTGGCCAAAAGCATTAATGCAGTAATGAAAATTGCTCGAGATAGCTTGTTTAAACGTATAATTAAACTTGCAAAGAATACTTCCAATGACAAAATTAATAGAATTAAACAAAGTCATAAAGCAAGTCTAACAATTACATCAGATTTTATTAGACGTCTTGAAAATGATAAGGAATTTTTAGTTACGTCGTCCACTTGTGCTTTTCAACAGTATCAAGTTACCAGAGTAGATGAGGCTTGTGAAGGTTCATGCCTAAGTGCAGCATATGTGTTCATACATTTCAATGCACCTGTATTGACAACATGATAAAGCTTAACATTTGCAAACACATACATGCTTGTGCGATACAGTTTTACAAATCGAATCTTGACATTGCCACACCTTTGCATATTAGTAACGTTAATGAACTTTTCAGCAGTAATATTTTACATGAAGCAAAATCTTCAAAAAATGATATTATTAAAAAAAAGAGCCGAGCTAATAATAGGCCTATGTGAGAATGCTTCGTTAACTGACGACATACATCTGGCTATAATGAGGCAATTTGATAAAATCATTGACACATTAAATAAAGCAAAATCTATTGATCTAAAAACTACAGAGGAGATTAATAATGATAAAAAAAGTTGAACATCAGGTGCGGCTTTTTTCAACAAAGAAGAAATCAACAAGGAATAATGATCTTAAAAAGCCTACCCTAACAGAAGAAATTTTCATTAGAGATGGTTTGGTTAATAACTCAAACCTTAATGTTAATGTTCATACAAGATCTGATCATACATCACCTGATTTTATGTTAAGATAAGACAGTGTATTATCTCAGTAGAAAGTAGGTTTAATTAACACTAAAGCTTATAAGGTTAGATTTTGTTCTGCTTTCTCTTGTTTGGGAATAAAATCCGATGGGGAAACCACTCGCAGAAATACATGTACAAATTATTGGAAATTATTACAATCCCAGCGATTTTGATGGGAAACCTACAAGTACGTGACTAATCTAATTTAATCCTCAGTTCTCACTTTGTTTTATCAGTGTTACAAGCGCTGGTAAGTTATTGTAATTTCGTCAAATCTGTCGGATTGAGTGTTCTTATATTAACAGTGCAGTATTTTAGTTTTACTTTTAGTTGGAGTACCAAAATAATCTTAATTTTCTACCTTGTTTTTTTACATATTTTAGTCGACTGACAGTGCAAACAAAATTTTCGACAAAATAAAATTAGTTTCTTTCTTAATTAATTTAGGTATTTATTGAGAATGTATATGAGTACATAACGTGTTTACTTTTTAAAAAATAAAAATACAATTATTGAAACCTCAAGCCTCTATTACTATTATTAAACACATTTCACTCAAGTAATTAATAATTTACAAATCAAATTAAAGAAATCTCAGCAAAGTACCTTTAAACTGCATATTGACACAAGTACGAAAGATACCTAGAATAGCAACAAGTTAGTACAAAATACCAAGTTGTTTACATACAAGAGCTAACATATATAGATAACATTCGTGTAAAGTTAATTTCCTTCATTGCACTAAATTTAACTTCTTTTTTATCCAAAGTTGGTTGCTTATAGAAACTGGTCTCTTATATTCAAATCATGAAATTTTCTTAAGTGGCCATACAAAGTTTTATTTTACGTAAATTTAGAACCACAATCTAGGCAAATATTCATTTTTTACTTCTCCTATATAAATAAGGAGATAAACAATCAATTTAATATTAACACAGATCTCAACCAATTTATGTAAACAAAAAAATTACGTAACCTTAATCTTTTTACAACTGTCATTACAGCCGCGTTATTTCTACCGCGAGACGCTCGTTTATTACTACCGCGAGACGCTCTATTGCCGCATGACTATATTAGCGTCATCGGTAGAATACAGAGATTGAAAATATTTAATAGCAGATGACGAATGTGATTTGTACATTTTAAAAAAGTATTTTTTAGAATAAATTTCTATCGACAGTATTGCAGATTAAAGTCATTAATTAACAATATATTTTATTTACTTCTATATTTTTACTACTGAGCATATTTTAAATATAGTTGCGTATTTCTAATCTTCTAGTTTTATGCCCATTAGTATATTATACCAGAGACGGAATAATAACCACAGTTATTTAAGAGGTTATGTCATTAGAATTATAATTTAAACGTTTTGATTACACAAATTGAAAAAGAAAAGGAACAAAATTACAATTCCATTTGTAAGTAAAATTCTCATTAACTTTGAATAATTAAGATATATCACTTTAAAATAATCTTTTAGATTTCTCTTAAATCATCTACAAAGACTAAAGTTATGTTATATACAATGCAAACGAAGGATTTAACACTTTTAAATCACCCTAAAATTTGTGATGATCATTTTACTTCTGATTATTAATATGCGACTGACTTGAATATGTCATGTTTTCAAAGCATTTCCAACAACTAAAACAATGTATAAGAGTAAAGGCTTTAAATGAACCAACTTTGAAAATCTAATAACCAAAAGGTTCAACGACTAATCTTTCGATGGAATTTTTAAAGATATGAACATCAGTTTGTTAAATATGCAAAAGCATGAAGGGACAAAAATCTTCAAAAAAATAGGCATTTACTTTATTACTCTTTGAGACCAGGTAACGGAGTAGTTTGAAACGAATAATTCAATATACAATTTACCATTTTTTGTAGATTGGTGTAAAATAAAGACTGACCTTACCTGTATTTAGCACCTTCAAAGTTTAAGCTAGTGTAGTATTGACCAGTTCGTCACCAGTGTGTTTATTACAACCATTGAAATTGAAAGCTGTAGAAGCTGTTAGGATATCTAAAATCCAATATACTGAAGATGAATTTGCAACTCATGTTTTAAACACAAGTCACTCGAGAATTTAACAAGTATTAAAAGCTTGTAATTTAAAAATAAAATATATATGGTTGTACTTGTTTATTATACATAAAGTTTAAGATAGTTATAATTAAATTAGAAGTACCTCGTGTAAAAAGCTTTTTAATTCTAAATAGCCATGCATTTGGTTGACTAGTTCAATTTGATTGAAAATCTGAATCACTGTCATCACCATCACCAACGTTAATAATTAGAGGTGCATTATCTTCTTGATCAAATTTGATCTCACGTTTCCACCAATGTTTGATAATTTTTTCTGCATGTTCTATCGAATGTGCCTAAATCTCTGGTGTTATTTTCTCTAATGCTTTTTTCCACATCTGTAAACAGTTTTCAACAGACCTACCATCTCTTCCAGCGTGTTGATTGTAGTATCTCTTACTAACACCCCATACATTTTCAATTGCATTGAATATGCAGTGATACAGAGGCAATCTTAACACCTTATGTCCATATTGTTCGGCCAGCAAATCCGCTTTAAAAATCTTTGGTGGTTTATACCTAAAATTTTTAATAAATACTGATATGTTATAAAGCACAAAATTTTGACTCACATCATGACAAGTTTCAAAAGCTCTGCTTTCAAAGCATTACCATCAAAGGAAATTGTTTGTTTTGTTAACCATTCTGCGATGTCACTCTTTTTCCAGGAATTGTTAGGTATTTTGTTTAACACATTAGAATGACAGGAAGCGTTGTCTAAAACTATTGCAGATGGTGCTTCTAAATTCTTCAATAATTGATTTTCAAACTAATACAAGAAATTCTGTTCATTCATTTCTCCGTGGTAATCTGGGTCGTTTGTGGACGAAGAAAAAATCAATTCTGCCGCATCTATGAAACCATTTACATTTTCTCCATGTAATACTATGTAGCTGAAAGATTATTTACATTATTCTGTTTTAAAAGGAAGTATATGACACAAACCTTCTTCCATCAATTCGTGTACTCTTTACAGTTCTTAAATCACTGTCTTGCTAGGAGCGGCTCACAGCACCATTCTGAAAAATCCATGTTTCATCCACAAACACCAACTGATACAGATTCTCTTCTTTTATTCTCTTGTATGTCTTCAAGAAACGTATCCTTCTATCAACAATATTTGGCAATTCCATTAGACCACTTGGTGGGTTATCTTTTTGCCATTTAAATCCTATATTGTGTAGGATTGTATTCAGGGATCGTTTAGAACCATTAAAAAGTTCATCGTGCTTCAGATTCTGCCACAAGGTATAAACAGAAATATGTTCATCTAAAATAAATATACATGTAATACAATACATTAACTTGGAAATGAGTACTTACGATTGTCATATAACCTATAAATCACATTAGGAATTCCACTATTGGTAAATTCATCTACGTCGGTGACAGGTTTTGTGTGGACTCGCTTTTTTGACGTAAATGGTTCATTTTTCGCAATTGTTTGCGAAATCAATTTTACGGTACCAAAACTAAGACCCAGGGCAACCGACACTCTCTAAAAATATGCATAAGAAATAGTTTTTGAAGTAAATAATAAACTAAATTACATCACGAACCGCTGTTAACGAAATAAACGGTCCACCATTATCCCTTCCTTTTTCAAAAAAAAACTGATTAAACTAGCAACAAGTTGTTTAGTTCTAACGCCTAAACTAATTCCACTCATTATCTTCGGTAATCAGAGTTCGGTGTAACACTAATACGAGTTCTGAAAAGAACCATTTGAAGCAAAAACAGATCAAATTATGAACGAATAAAAATAAAAAGTGCACGAGATGTAAGAATAACTAAACAACATATAACCTAAAAATTAAACGTCAAATCAATTAAAATTCCGCTAGAATTGTTGGCAACGTTACACATTGCTACTATTCAAATCAAAACCGTAGCATAACATTTTACGGTCTATAATGACAAACGTCTGTATAAATAGTTAGTACGTGTATGACGCCGCGAATGACGAGGCCTAATTAGAAATTGCAATGACTATAATAGCGATATCCGTAGAAATTTTTTTAATCGGATTGGTAGTTTCCGTGGTAGGGAGATTTATATAAACCAATCTCCCTAGTGGGGAGGGGGAGTTGTAAATCATGTTTTGTCGGGTGGTAGTTGCGTGGTAGTAGCAATATCCGTTGAAATTTTTTAAATCGGATTGGTATATTCTGTGGTAGTGAGTTTTATATAAACCAACCTCCCAAAGGAGGGAGGGGGCGGGTTAAAAATCGTATTGTGTTGGGTGGTAGTTGCGTTGTAGAAGCGATAGCTGTTGAAATTTTTTTAATCTATTGGTAGTATTTGCGGTAATGAGTTTTATATAAACCAACCTCCCTAAGGGGGAGGTGAAAAATCGTGTTGTGTTAGGTGGTAGTTGCGTGGTGGTTGAAATATCCGTTGAAAATTTTTTAATCAGATTGGTACTTTCTGTGGTAGTGGGTATTATATATACCAACCCCTTAAAGGGGAGAAGGGTTAAAAATCGTTTTGTGTTGGTGGTAGTTGCGTGGTAGTAGCGATGACCGTTGAAATTTTTTTAGTCGGATTGGTTGTTTCTCTGGTAGTAAGCTTTATATAAACTAACCCCCTAAGGAGGCAAGGGGGCGGGTTAAAAATCGTATTGTGTTGGGTGGTAGTTACGTGGTAGTATCTATATTCGTTGAATTTTTTTTAATCGGTATGGTAGTTTCTGTGGTAGTGAGTTTTATATAAACCAACCTCCCTAAGGGGGGAGGTGAAAAATCGTGTTGTGTTGGGTGGTAGTAGCGTGGTGTTTGAGATATCCGTTGAAATTTTTTTAATCAGATTGGTAGTTTCTGTGGTAGTGGGTATTATATAAACCAACCCCCTAAAGGGGAGAGGGGTTAAAAATCGTGTTGTGTTGCGTGGTAGTAGCGATATCCGTTAAAATTTTTTTAGTCGGATTGGTTGTTTCTGTGGTAGTAAGCTTTATATAAACTAACCGCCTAAGGAGGGAGGGGGGCGGGTTAAAAATCGTATTGTGTTGGGTGGTAGTTGCGTTGTAGTAGCGATATCTGTTGAAATTTTTTTAATCTGATTGGTAGTTTTTGTGGTAGTGAGTTTTATATAAACCAACCTCCCTAAGCGGGGGTTGTGAAAAATTGTGTTGTGTTAGGTGGTAGTTGCGTGGTGGTTGAGATATCCGTTGAAATTTTTTTAATCAGATTGGTAGTTTTTGTGGTAGTGGGTATTATATAAGCCAACCCCCTAAAGGGGAGAGGGGTTAAAAATCGTGTTGTTTCGGGTGGTAGTTGCGTGGTAGTAGTGATATCCGTTGAAATTTTTCTAATCGGATTGGTAGTTGCTGGAGTACTGAGTTTTATATAAACCAACCCCCTAAGGAGGCTGAGGGGGCAGGTTGAAAATCGTACTCTGTTGGGTGATAGTTGCGTGGTAGTAACGATATCCTTTTAAATTTTTTTAATCGGATTGGTAGTTTTTGTGATAGTGAGCTTTATATAAACCAACCCCCTAATGGGGGAGGGGGGAGAGAGTTGTAAGCCGTGATGCTTTGGGTGGTAGTTGCGTTGTAGTAGCGATACCCGTTGAAATATTTTTAATCGGATTCGTAATTTCTGTGGTAGTGAGTTTTATATAAACAACCCCCTAAGGGGGTAGAGAGTGAAATTCGTGTTGTGTTGGGTGGTAGTTGCGTGGTAGTAGCAATATTCGTTGAAATTTTTAAAATCTGATTGGTTGTTTCTGTGGTAGTGAGTTTTATATAAACCAACCCCCCTAATGGGGGTTGGGAGTTGTAAGTCGTGTTGTTTTTGGCGGTAGTTGCGTTGTAGTAGCAATATCCGTTGAAATATTTTTAATCCGATTCGTAGTTTCTGTGGTAGTGAGTTTTATATAAACCAACCCCCTAAGGGGGTAAAGGGTGAAATTTGTGTTGTGTTGGGTGGTAGTTGCGTGGTAGTAGCGATATTCCTTGAAATTTTTTAAATCTGATTGGTATTTTTTGTGGTAGTGAGTTTTATATAAACCAATTCCCTAAGGGGTGGGAGGGGTGAAAAATCGTGTTGTGTTGGGTGGTAGTTGCGTGGTAGTTGCAATATTCTTTGAAATTTTTTTAATCGGATTGGTAGTTTCTGTGGTAGTGGGTATTACGTAAGCCAACCTCCTAAAGAGGAAGTGGGTTAAAAATCGTGTTGTGTTGGGTGGTAGTTGCGTGGTAGTAGCGATATTCGTTGAAATTTTTTTAATCGGATTGGTTGTTTTTGTAGTAGTGAGTATTATATAAACCAACCCCCTAAAGGAAAGGAGGGTTGAAAATCGTGTTGTGTTGGGTGGTAGTTGCTTGGTATTAGCAATATCCGTTGATATTTTTATAATCGGATTGGTAGTTTCTGTGGTAGTATTATATAAACCAACTCCCTAAGGAGGAAGGGGGGTGAAAAATCGTGTTGTGTTGGGTGGTAGTTGCGTTGTGGTTGAAATATCTGTTGAATTTTTTTAATCGGATTGGAAGTTTCTGTGGTAGGGGGTATTATATAAGCCAACCCCCTAAAGGGGAGAGGGGTTAAAAATCGTGTTGTGTTGGGTGGTAGTTGCGTGGTGGTTGAGATATCTGTTGAAATTTTTTTAATCTGATTGGTAAATTTTGTGGTAGTGAGTTATATATAAACCAACCCCCTATGGGGAAAGTGGGGTAGAAAATCGTGTTGTGTTGGGTTGATAGTTGTGCGGCGGTTGCGATACCCGTTGAAATTTTTTTAATCGGATTGGTAGTTTCTGTGGTAGTGAGTGGTATATAATCCAACCTCCTAAGGGGTAGGGGCGTTGAAAATACTGTTGTGTTGGGTGGCAGTTACGTGGTAGTAGCGATATCCATTGAAATTTTTTTAATCTGATTGGTAGTTTCTGTGTTAGTAGTATATAAACCAACCCCCTAAGGGGGGAGGGGGGTTTAAAATCATGTCGTGTTGGGTGGTAGTTGCGTGGTA
This sequence comes from Platerodrilus igneus, assembly GCA_036346225.1. NCBI lineage: Eukaryota > Metazoa > Arthropoda > Insecta > Coleoptera > Lycidae > Platerodrilus > Platerodrilus igneus. The sequence continues at coordinate 112,393 of JARFIW010001741.1, read as the reverse complement.
GCAGCGATATCCATTGAAATTTTTTTAATCGGATTGGTAGTTTCTGTGGTAGCAAGTTTTATATAAACCCACCCCCTAAGGGGAAGGGGAGTTGAAGATCGTGTTGTATTGGGTGGTAGTTGCGTGGTAGTAGCGATATCCGTTGAAATTTTTTTAATCGGATTGGTAGTTTCTGTGGTAGTAAGTTTTATATAAACCAACCCCCTAAAGGGAAGGGAAGTTGAAGATCGTGTTGTATTGGGTGGTAGTTGCGTGGTAGTAGCGATATCCGTTAAAATTTTTTTAATCGGATTGGTAGTTTCTGTGGTAGTATAATATAAACCAATCCCTAAGGGGGGAGGAGAGTTTAAAATCGTATTGAGTTGGGTGGTAGTTGCGTGGTAGTAGCAATATCTATTGAAATTTTTTTAATCGGATTGGTAGTTTCTGTGGTAGTAAGTTTTATATAAACCAACCCCCAAGGGGGAGGGGGTTTAAAATCATGTTGTGTTGGGTGGTAGTTGCGTGGTAGTAGCGATATCCATTGAAATTTTTTTAATCGGATTGGTAGTTTCTGTGGTAGTAAGTTTTATATAAACAAACCCCTAAGGGGGAGAGGGGGTTGAAGATCGTGTTGTGTTGGGTGGTAGTTGCATGGTAGTAGCGATATCCGTTGAAATTATTTTAATCTAATTGGTAGTTTCTGTGGTAGTATAATATAAACCAACCCCTAAGGGGGGAGGGAAGTTTAAAATCGTATTGTGTTGGGTGGTAGTTGCGTGGTAGTAGCGATATCTATTGAAATTTTTTTAATCGGATTGGTTGTTTCTGTGGTTGTAAGTTTTATATAAACCAACCCTCTAAGGGGAAGGGGTTGAAGATCGTGTTGTATTGGGTGGTAGTTGCGTGGTAGTAGCGATATCCGTTGAAATTTTTTTAATAGGATTGGTAGTTTCTGTGGTAGTAAGTTTTATATAAACCAACCCCTTAAGGGGGAAGGAGGAGGGGGTTGAAGATCGTGTTGTGTTGGTGGTAGTTGCGTGGTAGTAGCGATACACGTTGAAATTTTTTTAATCTGATTGGTAGTTTTTGCGGTAGTATAATATAAACCAACCCCCTAAGGGGGAGGGGTGTTTAAAATCGTGTTGTGTTGGTGGTAGTTGCGTGGTAGTAGCGATATCCATTGAAATTTTGTTAATCGGATTGGTAGTTTCTGTGGTGGTAAGTTTTATATAAACCAACCCCCTAAGGGGGAGGAGGGTTGAAGATCGTGTTGTGTTGGATGGTAGTTGCGTGGTGGTAGCGATATCCGTTTAAATTTTTTTAATCTGATTGGTAGTTTCTGTGGTAGTATTATATAAACCAACCCCCTAAGGGGATGGGAGTTTAAAATCGTGTTGTGTTGGGTGGTAGTTGCGTGGTAGTAGGTACATCCGTTGAAATTTTTTTAAGCGGATTGGTAGTTTTTGTGGTAGTGGGTTTTATATAAACCAACTCCCTAAGGGGAAGGGGGGTTGAAAATTGTGGCGTTGGCTGGTAGTTGCGTGGTAGTAGCGATATCCGTTGAAAATTTGTTAATCGGATTGGTTGTTTCTGTAGTAGTGAGTATTATATAAACCAAACCCCTAAAGGGAAGGAAAGTTGAAAATTGTGTTGTGTTGGGTGGTAGTTGCTTGGTATTAGCGATATCCGTTGATATTTTTTTAATCGGATTGGTAGTTTCTGTGGTAGTATTATATAAACCAACCCCCTAAGGGGGAAAAGGGGTAAAAAATCGTGTTGTGTTGGGCGGTAATTGCGTGGTGGTTGAGATATTCGTTGAATTTTTTTAATCGGATTGGTAGTTTCCCTAAAGGGGAAAGGGGTTAAAAATCGTATTCTGTTGGGTGGTAGTTGCGTGGTAGTAACGATATCCGTTTAAATTTTTTTAATCGGATTGGTAGTATCTGTTGTAGTGAGTATTATAGAAACTAACCCCCTAAGAAGGGGGGGTTGAAAATCGTGTTGTGTTACATGGTAGTTGCGTGGTAGTAGCCTTATTCGTTGAAATTTTTTTAATCGAATTGGTGGTTTCTGTGATAGTGAGTTTTATATAAACCAACCCCCTAAAAGGTGAAAAACCCCCTAATGGGAAGGGGGAGTTGTAGGTCGTGTTGTTTTGAGTGGTAGTTGTGTTGAAGTAGCGATATCCGTTGAAATATTTTTAATCGGAGTCGTAGTTTTTGTGGTAGTGAGTTTTATATAAACCAACCCCTAAGGGGTGAGAGGGTGAAAAACCGTGTTGTGTTGGGTGGTAGTTGCATGGTGGTTGCGATATGCGTTGTAATTTTTTAATCGGATTGGTAGTTTTGTGGTAGTGGGTATTATATAAGCCAACTAAAGGGAGGGTTAAAAATTGTGTTGTATTGGGTGGTAGTTGCGTGGTAGTAGCGATATCCGTTGAAATTTTTTAGTCGGATTGGGTTTTTTGTGATAGTGAGTTTATATAAACTAACCACCTAAGGAGGGAGGCGGGTTGAAAATCGTATTGTGCTGGGTGGTAGTTGTGTGGTAGTAGGGATATACCTTGAAATTTTTTTATTCGGATTGGTAGTTTTTGTGGTAGTGAGTTTTATATATACCGATCCCCTAAGGGGGAGGGGGGTTGAAAATTGTGGCGTTGGGTGGTAGTTGCGTGGTAGTAGCGATATCCGTTGAAATTTTTTTAATCGGATTGGTTGTTTCTGTGGTAGTAAGTTTTATATAAACCAACGGTCTAAGGGGGAAGGGGGTTAAAAAATTGTGTTGTGTTGGGTGGTAGTTGCGTGGTAGTAGCGATATCCGTTGAAATTTTTTTAATCGGATTGGTTGTTTCTGTGGTAGTGAGTTTTAAAAAACCAACCACCTAAGGAGGGAAAGGGCAGGTTGAAAATCGTATTGTGTTGGGTGGTAGTTGCGATATCCGTTGAAATTTATTTAATCGGACTGGTAGTTTCTGTAGTAGTGAGTATTATATAAACCAACCCCCTAAAGGGAAGGAGGGTTGAAAATCGTGTTGTGTTGGGTGGTAGTTGCGTGTTAGTAGCGATATTCCTTGAAATTTTTTAAATCTGATTGGTAGTTTTTGTGGTAGTGAGTTTTATATAAACCTATCCCTAAGGGGTGGGAGGGGTGAAAAATCGTGTTGTGTTGGGTGGTAGTTGCGTGGTGGTTGCAATATCCTTTGAAATTTTTTTAATCGGATTGGTAGTTTCTGTGGTAGTGGGTATTATATAAGCCAATCCCCTAAAGAGGAAGTGGGTTAAAAATCGTGTTGTGGTGGGTGTAGTTGCGTGGTAGTAGCGATATCCGTTGAAATTTTTTTAATCGGATTGGTTGTTTCTGTAGTAGTGAGTATTATATAAACCAACCCCCTAAAGGGAAGGGAAGTTGAAGATCGTGTTGTATTGGGTGGTAGTTGCGTGGTAGTAGCGATATCCGTTAAAATTTTTTTAATCGGATTGGTAGTTTCTGTGGTAGTATAATATAAACCAATCCCTAAGGGGGGAGGAGAGTTTAAAATCGTATTGAGTTGGGTGGTAGTTGCGTGGTAGTAGCAATATCTATTGAAATTTTTTTAATCGGATTGGTAGTTTCTGTGGTAGTAAGTTTTATATAAACCCACCCCCAAGGGGGAGGGGGTTTAAAATCATGTTGTGTTGGGTGGTAGTTGCGTGGTAGTAGCGATATCCATTGAAATTTTTTTAATCGGATTGGTAGTTTCTGTGGTAGTAAGTTTTATATAAACAAACCCCTAAGGGGGAGAGGGGGTTGAAGATCGTGTTGTGTTGGGTGGTAGTTGCATGGTAGTAGCGATATCCGTTGAAATTATTTTAATCTAATTGGTAGTTTCTGTGGTAGTATAATATAAACCAACCCCTAAGGGGGGAGGGAAGTTTAAAATCGTATTGTGTTGGGTGGTAGTTGCGTGGTAGTAGCGATATCTATTGAAATTTTTTTAATCGGATTGGTTGTTTCTGTGGTTGTAAGTTTTATATAAACCAACCCTCTAAGGGGAAGGGGTTGAAGATCGTGTTGTATTGGGTGGTAGTTGCGTGGTAGTAGCGATATCCGTTGAAATTTTTTTAATAGGATTGGTAGTTTCTGTGGTAGTAAGTTTTATATAAACCAACCCCTTAAGGGGTAAGGAGGAGGGGGTTGAAGATCGTGTTGTGTTGGTGGTAGTAGCGATACACGTTGAAATTTTTTTAATCTGATTGGTAGTTTTTGCGGTAGTATAATATAAACCAACCCCCTAAGGGGGAGGGGTGTTTAAAATCGTGTTGTGTTGGTGGTAGTTGCGTGGTAGTAGCGATATCCATTGAAATTTTGTTAATCGGATTGGTAGTTTCTGTGGTGGTAAGTTTTATATAAACCAACCCCCTAAGGGGGAGGAGGGTTGAAGATCGTGTTGTGTTGGATGGTAGTTGCGTGGTGGTAGCGATATCCGTTTAAATTTTTTTAATCTGATTGGTAGTTTCTGTGGTAGTATTATATAAACCAACCCCCTAAGGGGGAAAAGGCGTAAAAAATCGTGTTGTGTTGGGCGGTAATTGCGTGGTGGTTGAGATATTCGTTGAATTTTTTTAATCGGATTGGTAGTTTCCCTAAAGGGGAGAGGGGTTAAAAATCGTATTCTGTTGGGTGGTAGTTGCGTGGTAGTAACGATATCCGTTTAAATTTTTTTAATCGGATTGGTAGTATCTGTTGTAGTGAGTATTATAGAAACTAACCCCCTAAGAAAGGAGGGGGGTTGAAAATCGTGTTGTGTTACATGGTAGTTGCGTGGTAGTAGCCTTATTCGTTGAAATTTTTTTAATCGAATTGGTGGTTTCTGTGATAGTGAGTTTTATATAAACCAACCCCCTAAAAGGTGAAAAACCCCCTAATGGGAAGGGGGAGTTGTAGGTCGTGTTGTTTTGAGTGGTAGTTGTGTTGAAGTAGCGATATCCGTTGAAATATTTTTAATCGGAGTCGTAGTTTTTGTGGTAGTGAGTTTTATATAAACCAACCCCCTAAGGGGTGAGAGGGGTGAAAAACCGTGTTGTGTTGGGTGGTAGTTGCATGATGGTTGCGATATGCGTTGTAATTTTTTTAATCGGATTGGTAGTTTTTGTGGTAGTGGGTATTATATAAGCCAACCCCCTAAAGGGGAGGGGGGTTAAAAATTGTGTTGTATTGGGTGGTAGTTGCGTGGTAGTAGCGATATCCGTTGAAATTTTTTTAGTCGGATTGGGTGTTTTTGTGATAGTGAGTTTTATATAAACTAACCACCTAAGGAGGGAGGCGGGTTGAAAATCGTATTGTGCTGGGTGGTAGTTGTGTGGTAGTAGGGATATACCTTAAAATTTTTTTATTCGGATTGGTAGTTTTTGTGGTAGTGAGTTTTATATATACCGATCCCCTAAGGGGGAGGGGGGTTGAAAATTGTGGCGTTGGGTGGTAGTTGCGTGGTAGTAGCGATATCCGTTGAAATTTTTTTAATCGGATTGGTTGTTTCTGTGGTAGTGAGTTTTAAAAAACCAACCACCTAAGGAGGGAAAGGGCAGGTTGAAAATCGTATTGTGTTGGGTGGTAGTTGCGATATCCGTTGAAATTTATTTAATCGGACTGGTAGTTTCTGTAGTAGTGAGTATTATATAAACCAACCCCCTAAAGGGAAGGAGGGTTGAAAATCGTGTTGTGTTGGGTGGTAGTTGCGTGTTAGTAGCGATATTCCTTGAAATTTTTTTAATCTGATTGGTAGTTTTTGTGGTAGTGAGTTTTATATAAACCTATTCCCTAAGGGGTGGGAGGGGTGAAAAATCGTGTTGTGTTGGGTGGTAGTTGCGTGGTGGTTGCAATATCCTTTGAAATTTTTTTAATCGGATTGGTAGTTTCTGTGGTAGTGGGTATTATATAAGCCAATCCCCTAAAGTGGAAGTGGGTTAAAAATCGTGTTGTGGTGGGTGTAGTTGCGTGGTAGTAGCGATATCCGTTGAAATTTTTTTAATCGGATTGGTTGTTTCTGTAGTAGTGAGTATTATATAAACCAACCCCCTTAAGGAAAAGAGGATTGAAAATCGTGTTGTGTTGGGTGGTAGTTGCTTGGTATTAGCGATATCCGTTGATATTTTTTTAATCGGATTGGTAGTTTCTGTGGTAGTATTATGTAAACCAACTCCCTAAGGGGGAAGGGGGGTGAAAAATCGTGATTTGTTGGGTGGTAGTTGCGTGGTGGTTGAGATATCTGTTGAATTTTTTTAATCGGATTGTTAGTTTCTGTGGTAGTGGGTATTATATAAGCCAACCCCCTAAAGGGGAGAGGGGTTAAAATCGTGTTGTGTTGGGTTGTAGTTGCGTGGTGGTTGAGATATCTGTTGAAATTTTTTTAATCGGATTGGTAGTTTCTGTGGTAGCACGTTTTATATAAACCAACCCCCTAAGGGGTGAGGGGGTTGAAGATCGTGTTGTGTTGAGTGGTAGTTGGGTGGTAGCAGCGATTTCCGTTGAAATTATTTTAATCTGATTGGCAGTTTCTGTGGTAGTATAATATAAACCAACCCCTAAGGGGAGAGGAGAGTTTAAAATCGTATTGAGTTGGGTGGTAGTTGCGTGGTAGTAGCGATATCCATTGACATTTTTTTAATCGGATTGGTAGTTTCTGTGGTAGTAAGTTTTATATAAACCAACCCCCTTAAGGGGGAGGAGGGGTTGAACATCGTGTTGTATTGGGTGGTAGTTGCGTGATAGTAGCGATATCCGTTGAAATTTTTTTAATCTGATTGGTAGTTTCTGTGTTAGTATTATATAAACCAACCCCCTAAGGGGGAGGGGGTTTAAAATCATGTTGTGTTGGGTGGTGGTTGCGTGGTAGTAGTGATATCCATTGAAATTTTTTTAATCGGATTGGTAGTTTCTGTGGTAGTAATTTTTATATAAACCAACCCCCTAAGAGGGAGAGAGGGTTGAAGATCGTGTTGTGTTGGGTGGTAGTTGCGTGGTAGTAGCGATATCCGTTGAAATTATTTTAATCTAATTGGTAGTTTCTGTGGTAGTATAATATAAACCAACCCCTAAGGGGGGAAGGGAGTTTAACATCGTATTGTGTTGGGTGGTAGTTGCGTGGTAGTAGCGATATCTATTGAAATTTTTTTAATCGGATTGGTTGTTTCTGTGGTAGTAAGTTTTATATAAACCAACGCCCTAAGGGGGAGGGGGTTGAAGATGGTGTTGTATTGGGTGGTAGTTGCGTGGTAGTAGCCTTATCCGTTTTAATTTTTTTAATGGAATTGGTTGTTTCTGTGGTAGTGAGTTTTATATAAACCAACCCCTCCTAATGGGGGGGGGGAGTTATAAGTCGTGTTGTTTTGGGTGGTAGTTGTGTTGTAGTAGCGATATCCGTTGAAATATTTTTAATCGGATTCGTAGTTTTTGTGGTAGTGAGTTTTATATAAACCAACCCCCTAAGGGGGAGAGGGGTGAAAAATCTGTTGTGTTGGGTGTTAGGTGCATGGTAGTTGCGATATCCGTTGTAATTTTTTTAACCGGATTGGTAGTTTTTGTGGTAGTGGGTATTATATAAGCTAACCCCCTAAAGGGGAGGGGGGTTAAAAATTGTGTTGTATTTGGTGGTAGTTGCGTGGTAGTAGCGATATTCGTTGAAATTTTTTTAGTCGGATTGGTTGTTTCTGCGATAGTGAGTTTTATGTAGACTAACCCCCTAAGGAGGGAGGGGGGCGGGTTGATAATCGTATTGTGCTGGGTGGTAGTTGCGTGGTAGTAGGGATATCCGTTGAATTTTTTTAATCGGATTGGTAGTTTTTGTGGTAGTGTTTTATATAAACCAACCCCCTAAGGGGGAGGGGGGTTGAAAATTGTGGCGTTGGGTGGTAGTTGCGTGGTAGTAGCGACAACCGTTGAATTTTTTTAATCTGATTGGTAGTTTTTGTGGTAGTGAGTTTTATATAAACCAACCCTCTAAGGGGGAAGGGGGTTAAGAAATCGTGTTGTGTTGGGTGGTAGTTGCGTGGTAGTAGCGATATCCGTTAAAATTTTTTTTATCGGATTGGTTGTTTCTGTGGTAGTGAATTTTATAAAAACCAACCCTCTAAGGAGGAAAAGGGCAGGTTGAAAATCGTATTGTGTTGGGTGGTAGTTGCGATATCCGTTGAAATTTATTTAATCGGACTGGTAGTTTCTGTAGTAGTGAGTATTATATAAACCAACCCCCTAAAGGGAAGGAGGGTTGAAAATCGTGTTGTGTTGGGTGGTAGTTGCTTGGTAGTAGCGATATCCGTTGATATTTTTTAATCGGATTGGTAGTTTCTGTGGTAGTGAGTATTATATAAATCAACCTCCCTAAGGAGAAGGGGGGTTGAAAATCGCGTTGTGTTGGTTGGTCGTTTCGGGGTAGTAGCGATATCCGTTAAAATTTTTTTAATCGGATTGGTAGTTTCTGTGGTAGTGAGTATTATAAAAACCAACCCCCTAAAGGTTAGGGGGGTTGAATATCGTGTTGTGTTAGATAGTAGTTGCGTGATAGTAGCGATATCCGTTGAAATTTTTTTAATTGTATTGGTTGTTTCTGTGGTAGTGAGTTTTATACAAAACCAAACCCCTAAGGGGGAGGAAGAGTCGTAAATCGTGTTGTGTTGGGTAGGTAGTTGCGTGGTAGTAGCGATATTCGTTAAAATTTTTTTAATCGGATTGTTAGTTTTTGTGGTAGTGGGTTTTATATAAACCAGCCTTCTAAGGGGGGAGAGGGGGGTGAAAAATCGTGTTGTGTTGGGTGATAGTTGTGCGGCGGTTGCGATATCCGTTGAAATTTTTTTAATCGGATTGGTAGTTTTTGTGGTAGTGAGTATTATATAAACCAAACTCCTAAGGGGGAGGGGCGTTGAAAATAGTGTTGTGTTGGGTGGTAGTTGCGTGGTAGTAGCGATATCCGTTGAAATTTTTTTAATCGGATTGGTAGTTTCTGTGGTAGTAAGTTTTATATAAACCAACCCCCTAATGGGGGGGGAGTTGTAAGTCGTGTTTTGGGTGGTAGTTGTGTTGTAGTAGCAATATCCGTTGAAATATTTTTAATCGGATTCGTAGTTTTTATGGTAGTGAGTTTTATATAATCCAACCCCCTAAGGGGTGAGAGGGGTGAAAAATCGTGTTGTGTTGGGTGGTAGTTGCATGGTGGTTGCAATATCCGTTGTAATTTTTTTAATCGGATTGGTAGTTTCTGTGGTAGTGGGTATTATATAAGCCAACCCCCTAAAGGGGAGAGAGGTTAAAAATTGTGTTGTATTGGGTGGTAGTTGCGTGGTAATAGCGATATCCGTTGAAATTTTTTGAGTCAGATTGGTTGGTTCTGTGATAGTGAGTTTTATATAAACTAACCCCCTAAGGAGGGAGGGGGGCTGGTTGAAAATCGTATTGTGCTGGGTGGTAGTTGCATGGTAGTAGGGATATCCGTTGAAATTTTGTTAATCGGATTGGTAGTTTTTGTGGTAGTGAGTTTTATATAAACCAACCCCCTAAGGGGGAGGGGGGTTGAAAATTGTGGCGTTGGGTGGTAGTAGCGATATCCGTTGAATTTTTTTAATTTGATTGGTAGTTTCTGTGGTAGTATTATATAAACCAACTCCCTAAGGGCAGAGGGGGGTTTAAAATCGTGTTGTGTTGCGTGATAGTATCGATATCCGTTGAAATTTTTTTAATTGTATTAGTTGTTTCTGTGGTAGTGAGTTTTATATAAACCAACCCCCTAAGGGGGGGGGGTTGAAGATCGTGTTGTGTTGGGTGGTAGTAGCGATATCGGTTGAAATTTGTTTAATCTGATTGGTAGTGTCTGTGGTAGTCATTTCCTACTTGATCAGTAAATTAGGTAGTACCCAACAAATCACATACTTAACGAGCTGCCTTTGGAGTGTTTTTGCAATTACATGAAGTTCTAAAAATATAAAACTTTTAATAGGTATTAAAATAAAGTTTCATAGTATTGCGTTTGGAGTACATCTTCTAAATTTCCCGTTAAACTACATATTTTATAAAATCATCGAAATCGCATGATTTGCTTTTTGTTCGATGAATTAACTTGGTTGATTTTCTTTTTTAGCTTGAGAGCCCACTTTCTTCGTCCTAGTTTAAATCCAATGGCTAATACCACATAGAATGTTCACCGAAGGAATGTTACATTAATTACATTTACTGTGTTTCATGTATGTCTTTCAACACCCGTATAACATTTTCAAATGCAATTAAAGCACCCTTGTTACACGCTCTCGTTTAAAATAAGCAATACTGGAGGGTTTAAGAGTTAAGGTGTTTAGTTCCAAACAATTTAAATAACTAAAAAGCAAAAAGTTGATTTGAGGTGTTAAACCAATCCTTTTATAGTTTTGAAAATACCTGTTTATATTACTAATAAATTTACTATTAATACAATTTATTCTAATATTTAATTTTACAGAATAATATATTGTATTCGAATTAAATTTGTAATAAAGGTCCAGATTATTTAATGGTGCACTTATTTGTTATAGGGAATATGCTCCACTAATCGATGTCCATAACTGATTAATTAACTTCCTAATCTTCATTCTCGTTGAGATTAGCAACCTCATCTTCTAACATTTTGGTGTCTTCATTCTGATCATTATTGGGTTGGGGCCTAACATTCAAATTCTGAACAACTGTGTTTTTATTATCCTGATTATCAGAAGTGCCATTCTGAGTTTGTGTACGATTAGAAAATTGTGTTGGATCGATGGTTGTTGATTCTGTACCATTAAAGTATATGACAGTAAGACGATTTGCCAGCTCACATACTTGAGGTTGTAACGATATTATTATAAATTGAGCATTTTTTGTGCGTTCCTTAATATAATTTCCAACTATAGTGGCATTTCTAAAATCAAAAGTAGCATCTATTTCATCCATAACATATAATGGTGATGGTTTATAATGATGGAGCGCGAACACTAACGCTAAAGAGGATATTGTTTTTTCACCTCCAGACAGATTCAAAAAATTATTCCACATTCTCATATGTGGTCGTACATTAAACTGTACCCCTTTAGTGAAAGGATCAAATGGGTCAACCAACTCAAATTCAGCATCACCTCTTAATGATATCATTTTGTATATTTCCTTCACCTTGGCTTTGATAATATTAAAACCAATTGTAAATTCTTGTCTGCGTTGAGTTCGTACAAAATCTATACTTTGTTTAACTTGGTTTTTTCTTGAAGTTACTTCTTCCAACTCATCACTATGTTGTATATAAATATCTTGTTTCATCCTGTACTCCGTTATAGCATTTAAATTAGGTTTAGCAGTCTTTAGTTGTTCTTCATTAAAAGAGATATCACGCTGTAAATGATCAACATCTTTTTGTTGGAGTTCTTCTTTTGTAAATGTTTTTAAACTTTCAGTAGGGTTACCAAGTATTTCTTCAAGTTTTAAATGTGCTTAGCTCGTAATGAATGCAGTTCATTTTTTAACTCATTCATTGCTTTATCAAAAACTTCGCATTTTTTTATCAATTTCTATTTTATCAGATTTAACTTGATCTTCTTGTTTTGTAAGAGCAGTAACTTTCTCCTTTATTTTTGCGCATTCTGTTCCAACATCTGATATTTGTTCAGTCAGGTCTTCTATGGTTTGCAATAATTGCTTACTATCAACCACAATTTCATCCTTCTGTTTTTTCATATTTATTAGTTTTGTTTCTTCTTCCTTAATTTCTTGTTCAAACCTCCAAATAGCATTGGTAGATTTTTGTGCATTGCGCTTTGCAGTTTTAATACAAATTGTAAGCCTCCTAATTTCACTTTCATATTTAGTAATAGTGCTAATAACTTCCTGCAGCTTTTTTTCTATATATTTTGTTTTATCAGAAGTTGTTTTTCTAATCTTGGTATCAAACACACCAATCTCAGCTTGCAGTTTTTGAACTTGGGCAAATACTCCATCATTTATATTTTTAGTTCTTTGCTTTACAATTTTTGGATCAACTATAGCCGACTTACATTGTTGTTCTTGCAAGTTCCTTAATATTGAAGACTCTTCTTTGACATTTTGTAGCTCTATTGAATATTTTGATAAATTTGCTTTCATTTTAACTAGTTCAGGTTGTAAGGTGTTAACCTGCTTCATAAAAGCACTTTGTTGTTGTCTTAGCTGCCGTACGTTTTCTTCCTTTTTTTCAAACTCATTTTCCATGTGTTCCACATCCTTAGGATCGGTTGTTGATACAACAACAGATTGACCCATTCTACCATGTAAAACAGTTTTTCCACTACCACTCATAGTTCCTGAGGTTTCAATTAACTGTCCTGCAAGTGTTTTCTGTGCTATAGTTTGTTGATTGGCATCATAATTTAATTGGAATTTGTTTAGCTTCTCCTTTTCTTGTTCATCGACATTGATATAATCTTTCAAATCAGATTCAGCAATGCTAAGAGCAGACTTTAAAGGATCAATATTAAGAGCTACAATTCTTGCTGCTAATGCATTTTTTTGTTCCTGAAGCTTTTGGGTTTGGATGCTAAAAGTTTCTCGAATAGCATCAAGTTCAGTGGTTAGCATTCTTTGTTCGTCTAACATATCCTTCTTCTTTTTAACACATTCAAGAATAGTCTCTTGGTTTTGTTCCAGAATTCTTTGTAAACCTGTCAACTTTTTCTGTTCCTTAGCGAGTTCTTCTTTTTTTTGCTTGCGTGATTTATTAATTTGAACCATGTCTTCTTGAATCTGCATGTCTTTTTTGTTTGCTGCATTAAAAGCTTCCTTGATGCTGTCCCTTCTTTTTACTAAAGTTTCATGTTTTTTTGAAGTCTGTATATAAATGGTGTCTTTCGTTGTTTTTTCTTTACTTATTGCGTCAAGTTGGGTTGCTAATTCGTGTCGAGTGATTGCTACAGAAGCATTGTTTTCTTCAACAGTTTGCAACTTATCTTGTGTGCCATATATGTGCCACTGGTACACAATATTTTTATCAAAAACAACTTTATTACCCAGTTTTAAAAACTCCACAACTTCTTTCATACGTTTTAGTTTTAAAAACTGTTTAACTTTAGTTTCAATAAACTTAACACGATTCAGTTTTTCTGCTCTTTGTCTAGAAAGTATTTCTAGGAGTTTATCTAACTTGGCAAGAGGAAACTTAAATCTTGTTGTACCAATAATATCGTCAAGATACTCCAACATACCAGTTTCATCTTCATTTTCAGCCATGCACTTCATCATTGAAATTTGTTCCACTTCACTCTGCAAAGTTAAAAATCTGCTATGATCTAAATCAATTCCATGCTTGCGAAGAAGTTTTGTTACTTTATTAAATTGAACACGACTACCATTTAGAGTGTAATATGAAGAATTATCTTTATGAGCAGTACGTGAAACTGCAAACTCGCTTCCAGGAATTTTTTCATAATCATTAATTCCTTTATCTACTATCACAGCAAAATTTACAGTTACACTACAAGATGGAATATGCTGATAGTTTTCAGAATTATATATTAATACCGAAACCTTGTTGGAAGGAATTTTGGTATCACGATAACCAAATACAAATAACATAGCATCAATTACATTGCTAGTATCACTGCGATTTGGTCCAACAATAACATTAAAACCCTTATGAAATGGCCCTAGTATCAGATTGTCTGCATAACTCTTAAAAAAAGAACTGCTAATGCTTGTAATAATGAGTCTTTGTCTCGTAGTTTGAACAGTACAAGCAGCTCTTGGTGGAGGTGGAATGTATATACCTTCAACACGCATGGATCCTTCTTCATCTAGATTGTTTCTTATTTTACACGAATTGTCCTGTTCGTTTTCTGAATCAATCTCTTCTACCTTTAATTTATGTTTCCGAGCTTTTGTGACAAGCATATTGTCTTAAATAATCTATCGATTGACGTTTAAGGTATTAAAATTATGTTACAATAATTATACTGCATAATTCATGTATGTATATACATAATTAACCGACATCGACACACTGAAACCATACAATAAACAATAATGCAGCAAGGATTGCTAAATTATATCTTGGAGGTAGTATTCTAAGGAAAAGCTGTGAGTGATATATGTCTTTCAAAATCTCATGCGCTTTGAGATGCGCAATGAAGGAAGCGAGAGGTATCGAATAAAAAGAAAAAACAATACAAGTAAAATCTAAAAACATTAAATTTCCGGATGCGTATTCTGAATTAACTCAACTGCTTTGCTATGTGGATTGCATAATCAATAATTTATCAACATAATATAAATTATAAAACTACAGTGTTTGTATGCGGTACCTGTAACTTTTTTGGTGTATTGTTTATTGTTCTTTTCGTGTGTTATGTTTCCGTGCGTGTGTGAATAATAATAGACAGGCTAAATCTTTTAAAACTTCTGGCAGCCAAAATACTGCACTATTATTATTTTTTAAGAATGGATATTTCATAGAATCATAGTATCATATAATTACTACCACAAACCTCAAATTGGCTTACATTAGGTTTAGGACTTCTCTTATTAGTTTTCTTTCTTCTGAAATAATTCGCTCGAATGTGTTTAGTCCAACTCCAGTTGCTGTTGCTACTTGTTCTTGTAAATTATTCACAGGAATGACAAGCATTCCATTCTCTTCTTTTCTTCTAAATTTTATACACTATAAATAATTTCTCTGTCTTAACTGTGAACTGTTTTCTTGCGGTTACTAATTGTAAAATTAAAAGCTCAGAAATAACAAAGTAATCTGTAAAACCAAACATTATTCTTCTAATTGAATTGAAACCTTCATTATACCTACAAATAAAAATTAGACTGAGTTGCAGTAGTTTTGAAAAAACTTGTTGGAGTTGAATCAAAGCTGAAATCTCATAAATAAAAAAATCTAAGACGCATGTACGCCTTACAACCAAACTTACGTAAATTTTATAAAAGAAAATTATATATTTTAAATTAAATGGTTGAAAAAAATTTCTATTAAAGTTTATATTAGTTTGTACTGTTAACATTTCTCAAGTAAATTCGATTATCTCGAAATCTAAATGAGATATCGAAAAGCGTATAGCATATTTGTAATCAGCGTAAAAAACTAAACAAGGTACATATATATCATTTATTGTATCATTATGGGAATATGGCAACGGACGACGGCGGCGACGACGACGACGTAGCGATTATATTAACCTAACTTACTTCGTAAGTTTGGTTGATAATCAAAAACAATAATAATGAACCACAAATCTTAATACGCAAATAAATGACAGATGAATTAAAAATCAACAGCTGAGTTGTCAATGTTTTTAGGATGCACTTTAACGTAAATAACTTAAATTGGTGTTCTGCGCAACAGCCCATGAGATTTTGTAAGACCTTTACAAATCTTATCATGTCACCTACGTTGAGTTGTCCTTTTTTGTCACTTATATACTCGTTTGAGTTTATAGTACATTTCAACAATTTAGTGCATGCTTAGATTATATTTGAAGCTGCTAATCGTGAAATAACTATGGTGTCGTTTACTGTTCGCACTTACAACATTAGAGATGCCGTTGATAAGAAGAAAACTATTGGAATAATTTTTCATAAGTAAGTAAACAATGAGTAGGGACGGATCTTACGCAATTGTTAGTACAATAACATAAATTCTGGTTGCTGGAAAATAGAATAATTTATTTATTGTTTATATATTTTTAAGCTTTCCAAAAGCTATCGTAAAGGAGCTTGTGTTATCACGATTAACGTCCCCGCTAGTTAAATTCTGCTGATACGTAACAACTGGAATTGGGTTTCTCAAGAGTAATAATCAAATACGACCATGGAAAATCATTATATTAAATGCCCGCTTATTTACACCTCTCCATAACGCTTTCTCATATAGAAAAGTGTTGCGATGGCGACTCCCTACTATACTACCTCTATTTTTCGACTTTTACATTGCCCATAGAGATAGTATAGTAAGGAAACGCAGTAACGTGCTAAATGCGGTATCACATCAGCTATGTTGAGTCGTCGTTTTGAATTTTTAGGGCATTTCAACAATTTAGTGAATATTTACATTATATTTGAAGCTGCTAATCGTGAAATAACTATGGAGTCGTATCATATAGTCCATTCGCTTTAACTTTAAGATGACGTCACAACTGGATGAATTGCTACATTGCCAATGTTAGTTTATATTATAATATATTTAATGAAAGATAGAGGAATATTTTCATTGACAAGGAGAATTGGTGGCAACACCGTATAGAACTGCCAAGCTTTATTATGTTAAATGACAGTATCCTTCATGCGCAATTCTCGGTATTTTTTTGTATACAGTTGCCAGCACTTTATTACTATGTCTGACGTCATGCTAAAGTTATTTTGAATTAACTATATCAAATATATTAAATCGTCCTTCTGAATTTTTAGTACATTTCAACAATTTAGTGCATGTTTAGATTATATTTGAAGATGCTAATCGTGAAATAACTATGGTGTCGTTTGCTGTTCGCACTTGCAACGTTAGAGATGCCGTTGATAAGAAGAAAACTACTGGAATAACTTCTTATAAGTAGGTAAACAATGACTAGAGCCGGATCTAACGAAATTGTTAGTAAAGTAACATAAATTTTGGTTACTGGAAAATAGAATAATTTTTTTATTGTTTTTATATTTATAAGCTTTCCGAAACCCGTCGTGAAGGAGTTTGTGTTATTACGATTATCGTCACCGCCAGTTAAATTTTGCTGATACGTAGCAACTGGAATTAGGTTCTTCAAAAATAGTAATCAAATACGACCATGGAAAATCACTATATTAAATACCCACTTATACATACCTCTGGAGCGCGTTTAGAAAGAAGATTTGTGTAACCCTAGAGTTACCTACAAATTGCACTACGCATTTAGAATTGAAATTAAGGTAACCCTTGGCGTTCAGAATGAGAGTGTGTAACACTTGAGTAACGCTCACGTTTCCGCACCTATTGACACCGTGAAGAATCACTCGTCATGCGCAGAGAGGAAATTGTCATTTGACATTACTTTGTAGAAAATATGGCCAACAGAATGGATTGTGATAGAATTAACAAGCAAAACTTTCGTATAGTATACGAGTCAAGTATGTCCTTTGTTGACGCTGGTCAAGTTTTGATTGGCGATATAAATAGCAAGAAATATTTGGTTATCGTAAATAAATAACTAATAACACCCATTTGCACCGTAATTTTTAAGCGTTGCTTAAGTATTAGATGATACATAAGTAACGGTGTTTATTTGCACCGACATCAATTCTAACTTAAGCGTAGCTTAAGAAACTCTCAAGTTAAACCACGGATCAACGAGTTCTTAAAATATAAGCATTTCATCCATCATTGCGTATTTTCTGGGTGAACGTATCTTAAGGTGTGGTTTGTTTTTATACGAAATACAATATCGATGGCTAATAAAAAAATTTACAACGATGACATATTCGAGGATGATTTGGATGTTTGGAAATTATAGATTTTGGATTCCCTTGGAATATTTACGTTCGATGTGATCATTTCTACAATCTGGATGAACTACGGTTTTATGAACGGTTCCGGTAGGTAAATTTACTCATTTATTATAAAAGCTTAGTTTTCATTTTTAGTTTCACAAAACAAACAACATTACAATTGCTTGCTTTAATCGAAGGAGAAATGGAATATCCGACAGACATGTAAATGAGACACTGGTACTTATATAAAAAAATTTAATAACAACTTTTGCAGGAACCAAAGTGTGTCGCCAATAAATCATTTGCTGCTTTTTGCGGTTTATGGCTACAAATTAGCACCTACAGACTGTGGCTGATTTTGCTGGTTTTCATGTCTCAACAGCTTCAAGAACAATCACTAGAGTTGCTAGAACTATAGCGAGACTATATGACCAGTTCATTAAATTTCCTAGAAGCAGGGCTGATATTCATGATGCCCAGGTTAAATTTTATGAGATTTCCTCAAGTTATTGGTGTTGTTGATGGCACACACATTAGGGTTGTCTCCAGGTAACTAGCAATTTTAATAAAAGGCATTGAACCTCATACAATGTTTTTTAGGCGATGACGAAAGTGAAGTGTTCAGAAACCGCAAAACATATTTTTTCATTGAATGTGCAAGTAATTGGAGATGCCGAGTTAAAAATTCTAAATTTAGGGTCAAGGTGGCCTGGTTCAGCACATGATGCTACTATTTTTAATAGCTGTGTAATAAGAGCTCGATTTGACGCAGGACATTTTCCCAATTGTATACTCCTTGGTATGTAAATATAGAACAAATTATGTGCCAGAAATATATAGTTATTATTCAGGTGATAGTGGCTATCCTGTACGACCATATTTTCTAACGCCATTATTAAACCCTGGAACCCCTGCCGAGCAATCATACAATGGAGCTCATATTAAAACTAGAAATTCCATAGAGCGACTAGTCGGAGTGTGGAAACGAAGGTTTCCGGTGTTCGCATATGGTATACGATTGCAATAAGAAACAACAATGGCTGTTATAGTTGCCGCAGGGATTTTGTATAACTTTGTAAAGTTAAATAATGAGGATGAGGCACCTCCTGCAGAGGGTATTAATGTGGAGGAACTAAATCAATTAATTCAATTGGGGCAAATTAGAGGACCTATTGCTCAAGGTCGGATCAATAATGAAAATACTCGAAACCATTTTATTAATACTTATTTTGTAAATTTATAAACTTATACTAATTAATAACATATTGCTTCTTATTGAAAAATTCTGTAATTGCTTTAATTTTTCTTGTTTTATTTCTAATTTAGTTTTTAATAATTGGATTTCAAATTTTTGTCTCTCTTGTTCAAATTGTACATTGACTTTTAATTGCTGCTCTGTAAGCTCAGCAATTGAAAGCTTTTTATCTAAAAGATTCATGTAACGTTTAGACACTTCCGAAGACGTTAAAGCTTTTATAACTGTGGTCAGCCGTTTGCGACTTTTATTCTACAATATAAACATGTATAACTTTAAAAATAGAAATATTCTCCAAAACTTACAGATGTCAGACTTTTAGGAGTTTGGTCCACTGTCTCTTCTTGCCGACTTGAACTTGCTTCTGGTGCAGGAGTAGAATAATCCTGTAGTGTTCAATTACAATTTCTGAATTTTATACTTACGTGTTTAACATCTAAATATTCAAATGGTAAAGCACTAGTAGGACAATACTGTTGCTCATTTATGGAATCAACCTAAAAAACTGTTTACATTGTATACAACTAATTATCAGGTACTTACATTTTCCAAGATTGGCTCCATAATCAGCTCGAAGCGATTTCCATCAAATTCGTTTGACATGCCAACAACTAATTTTTCATTTACAATTGATTGCAACAGTAAATCAAAATCTTCAATTATTGTTGGTTTTGGTGTACCTCCTCCTAAATTAATTTTAAGTTACCAAAATTGTCTAATTATAACACACTAACCTGTTAATAAACGTTGCTTCCTTTCATCAGCCACATCTTTGCGCAAGGTCTTTTTCAAGTTAGTATAAAGTTTTTTTAATTGTTCAGCTTCTCTCTTCATAATACTGGAAGCATTAAATCCTAATGCAATACGCTTCCTTGCTTTTTGTTTCTGCTCGTTATTAACGCTGTTCGTTTTTTTATTTTCGATTATATGTTTATATTTATAAACTATATTAAATAGCCGGTCTTTATCCTAAGAATTAAAATTAACATCCCTCTTTTTTACTTCTAACTAAAATAACTTATATAAGCTATAGATATTAAGATTATGTATAACAATTGTATAAACCTTCGAACTCATTTTAAATTGAACAGATTAAACTTTAATATTTCAAACAAAAGGATCTCTGCTTAAAAACCAAAACAAAATGACGGTTACAATTACAACAGTATATTATTTGAACACGTTAAAATGCTCATGTTACTAATATTTGACATCATATACACCGTTGCCAAATTGGTTATATTTTAAGTCATGCTTAATTTAAGAGTATCTAAAACATCTACGGTGCAAATGAAGGGCAACTGATGATCCGCTTATTTTTAAGGCACTTTTAACATAAGTAGAGCGTAAGTACTAAACGGTGCAAATGGGTATAAGACTATCTTTAATTGTTTCTCAGGTTTTTTTATTGTGAAGTGGTTTCTTTAATTTTAGGTGGAGAATTATTTTATACGGATTGGACGGAAAACATTAGCGAACAATTTGAGTTGGAGAATAAAACACCAAAAGAAGATACAGAAGAAAAAGAGGTTAAAAAGAAATGGAATCGAAATGCTACATTATTACTAGTTGGTGAAATGGAACGCAAAGAAAAAGATTTTCGGTCTACTGTTATTCGGAATAAAACAGTGTATAAACAAATAGCAGATGTGTTACAGAAGAGTGGTGATAGTTTTAGTGCTATGCAAGTGAAGGATCAATGTAAATATCTCAAATTACGTTTCTATAAAAAACATTTTAAAATGAAAGCAAGTAGCAGTGGTGCATCAACAATTTTATTTAAATTTTGTAGTAAAATGCATGCAATATTTGGAAAAAAAACCAAATGTAATTTCCAGTTGTAATTGCATCATCTTCAAAAGTGTCACCATTGCATAGCGAAAAAGAGGAAAGTTGTACGGAAAGTGCTTTGGAAGAAGTGGACAGTAATAAAGAAAATCGCCAAAAGAGAAAACGGGCATCTAGAGAAAGCACTGTTGAGCGACACCACAGAAAAAAACTGGAAATGCAACAAAGAGTAATTCTCTCCTATGAACGGATGATGCAGAAATTAATTGATAAATTATAAGCAAGATAAAAGTTTATTATATATTTGCTTTTTTTGTCCTGTATATTTATATAGATTAAATTAAACACAAGTGCGTGTATAATTTTATTTATGAGTTTGGTACATCAATATACTTCATGTATCTATTCTATTTACACAATTGTGGTTGTTGAAAGCTTAAACTACTTAATAATTTACACATCTAATACTTCGAATAACCGTTGAAAAATGGAAGTTGTACAACTCGCCATCATCATTTCCATTTACATCCTGTATATTTTCTCTTAAAAGGTCGTTCAGTATGCTTAAGCTCATAAAGACCTACTTGCATAACACCATGTTCCAATTCAGACCGAGTTTATTGGCATTCCTTTCTATTGAAAGTAAGTGACCTACAGCATTGTAGTGAAAAGTGTTGTTCATGACTTTTTATTAACAGAAAGATGACATTTTGGTAAATTATTGTGAATAACTAAAATTCTCCTTTGATTAACTATGATTTATATTATAATTAGAACGTAAGCATTTGGAGTGTATGAATTTTTTTAGTATCTTAATTTTAAAATTTCACAAGTTAACTAAAGGGGCCCATATAATAATATTTGCGGAAAGGCCCATCAACTCTTAGTTACGTCACTGGTTCTACGTACTGCTATTAGTATTGCTGGAGTTTGAAATAAAATTAGTAATAACGCCTTTAATAATATATCAAAATATAAATTGTTGATTCGAGGTCCACGTAGATTTCCAAGATAAGAAAATTAAAAGGAGAATCTTGAGGACATAATAAAGAATATTTTGAATGAATGTTAATTATTATTATTATTATCTAACAAGCTACAACTTTTAACGTTCAAAACTCATGATACACGAAAAAAAGAATTAAATTTATAAAATCCAGTAGAAGCGTTGACCGAGGTATTAAGAAGGTGCTCAACTATATGCACGAAAACGTGTCACATCGTTGTATATATTTTAAGTAAGTTTGACCCATAGATAAATAAGAGGAGATCCTCCGTTGGACAGGGAAGAATAGCTACTAAATTACGCGCATATTTAGTAGCGCACAGCGGCGTTGCAGTATCATGAAACTATATTTATTTAGCCTTCGTATATCTTCACTTATAAATAAAGAAGTAGGAACAACCTAACCTCTATTCTACTTGTTTAGTTTGTTAGCCCTTCACCATC
Organism: Platerodrilus igneus; assembly: GCA_036346225.1. NCBI lineage: Eukaryota > Metazoa > Arthropoda > Insecta > Coleoptera > Lycidae > Platerodrilus > Platerodrilus igneus. The sequence continues at coordinate 90,464 of JARFIW010001741.1, read as the reverse complement.
TTGAAGCTAATTCTAATGGTATTGTTGTTTATTACGAAATTCAAATAATTGATGTTACAGGTATTCCATTATTACTGGCAAATTATTAAATTATGATTGACTTAGCAGGTACGTTATTTTTTAAATCAGCGTTTAAAATTATTTATTAAATATTGTTGTGCTGTACATCAGCGTAACACTTTCCATTTAGTAGAGGAACGCAATGCCTATTGGGAAATTGATCTATCATTATATTGCCGAAGTTAAGTAAATGCATATTATTTATACCAATATAACTGATAACAAGTACAGAAACAAAAAAATGAATAAACGTGTTTACTACATGCTCCTGAACTCTTACAATACCTGTTCTACAAGTGGAAAATATTTTTGCAAGAATATTGCTAGTTTGATTTCAATATGCCTGGAAGTAAATGTAATCTAAGATCTGCTGCTTCAGACAGTGATGAAAAAGATTATGCTGTTGTACTACGCATTGTTGAAACTATTTCACCTTCATCTACATTTATCGAAGATATTTGTAACAAAATAACTAAATGACTTTCTGATAAAATTGAGGATATGTTTAAAGCTTTCGCTAATACAATTCAAAACCCGCAGTTAGCGCTTTGTGTTGCACAAAAGGTTATCAGCATTCAAGAAGACAAACTTGACACCTTTGAGCAATATGCACAGTAATATGGTCTATTTTTCTAAAGTAAATGCAAATTCATAAAATATCTGATCATAACTTGAATTTGAAAATAATATATGTATATTTGTTGTTGATGATATCTTTTAAATATAAATTAAAAGTAACTTAAAACTAAATTTATATTCAATATCATTCATAACAGATAATCGATCATACTGTATTAATATTGTACCAAAACATTGAATTTAGCAAATAATATTTTAAAACTAATATTACACAAAGTTTTATACTCAAATATAAATGATCCTTTCAAATATTGTTGAAATGACTATTTCAATAATATTACTGAACTAATGAGTGACAATATAACACTTTCAAAGATTATTCGAAATTAATACTGTTAAAACTATATTACCATCAGTTCCTAAAAAATCAAATCTGGGTTACAAACGATTTTCTCAAATCAATTCGAATATAATAAATTAAAACATGCATAAAAATCCGAACACTTAAAACATTAAAACTTACAAACAATATAGAAATCAGCTATTTTATTAATACATATTACTAAGGATACTTATTACCAACAAAGCTTAATTATGCAGAATAAAACATCGATTATTAAGACTACGTGAATACTACCAAGAAAAACACTTTGAATACTGAAATGAGTGTAGTTACTAATACAGAAATGATAGCTTCCTTGTTTAATAAGCATTTTAATTCCGTTGGAAAGAACTTCAATAAATTAAAAGATACTTGCAAGAATGCTAATTCTAATAAAAATTGAGTATATTATTAATCAACTAAAACATCAGTCATTTATGATGTCTAGTATTTTAAATTCCAATTTAGTTAAACAAACAAATAATCAAATTCTTGTGTTTTGAATATAAAATTTAATATGTTTTAGTTCTGGGGTTTTCTACAGCCTTCAAAAATTTGTTTGTAATTCCACTATACAAAATGGTGATAAAACTATTATCAACAACTATTGTTCGATTTCATTTAACTTCCATTTTCGGTAGACATTTGAAAAATGACAATTATAAATCCTCCTTTATCTTTTTTGAATAAATTTAACATTTTGATCTGGTTCTAAGCTCAAAATTTGGCTTCAGAAAATAATTCATCTTGGAACGATGTTTAGATCTACTTAAAAGGAAAATAGTCATTTAATAGCATTTTCTTGAATTTGTTAAAGCATTTATATTCTTTCACAGAAATTATTGCAGACACTACATAATCTAGGTATAAAGAACTTGCAGTGACTACTTTTGAGGATCCTTAAAGAAGATGTCAACGTGCATTTTTGATTAAGTTACTAGTATTTTGATGTAAGAGTTTGGCATTTGCAAGCAACATAATAGGATAGCTATTTATTTCTGAATATACATTAATGACTGCCTTATTAACCGGATGAGAAAATTATTTATTCAGACGATTTGCAAGAGTATTTCGTTTAAGGCAATAATTGCTATGAATTAACAAAAATCTGCCTTTTGCATAAGCTTATTTAATGCAGGTAGTCAATAATTGGCTAATTTGCTAAATTTAATAAAAGTATTATTCATGGTATAGACATTTAGCCAACTTGGTAACTTAACTCTATATAATTTAATTTTAGTTAACTGCTCTAAAACAAGTAATCTGTGTTTCTTGCATTGGTTTAACCAGTTGGGGAAATATATTTGTAATTTTGTTAATATACTATTTTTAAATTTTTTGTGAACTGCATTTTCAGTCTTATAAAGAAAAAAATAGGTATTAAATGACTTCAACAGAAATGTAACCACCTCACGCAGTTCATTTGATGGTCGCTTTAAGTGATTGATTAGTACTGCCTTTGTTCCATAATCTCTATTTAAAAACCTCTGTGAAGTTGGCACGACATTTTTTAAATTTTAAAAAGCAATGATAGTTCTAGTAGCACTTTTCATAGTTCTAGAGTTCCTGATAGAAAATTAAAAATAGTTCCGCATTTTTAATACCAAAAAATAGCAAATGAAAAATTGTCGTGCTAACTTCGCGAATCTAGCACGACACTTCCTCTTGTAATCCATAAGAAACCAATAAATATCACAACTTTTAGCAAGAGTTCACGTTAGCTCTAATCGAGTTCTATCTCTCTATGTAATTAAAATAAAAAATTGCAACAATAAGGTTATTTGCATAAACGACGTATATTGTACCCAGCACGACACTCGACGAAAAAGTGTCGTGCTGATTCTTTCTAGCGCATTTTTCGATATATATCGACAGTTCTAATTGAGTTCTAACAACTACGATCACATTTAGCCAGAGTTCCAGTGTCTAACCATTTTTAAATAATTTTTTAATTTATAGTCTAGCACGACACTCGGAAAAAAGTATCGTGCTGATCATTTCTAGGAAATCTTTCGATATATATCGACAGTTCTACATGAGTTCTAACGACTACGACCACCTTTAGCCTGAGTTCCAGTGGCTAACCATTTTTAAATAATTTTTAATTTTTCGAGTCTTAGCCTGACTATTCAGAGAAAAAAGTGTCGTGCTGTTCATTTCTAACAATATATATACGATTCACACGTTCATTTAGCACTGAGTTCCAGTGGTTAACCATTTTAAATAATCCTTTATTTTTTGTTCTAGCACGACACTAGGAAAAAGTGTCGTGCTGATCATTTCTAGCAAATTTTTTGATATATATATATATCGATAGTTATACATGAGTTCTAACAACTACGACCACTTTTAGCATGAGCTTTAGTGGTTAACCATTTTAAATAATCCTTTAGTTTTTGTTCTAGCACGACACTAGGAAAAAGTGTTATGCTGATCATTTCTAGCAAATTCTTCGATATACATCGACAGTTCTACATGAGTTCTAACAACTACGGTCGCTGTTAGCCTGAGTTCCAGGGGCTAACCATTTTTAAATAATATTTTAATTTTTGTCTAGCACGATACTCAGAAAAAAGTTCCGTGCTGATCATTTCTATCGATTTTTTCGATATATATCGACAGTTCTACATGAGTTCTAACAACTACGGCCACTGTTAGCCTGAGTTCCAGTGTCTAACCATTTTTAAATAATTTTTTAATTTTTGGTCTAGCACGACACTTGGAAAAATTGTCGTGCCTGAGTTCTAGTGTCTAACCATTTTTAAATAATTTTTTAATTTTTGATCGAGCACGAAACTCGAAAAAAAGTGTCGTGCTGATCATTTCTAGCGAATTTTTTGATATATATCGACAGTTCTACATGAGTTCTAACAACTACGACCACTTTTAGCCTGAGTTCCAGTGTCTAACCATTTTTAAATAATTTTTTAATTTTTAGTATAGACGACACTCGGAAAAAAGTGCCGTGCTGATTATTTCTAGCGAATTTTTCGATATATATCGACAGTTCTACATGAGTTCTAACAGCTACGACCAATTTTAGTCTGAGTACCAGTGTCTAACCATTTTTAAATAATTTTTTAATTTTTGATCGAGCACGACACTCGGAAACAAGTGTCGTGCTGATCATTTCTAGCGAATTTTTCGATATATATCGACAGTTCTACATGTGTTCTAACAACTACGACCACTTTTAGCCTGAGTTCCAGTGTCTAACCATTTTTAAATAATTTTTTAATTTTTGATCGAACACGACACTCGAAAAAAAGTGTCGTGCTGATCATTTCTAGCGAATTTTTCGATATATATCGACAGCTCTACATGAGTTCTAACAATTACGACCACTTTTACCCCGAGTTCCAGTGGTTAACCATTTTTAAATAATTTTTTAATTTTTGATTGAGCACGACACTCGAAAAAAATTGTCGTGCTGATCATTTCTAGCGAATTTTTCGATATATATCGACAGTTCTACATGTGTTCTAACAACTACGACCACTTTTAGCCTGAGTTCCAGTGTCTAACCATTTTTAAATAATTCTTTAATTTTTGGTCTAGTACGACACTCGGAGAAAAGTGCCGTGCTGATTATTTCTAAGGAATTTTTCGATATATATCGACAGTTCTACATGAGTTGTAATAGCTACGACCAATTTTAGCCTGAGTCTAGTGTCTAACCATTTTTAAATAATTTTGTAATTTTTGATCGAGCACTACACTCGGAAACAAGTGTCGTGCTGATCATTTCTAGCGAATTTTTCGATTTATATCGACAGTTCTACATGTGTTCTAACAACTACGACCACTTTTAGCCTGAGTTCCAGTGTCTAACCATTTTTAAATAATTTTTTAATTTTTGATCGAACACGACACTCAAAAAAAAGTGTTGTGCTGATCATTTCTAGCGAATTTTTCGATATATATCGACAGCTCTACATGAGTTCTAACAATTACGACCACTTTTACCCCGAGTTCCAGTGGTTAACCATTTTTAAATAATTTTTTAATTTTTGATTGAGCACGACACTCGAAAAAAATTGTCGTGCTGATTATTTCTAGCGAATTTTTTGATATATATCGACAGTTATACATGAGTTCTAATAGCTACGACCAATTTTAGCTTGAGTTCTAGTGTCTAACCATTTTTAAATAATTTTTTAATTTTTGATCGAGCACGACACTCGAAAAAAAGTGTCGTGCTGATCATTTCTAGCAAATTTTTCGATATATAAACGACAGTTTCACATGAGTTCTAACCAATTACGACCACGTTTAGCCTGAGTTCCAGTGGTTAACCATTTCTAAACAATCCTTTAATTTTTGGTCTAGCACGACACTCGGAAAAAAGTGTCGTGCTGATCATTTCTAACGAATTTTTCGATATATATATTGACAGCTCTACACGAGTTCTAACAACTACGACCACTTTTAGCCTGAGTTCCAGTGTCTAACCATTTTTAAATAATTTTTTAATTTTTTGTCTAGCACGACACTCGGAAAAAAGTGCCGTGCTGATTATTTCGAGCGAATTTTTTGATATCTATCGACAGTTCTACATGAGTTCTAACAGCTACGACCAATTTTAGCCTGAGTTCCAGTGGTTAACCATTTTTAAATAATCCTTTAATTTTTGTTGTAGCACGACACTAGGAAAAAGTGTCGTGCTGATCATTTCTAGCAAATTTTTCGATATATATTCGACAGTTCTACATGAGTTCTAAAACTACGACCACTTTTAGCCTGAGTTCCAGTGGTCTAATCATTTTTAAATAATTTTTAATTTTGGTATAGCACGACACTCGGAAAAATATGTCGTGATCATTTCTAGCGAATTTTTCGATATATACGACAGTTCTACATGAGTTCTAACAGCTACGACCACTTTTAGCCTGAGTTCCAGTGTCTAACCATTTTAAATAATTTTTAATTTTGATCTAGCACGACACTCGAAAAAAGTGTCGTGCTGATCATTTCTATCGAATTTTTCGATATATATCCACAGTTCTGCATGATTTCTAACAACTACGATCACCTTTAGCCTGAGTGCCAGTAACTAACCATTTTAAATAAATTTTTAATTTTTGTCTAGCACGACACTCGGAAAAACAGTGTTGTCCTGTTCAATTCTAGTTAATTTTTCGATATATATATATCGCCAGTTCTACACGAGTTCTAAAAGCTACTATCACTTTTAGTCTGAGTTCCAGTGTCTAACCATTATTATATAATTTTTTAATTTATTGTCTAGCACGATTCGCGGAAAAAGTGTCGTGCTGATCATTTCTAGCAAATTTTTCGATATATATATCCACAGTTCTACATGAGTTTTAACAATTACGACCACTTTTAGCCTGAGTTCCAGTGGTTAACTATTTTAAATAATCCTTTATTTTTTGTTCTAGCACGATACTAGGAAAAAGTGTCGTGCTGATCATTTCTAGCAAATTTTTCGATATATATATCGACAGTTCTACATGAGTTCTAACAATTACGACCACTTTTAGTCTGAGTTCCAGTGGTTAACCATTTTAAATAATCCTTTATTTTTTGTTCTAGCACGACACTAGGAAAAAGTGTCGTGCTGATCATTTCTTGCAAATTTTTCGATATATATCGAAAGTTCTACATGAGTTCTAACAACTACGGTCACTGTTAGGCTGAGTTCCAGTGTCTAACCATTTAAATAATTTTTTCATGTTTGGTCTAGCACGACACTCGGAAAAAGTGCCGTGCTGATCATTTCTAGCAAATTTTTCGATATATATATCGACAGTTCTACATGAGTTCTAACAATTACGACCACTTTTAGCATGAGCTTCAGTGGTTAACCATTTTAAATAATCCTTTAGTTTTTGTTCTAGCACGACACTAGGAAAAAGTGTTATGCTGATCATTTCTAGCAAATTCTTCGATATATATCGACAGTTCTACATGAGTTCTAACAACTACGGTCACTGTTAGCCTGAGTTCCAGGGGCTAACCATTTTTAAATAATATTGTAATTTTTGTCTAGCACGATACTCGGAAAAAGTTCGTGCTGATCATTTCTAGCGAATTTTTCGATATATATCGACAGTTCTACATGAGTTCTAACAACTACGGCCACTGTTAGCCTGAGTTCCAGTGTCTAACCATTTAAATAATTTTTTCATGTTTGGTCTAGCACGACACTCGGAAAAAGTGCCGTGCTGATCATTTCTAGCAAATTGTTCGATATATATATCGACAGTTCTACATGAGTTCTAACAATTACGACCACTTTTAGCCTGAGTTCAGTGGTTAACCATTTTAAATAATTTTTAATTTTTGTTCTAGCACGACACTAGGAAAAAGTGTGCTGATCATTTCTAGCGAATTTTTCGATATATATCGACAGTTCTACATGAGTTCTAACAACTACGGTCACTGTTAGCCTGAGTTCCAGGGGCTAACCATTTTTAAATAATATTGTAATTTTTGTCTAGCACGATACTCGGAAAAAAGTTCCGTGCTGATCATTTCTATCGATTTTTTCGATATATATCGACAGTTCTACATGAGTTCTAACAACTACCACTTTTAGCCTGAGTTCCAGTGTCTAACCATTTTTAAATAATTTTTAATTTTGGTCTAGCACGACACTCGGAAAAAGTGCCGTGCTGATCATTTCTAGCAATTTTCGATATATATATCGACAGTTCTACATGAGTTCTAACAATTACGACCACTTTTAGCCTGAGTTCCAGTGGTCTAACCATTTTTAAATAATCCTTTAATTTTTGTTCTGGCACGACACTAGGAAAAAGTGTATGCTGATCATTTCTAGCAATTTTTCGATATATATCGACAGTTCTACATGAGTTCTAACAACTACGATCACTTTTAGCCTGAGTTCCAGTGGCTAACCATTTTTAAATAATTTTTAATTTTTGTCTAGCACGACACTCGGAAAAAGTTCCGTGCTGATCATTTCTAGCGAATTTTTTCGATATATATCGACAGTTCTACATGAGTTCTAACAACTACGACCACTTTTAGCCTGAGTTCCAGTGTCTAACCATTTTAAATAATTTTTCATTTTGGTCTAGCACGACACTCGGAAAAAGTGCCGTGCTGATCATTTCTAGCGAATTTTAGATATATCGACAGTTCTACATGAGTTCTAACAATTACGTTTTCGATATATATCGACAGTTCTACATGAGTTCTAACAACTACGACCACTTTTAGCCTGAGTTCCAGTGTTCAACCATTTTAAATAATTTTAATTTTTGATCTAGCACGACACTGGAAAAAAGTGTCGTGCTGATCATTTCTAGCGAATTTTTCGATATATATCGACAGTTCTACATGAGTTCTAACTACGACCACTTTAGCCTGAGTTCCAGTGGTTAACCATTTTAAATAATTTTTAATTTTTGATTAGCACGACACTCGAAAAAGTGTCGCTGATCATTTCTAGCGAATTTTTCGATATATATCGACAGTTCTACATGAGTTCTAACAATTACGACCACTTTTAGCCTGAGTTTCAGTGTCTAACCATTTTTAAATAATTTTTTAATTTTTGTTCTAGCACGACACTCGGAAAAAGTGTGCTGATCATTTCTAGCGAATTTTTCGATATATATCGACAGTTCTACATGAGTTCTAACAACTACGACCACTTTTAGCCTGAGTTATAGTGTCTAACCATTTTTAAATAATTTTTTAATTTTTGGTCTCGCACGACACTCGGAAAAAAGTGCCGTGCTGATTATTTCTAGGGAATTTTTCGCTATATATCGACAGTTCTACATGAGTTCTAACAGCTACGACTAATTTTAGCCTGAGTTCTAGTGTCTAACCATTTTAAATAATTTTTTAATTTTTGATCGAGCACGACACTCGAAAAAAAGTGTCGTGCTGTTTATTTCTAGCGAATTTTTCGATATATATCGACAGTTCTACATGAGTTCTAACAACTACGACCACTTTTAGCCTGAGTTCCAGTGTCTAACTATTTTAAATAGTTTTTAATTTTGTTCTAGCACGACACTCGGAAAAAGTGCCGTGCTGATCATTTCTAGCGAATTTTCGATATATATCGACAGTTCTACATGAGTTCTAACAATCTACGATCACTTTTAGCCTGAGTTCCAGTGTCTAACCATTTTTAAATAATTTTTTAATTTTTGGTCTAGCACGACACTCGAAAAAAAGTGTCGTGCTGATCATTTCTAGCGAATTTTTCGATATATATCGACAGTTCTACATGAGTTCTAACAACTACGACCACTTTTAGCCTGAGTTCCAGTGTCTAACCATTTTTAAATAATTTTTTAATTTTGGTCTAGCACGACACTCGGAAAAAGTGTCGTGCTGATCATTTCTAGCGAATTTTTCGATATATATCGACAGTTCTACATGAGTTCTAACAACTACGACCACCTTTAGCCTGAGTTCCAGTGGCTAACCATTTTTAAATAGTTTTTAATTTTTAGGCTAGCACGACACTCGGAAAAAGTGTCGTGCTGATTATTTCTAGCGAATTTTTCGATATATATCGACAGTTCTACATGAGTTCTAACAGCTACGACCAATTTTAGCCTGAGTTCCAGTGGTTATAACCATTTTTAAATAATCCTTTAATTTTTTGTCTAGCGACACTAGAAAGTGTCGTGCTGATCGTTTCTAAAATTTTTCGATATATATCGACAGTTCTACATGAGTTCTAAAACTACGACCACTTTTAGCCTGAGTTCCAGTGGCTAACCATTTTAAATAATTTTTTAATTTTTGGTCTAGCACGACACTCGGAAGAAAGTGCCGTGCTGATTATTTCTAGCGAATTTTTCGATATATCGACATTTCTACATGAGTTCTAACAACTACGACCACTTTTAGCTGGAGTTCTAGTGTCTAACCATTTTTAAATAATTTTTCAATTTTTGGTCTAGCACGACACTCGGAAAAAGTGCCGTGTTGATTATTTCTAGCGAATTTTTCGATATATATATATCGACAGTTCTACATGAGTTCTAACAGCTACGACCACTTTTAGCCTGAGTTCTAGTGTCTAACCATTTTAAATAATTTTAATTTTTGGTCTAGCACGACACTCGGAAAAAGTGTCGTGCTGAATATTTCTAGCAAATTTTTCGATATATGTCGACATTTCTACATGAGTTCTAACACCTACGACCACTTTTAGCCTGAGTTCCAGTGTCTAACCATTTTTAAATAATTTTTAATTTTGTTGTAGCACGACACTCGGAAAAAGTGTCGTGCTGATCATTTCTAGCAAATTTTCGATATATATATCGACAGTTCTACATGAGTTCTAACAACTACGATCACTTTTAGCCTGAGTTCCAGTGGCTAATCATTTTTAAATAATTTTTTAATTTTCGGTCTAGCACGACACTCGGAAAAAAGTGTCGTGCTGATCATTTCTAGCGCATTTTTCGATATATATATCGACAGTTCTACATGAGTTCTAACAACTACGATCACCTTTAGCCTGAGTTCCAGTGTCTAACCATTTTAAATAACTTTTTAATTTTCGGTCTAGCACGACACTCGGAAAAAACTGCCGTGCTGATCATTTCTATCGAATTTTTCGATATATATCGACAGTTCTACATGAGTTCTAACAACTACGACCACTTTAGCCTGAGTTCCAGTGGCTAACCATTTTTAAATAATTTTTCAATTTTTGGTCTAGCACGACACTCGGAAAAAAGTGCCGTGCTGATCATTTCTAGCGAATTTTTCGATATATATCGACAGTTCTACATGAGTTCTAACAACTACGACCACTTTTACCCTGAGTTCCAGTGTCTAACCATTTTTAAATAATCTTTTAATTTTTGGTCTGGCACGACACTCGGAAAAAAGTGTCGTGCTGATCATTTCTAGCGAATTTTTCGATATATATATCGACAGTTCTACATGAGTTCTAACAATTACGACCACTTTTAGCCTGAGTTCCAGTGGTTAACCATTTTTAAACAATTTTTAATTTTCGGTCTAGCACGACACTCGGAAACAAATGTCGTGCTGATCATTTCTAGCAAATTTTTAATATATATCGACAGTTCTATGTGAGGTCTAACAAATACAACCACTTTTAGCCTGAGTTCCAGTGGCTAACCATTTTAAATAATTTTTTAATTTTGGTCTAGCACGACACTCGGAAAAAGTGTCGTGCTGATATTTCTAGCGAATTTTTTCGATATATATATATCGACAGTTCTACATGAGTTCTAACAACTACGACCACTTTTAGCCTGAGTTCCAGTGTCTAACCATTTTAAATAATTTTTTAATTTTTGTTCGAGCACGACACTCGAAAAAAAGTGTCGTGCTGATCATTTCTAGCAATTTTTCGATATATATCGACAGTTCTACATGAGTTCTAACAACTACGACCACTTTTAGCCTGAGTTCCAGTGGCTAACCATTTTAAATATTTAATTTTGGTCTAGCACGACACTCGGAAAAAAGTGTCGTGCTGATATTTCTAGCGAATTTTTCGATATATATCGACAGTTCTACATGAGTTCAAACAAGTACGACCACCTTTAGCCTGAGTTCCAGTGTCTAACCATTTTAAAATAACTTTCTAATTTTTGGTCTAGCACGACACTCGGAAAAAAGTGTCGTGCTGATCATTTCTAGCAAATTTTTCGATATATATCGACAGTTTTACACGAGTTCTAACAACTACGACCACTTTTAGCCTGAGTTCCAGTGTCTAACCATTTTAAATAATTTTTAATTTTTTGATAGCACGACACTCGGAAAAAGTGTCGTGCTGATCATTTCTAGCGAATTTTTCGATATATATCGACAGTTCTACATGAGTTCTAACAATTACGACCACTTTTACCTGAGTTCCATTGGTTAACCATTTTTAAATAATTTTTAATTTTTGATTGAGCACGACACTCGAAAAATTGTCGTGCTGATCATTTCTAGCGAATTTTTCGATATATATCCACAGTTCTACATGTGTTCTAACAACTACGACCACTTTTAGCCTGAGTTCCAGTGTCTAACCATTTTAAATAATTTTTAATTTTTGGTCTAGCACGACACTCGGAAAAAGTGCCGTGCTGATTATTTCTAGGAATTTTTCGATATATATCGACAGTTCTACATGAGTTCTAACAACTACGACCACTTTTAGCCTGAGTTCCAGTGTCTAACCATTTTAAATAATTTTTAATTTTGGTCTAGCACGACACTCGGAAAAAGTGTCGTGCTGATCATTTCTAGCGAATTTTTCGATATATATATCGACAGTTCTACATGAGTTCTAACAACTACGATCACTTTTAGCCTGAGTTCCAGTGTCAACCATTTTAAATAATTTTTAATTTTGATCTAGCACGACACTCAAAAAAAAGTGTCGTGCTGATCATTTCTAGCGAATTTTTCGATATATATCGACAGTTCTACATGAGTTCTAACAATTACGACCACTTTTACCTGAGTTCCAGTGTCTAACCATTTTTAAATAATTTTTAATTTTTTGATTGAGCACGACACTCGGAAAAAAGTGTGTTGATTATTTCTAGCGAATTTTTGATATATATCGACAGTTATACATGAGTTCTAATAGCTACGACCAATTTTAGCCTGAGTTCCAGTGTCTAACCATTTTAAATAATTTTTAATTTTGATCGAGCACGACACTCGAAAAAGTGTCGTGCTGATCATTTCTAGCGAATTTTTCGATATATATCGACAGTTCTACATGAGTTCTAACAATTACGACCACTTTTAGCCTGAGTTCCAGTGGTTAACCATTTTTAAATAATTTTAATTTTTGGTCTAGCACGACACTGGAAAAAGTGTCGTGCTGATCATTTCTAGCGAATTTTTCGATATATATCGACAGTTCTACATGAGTTCTAACAACTACGACCACTTTTAGCCTGAGTTCCAGTGTCTAACCATTTTAAATAATTTTTAATTTTTGTCTAGCACGACACTCGGAAAAAGTGTCCGTGCTGATTATTTCGAGCGAATTTTTGATATATATCGACAGTTCTACATGAGTTCTAACAGCTACGACCAATTTTAGCCTGAGTTCCAGTGGTTAACCATTTTAAATAATTTTTAATTTTGGTCTAGCACGACACTCGGAAAAAGTGTCGTGCTGATCATTTCTAGCAAATTTTTCGATATATATTGACAGTTCTACATGAGTTCTAAAAACTACGACCACTTTTAGCTTGACTTCCAGTGGCTAATCATTTTTAAATAATTTTTTAATTTTTGGTATAGCACGACACTCGGAAAAATATGTCGTGGTGATCATTTCTAGCGAATTTTTCGATATTGACAGTTCTACATGAGTTCTAATATCTACGACCACTTTTAGCCTGAGTTCCAGTGTCTACCCATTTTTAAATAATTTTTTAATTTTTGATCGAACACGACACTCGAAAAAAAGTGTCGTGCTGATCATTTCTAGCGAATTTTTCGATATATATCGAGAGCTCCACATGAGTTCTAACAATTACGACCACTTTTACCCCGAGTTCCAGTGGTTAACCATTTTTAAATAATTTTTAATTTTGGTCTAGCACGACACTCGAAAAAAATTGTCGTGCTGATCATTTCTAGCGAATTTTTCGATATATATCGACAGTTCTACATGAGTTGTAACAATTACGCCCACTTTTAGCCTGAGTTCTAGTGGTTAACCATTTTTAAATAATCCTTTAATTTTTGTTCTAGCACGACACTAGGAAAAAAGTGTCGCGCTGATCATTTGTAGCAAATTTTTCGATATATGTCGACAGTTCTACATGAGTTCTAACAACTACGAACACTTTTAGCTTGAGTTCCAGTATCTAACCATTTTTAAATAATTTTTTTAGTTTTTGGTATAGCACGACACTCGTAAAAAGTGCCGTGCTGATTATTTCTAGCGAATTTTTCGATATATATCGGCAGTTCTACATGAGGTCTAACAGTTACGACCAATTTTAGCCTGAGTTCCAGTGTCTAACCATTTTTAAATAATTCTTTAATTTTTGATAGCAAGACACTAGGAAAAAGTGTCGTGCTGATCATTTCTAGCGAATTTTTCGATATATATCGACAGTTCTACATGTGTTCTAACAACTACGACCCCTTTTAGCCTGAGTTCCAGTGTCTAACCATTTTTAAATAATTTTTTAATTTTTTGTCTAGCACGATACTCGGAAAAAAGTGCCGCGCTGATCATTTCTAGCGAATTTTTCGATATATATCGACAGTTCTACGCGAGTTCTAACATCTACGATCACTTTTAGCCTAAGTTCCAGTGTCTAACCATTTTTAAATAATCTTTTAATTTTTGGTCTAGCACGACACTCGAAAAAAGTGTCGTGCTGATCATTTTTAGTGCATTTTTCGATATACATCGATAATTTTACATGAGTTCTAACAACTACGATCACTTTTAGCCTGAGTTCCAGTGGCTAACCATTTTTAAATAATTTTTTAATTTTTGGTCTAGCACGACACTCGGAAAAAGTGTCGTGCTGATCATTTCTAGCGCATTTTTCGATATATATCGACAGTTCTACATGAGTTGTAACAACTACAACCACCTTTAGCCTGAGTTCCAGTGGCTAACCATTTTTAAATAATTTTTTGATTTTTTGTCTAGCACGACACTCGGAAATAAGTGCCGTGCTGATTATTTCTAGCGAATTTTTTGATATCTATCGACAGTTCTACATGAGTTCTAACAGCTACGACCAATTTTAGCCTGAGTTCCAGTGGTTAACCATTTTTAAATAATCCTTTAATTTTTGTTGTAGCACGACACTAGGAAAAAGTGTCCGTGCTGATTATTTCTAGCAAATTTTCGATATATATTGACAGTTCTACATGAGTTCTAAAAACTACGACCACTTTTAGCCTGAATTCCAGTGGCTAATCATTTTAAATAATTTTTTAATTTTTGGTCTAGCACGACACTCGGAAAAAGTGTCGTGCTGATCATTTCTAGCGAATTTTTCGATATATATCGACAGTTCTACATGAGTTCTAATATCTACGACCACTTTTAGCCTGAGTTCCAGTGTCTAACCATTTTTAAATAATTTTTTAATATTTTGTCTAGCACGACACTCGGAAAAAAGTGCCGTGCTGATTATTTCTAGCAAATTTTTCGATATATATATATCGACAGTTCTACATGAGTTCTAACAGCTACGACCATTTTAGCCTAAGTTCTAGTGTCTAACCATTTTTAATAATTTTTAATTTTGATCGAGCACGACACTCGGAAAAAAGTGTCGTGCTGAACATTTTTCTAGCGAATTTTTCGATATATGTCGACAGTTCTACATGAGTTCTAACAATTACGACCACTTTTAGCCTGAGTTCCAGTGGTTAACCATTTTAAATAATTTTAATTTTGATCTAGCACGACACTCGGAAAAAGTGTCGTGCTGATCATTTCTAGCGAATTTTCGATATATATCGACAGTTCTACATGAGTTCTAAAACTACGACCACTTTTAGCCTGAGTTCCAGTGGCTAACCATTTTAAATAATTTTTAATTTTCGGTCTAGCACGACACTCGGAAAAATATTTCGTGCTGATCATTTCTAGTCAATTTTTCGATATATATCGACAGTTCTACATGAGTTCTAACAACTACGACCACTTTTAGCCTGAGTTCCAGTGTCTAACTATTTTTAAATAATTTTTTAATTTTTGGTCTAGCACGACACTCGGAAGAAAGTGCCGTGCTGATCATTTCTATCGAATTTTGTTTGATATATATCGACAGTTCTACATGAGTTCTAACAACTACGACCAATTTTAGCCTGAGTTCCAGTGTCTAACCATTTTTAAATAATTTTTCAATTTTTGGTCTAGCACGACACTCGGAAAAAGTGCCGTGCTGATCATTTCTAGCGAATTTTTCGATATATATCGACAGTTCTACATGAGTTCTAACAACTACGACCACTTTTACCCTGAGTTCCAGTGTCTAACCATTTTTAAATAATCTTTTAATTTTTGGTCTGGCACGACACTCGGAAAAAAGTGTCGTGCTGATCATTTCTAGCGAATTTTTCGATATATATCGACAGTTCTACATGAGTTCTAACAACTACGACCACTTTAGCCTGAGTTCCAGTGTCTAACCATTGTTAAATAATTTTTAATTTTCGGTCTAGCACGACACTCGGAAAAAAGTGTCGTGTTGATCATTTCTAGCGCATTTTTCGATATATATCGACAGTTCTACATGAGTTCTAGCAACTACAACCACTTTTAGCCTGGGTTCCACTGGCTAACTATTTTAAATAATTTTTTAATTTTCGGTCTAGCACGACACTCGGAAAAAGTGTCGTGCTGATCATTTCTAGCGCATTTTTCGATATATATCGACAGTTCTACATGAGTTCTAACAACTACGATCACTTTTAGCCTGAGTACCAGTGTCTAACCATTTTAAATAATTTTTAATTTTTGGTCTAGCACGACACTCGAAAAAAGTGTCGTGCTGATCATTTCTAGCGAATTTTTCGATATATATCGACAGTTCTACATGAGTTCTAACAACTACGACCACTTTTAGCCTGAGTTCCAGTGGCTAACCATTTTTAAATAATTTTTAAATTTTCGGTCTAGCACGACACTCGGAAAAAAAGTGTAGTGCTGAGTATTCTATAGATTTTTTCGATATATATCGACAGTTCTACACGAGTTCAAACAAGTACGACCACCTTTAGCATGAGTTCCAGTGTCTAACCATTTTAAAATAACTTTCTAATTTTTGGTCTAGCACGACACTCGGAAAAAAGTGTCGTGCTGATCATTTCTAGCAAATTTTTCGATATATATCGACAGTTCTACACGAGTTCTAACAACTACGACCACTTTTAGCCTGAGTTCCAGTGTCTAACCATTTTTAAATAATTTTTTAATTTTTGATCGAACACGACACTCGAAAAAAAGTGTCGTGCTGATCATTTCTAGCGAATTTTTCGATATATATCTACAGCTCTACATGAGTTCTAACAATTACGACCACTTTTACCCCGAGTTCCATTGGTTAACCATTTTTAAATAATTTTTAAATTTTTGATTGAGCACGACACTCGAAAAAAATTGTCGTGCTGATCATTTCTAGCGAATTTTTCGATATATATCCACAGTTCTACATGTGTTCTAACAACTACGACCACTTTTAGCCTGAGTTCCAGTGTCTAACCATTTTTAAATAATTCTTTAATTTTTGGTCTAGTACGACACTCGGAGAAAAGTGCCGTGCTGATTATTTCTAAGGAATTTTTCGATATATATCGACAGTTCTACATGAGTTGTAATAGCTACGACCAATTTTAGCCTGAGTCTAGTGTCTAACCATTTTTAAATAATTTTGTAATTTTTGATCGAGCACTACACTCGGAAACAAGTGTCGTGCTGATCATTTCTAGCGAATTTTTCGATTTATATCGTCAGTTCTACATGTGTTCTAACAACTACGACCACTTTTAGCCTGAGTTCCAGTGTCTAACCATTTTTAAATAATTTTTTAATTTTTGATCGAACACGACACTCAAAAAAAAGTGTTGTGCTGATCATTTCTAGCGAATTTTTCGATATATATCGACAGCTCTACATGAGTTCTAACAATTACGACCACTTTTACCTCGAGTTCCAGTGGTTAACCATTTTAAATAATTTTATTTTTGATTGAGCACGACACTCGAAAAAAATTGTCGTGCTGATTATTTCTAGCGAATTTTTTGATATATATCGACAGTTATACATGAGTTCTAATAGCTACGACCAATTTTAGCTTGAGTTCTAGTGTCTAACCATTTTTAAATAATTTTTTAATTTTTGATCGAGCACGACACTCGAAAAAAAGTGTCGTGCTGATCATTTCTAGCAAATTTTTCGATATATAACGACAGTTCTACATGAGTTCTAACAATTACGACCACGTTTAGCCTGAGTTCCAGTGGTTAACCATTTCTAAACAATCCTTTAATTTTTGGTCTAGCACGACACTCGGAAAAAAGTGTCGTGCTGATCATTTCTAACGAATTTTTCGATATATATTGACAGCTCTACACGAGTTCTAACAACTACGACCACTTTTAGCCTGAGTTCCAGTGTCTAACCATTTTTAAATAATTTTTTAATTTTTTGTCTAGCACGACACTCGGAAAAAAGTGCCGTGCTGATTATTTCGAGCGAATTTTTTGATATCTATCGACAGTTCTACATGAGTTCTAACAGCTACGACCAATTTTAGCCTGAGTTCCAGTGGTTAACCATTTTTAAATAATCCTTTAATTTTTGTTGTAGCACGACACTAGGAAAAAAGTGTCGTGCTGATCGTTTCTAGCAAATTTTTCGATATATATTGACAGTTCTACATGAGTTCTAAAAACTACGACCACTTTTAGCTTGACTTCCAGTGGCTAATCATTTTTAAATAATTTTTTAATTTTTGGTATAGCACGACACTCGGAAAAATATGTCGTGCTGATCATTTCTAGCGAATTTTTCGATATTGACAGTTCTACATGAGTTCTAATATCTACGACCACTTTTAGCCTGAGTTCCAGTGTCTACCCATTTTTAAATAATTTTTTAATTTTTGATCGAACACGACACTCGAAAAAAAGTGTCGTGCTGATCATTTCTAGCGAATTTTTCGATATATATCGACAGTTCTACATGAGTTGTAACAATTACGCCCACTTTTAGCCTGAGTTCTAGTGGTTAACCATTTTTAAATAATCCTTTAATTTTTGTTCTAGCACGACACTTGGAAAAAAGTGTCGCGCTGATCATTTGTAGCAAATTTTTTGATATATGTCGACAGTTCTACATGAGTTCTAACAACTACGAACACTTTTAGCTTGAGTTCCAGTATCTAACCATTTTTAAATAATTTTTTGGTTTTTGGTAGCACGACACTCGGAAAAAGTGTCGTGCTGATCATTTCTAGCGAATTTTTCGATATATATCGGCAGTTCTACATGAGGTCTAACAGTTACGACCAATTTTAGCCTGAGTTCCAGTGTCTAACCATTTTTAAATAATTCTTTAATTTTTGATCGAGCAAGACACTCGGAAACAAGTGTCGTGCTGATCATTTCTAGCGAATTTTTCGATATATATCGACAGTTCTACATGTGTTCTAACAACTACGACCCCTTTTAGCCTGAGTTCCAGTGTCTAACCATTTTTTTTAATTTTTGTCTAGCACGACACTCGGAAAAAGTGCCGTGCTGATCATTTCTAGCGAATTTTCGATATATATCGACAGTTCTACATGAGTTCTAACATCTACGATCACTTTTAGCCTGAGTTCCAGTGTCTAACCATTTTAAATAATTTTTAATTTTTGGTCTAGCACACACCGAAAAAGTGTCGTGCTGATCATTTCTAGCGAATTTTCGATATATATCGACAGTTCTACATGAGTTCTAACAACTACGACCACTTTTAGCCTGAGTTCCAGTGGCTAACCATTTTAAATAATTTTTAAATTTTTGGTCTAGCACGACACTCGGAAAAAGTGTCGTGCTGATCATTTCTATCGATTTTTCGATATATATCGACAGTTCTACATGAGTTCTAACAACTACGACCACTTTAGCCTGAGTTCCAGTGGCTAACCATTTTTAAATAATTTTTAATTTTTGTCTAGCACGACACTCGGAAATAAGTGCCGTGCTGATTATTTCTAGCGAATTTTTGATATATATATCGACAGTTCTACATGAGTTCTAACAGCTACGACCAATTTTAGCCTGAGTTCCAGTGGTTAACCATTTTTAAATAATTTTTAATTTTTTGTAGCACGACACTGGAAAAAGTGTCGTGCTGATCGTTTCTAGCAAATTTTTCGATATATATTGACAGTTCTACATGAGTTCTAAAAACTACGACCACTTTTAGCCTGAATTCCAGTGGCTAATCATTTTTAAATAATTTTTTAATTTTTGGTATAGCACGACACTCGGAAAAATATGTAGTGCTGATCATTTCTAGCGAATTTGTCGATATTGACAGTTCTACATGAGTTCTAATATCTACGACCACTTTTAGCCTGAGTTCCAGTGTCTAACCATTTTTAAATAATTTTTTAATATTTTGTCTAGCACGACACTCGGAAAAAAGTGCCGTGCTGATTATTTCTAGCAAATTTTTCGATATATATATATCGACAGTTCTACATGAGTTCTAACAGCTAAGACCATTTTTAGCCTAAGTTCTAGTGTCTAACCATTTTTGAATAATTTTTTAATTTTTGATCGAGCACGACACTCGAAAAAAAATGTCGTGCTGAACATTTTTAGCGAATTTTTCGATATATGTCGACATTTCTACATGAATTCTAACAATTACGACCACTTTTAGCCTGAGTTCCAGTGGTTAACCATTTTTAAATAATCCTTTAATTTTTGTTGTAGCACGACACTAGGAAAAAAGTGTCGTGCTGATCGTTTCTAGCAAATTTTTCGATATATATTGACAGTTCTACATGAGTTCTAAAAACTACGACCACTTTTAGCCTGAATTCCAGTGGCTAACCATTTTTAAGTAATTTTTTAATTTTCGGTCTAGCACGACACTCGGAAAAATATTTCGTGCTTATCATTTCTAGTCAATTTTTCGATATATATCGACAGTTTTACATCAGTCCTAACAACTACGACCACTTTTAGCCTGAGTTCCAGTGTCTAACCATTTTTAAATAATATTTTAAATTTGGTCTAGCACGACACTCGGAAAAAAGTGCCGTGCTGATCATTTCTATCGTTTTGTTTGATATATATCGACAGTTCTACATGAGTTCTAACAACTACGGCCGCTGTTAGCCTGAGTTCCAGTGTCTAACCATTTTTAAATAATTTTTTAATTTTTGGTCTAGCACGATACTCGGAAAAAAGTGCCGTGCTGATCATTTCTAGCGAATTTTTTGATATATATCGACAGTTCTACGCGAGTTTTAACAACTACGATCACTTTTAGCCTGAATTCCAGTGTCTCACCATTTTTAAATAATCTTTTAATTTTTGGTCTGGCACGACACTCGAAAAAAGTGTCGTGCTGATCATTTCTAGCGAATTTTTCGATATATATCGACAGTTTTACATGAGTCCTAACAACTACGACCACTTTTAGCCTGAGTTCCAGTGGCTAACCATTTTTAAATAATTTTTAAATTTTCGGTCTAGCACGACACTCGGAAAAAAAGTGTAGTGCTGATCATTCTATCGATTTTTTCGATATATATATCGACAGTTCTACATGAATTGTAACAACTACAACCACCTTTAGCCTGAGTTCCAGTGGCTAACCATTTTTAAATAATTTTTTGATTTTCAGTCTAGCACGACACTCGGAAAAAAGTGTCGTCCTGTTCATTTCTAGCGAATTTTTCGATATATATATATATATATATATATATATATATATATATCGGCAGTTCTATTTGAGTTCTAACAACTACTATCACTTTTAGCATGAGTTCCAGTGTCTAACCATTTTAAAATAACTTTCTAATTTTTGGTCTAGCACGACACTAGGAAAAAAGTGTCGTGCTGATCATTTCTAGCAAATTTTTCGATATATATCGACAGTTTTACATGAGTTCTAACAACTACGACCACTTTTAGCCTGAGTTCCAGTGTCTAACCATTTTTTAATAATTTTTTAATTTTTGGTCTAACACGACACTCGGAAAAAAGTGCCATGCTGATATTTCTAGCGAATTTTTCGATATATATCGACAGTTTTACATGAGTTCTATCAACTACGACCACTTTTAGCCTGAGTTCCAGTGGCTAACCATTTTTAAATAATTTTTAAATTTTCGGTCTAGCACGACACTCGGAAAAAAAGTGTAGTGCTGAGTATTCTATAGATTTTTTCGATATATATCGACAGTTCTACACGAGTTCAAACAAGTACGACCACCTTTAGCCTGAGTTCCAGTGGCTAACCATTTTTAAATAATTTCTTAGTTTTCGGTCTAGCACGACACTCGGAAAACAGTGTCGTCCTGTTTATTTCTAGGGAATTTTTCGATATATATCGGCAGTTCTATTTGAATTCTAACAACTACTATCACTTTTAGCATGTGTTCCAGCGTCTAACCATTTTTAAATAATTTTTTAATTTTTGTTCTAGCACGACACTCGGAAAAAAGTGTCGTGCTGATCATTTTTAGCGAATTTTTCGATATATATCGACATTTCTACAGGAGTTCTAACAACTACGACCACTTTTAGTCTGAGTTCCAGGGTCTAACCATTTTTAAATAATTTTTAATTTTTGGTCTTGTACGACACTCGGAAAAAGTGCCGTGCTGATTATTTCTAGCGAATTTTTCGATATATATATCGACAGTTCTACATGAGTTCTAACAACCACGACCACCTTTAGCCTGAGTTCTAGTGTCTAACCATTTTTGAATAATTTTGTACTTTTTGATCGAGCACGACACTCGGAAAAAAGTGTATTGCTGATCATTCTATCGATTTTTTCGATATATATCCACAGTTCTGCATGATTTCTAACAACTACGATCACCTTTAGCCTGAGTGCCAGTAACTAACCATTTTTAAATAAATTTTTAATTTTCGGTCTAGCACGACACTCGGAAAAACAGTGTTGTCCTGTTCAATTCTAGTTAATTTTTCGATATATATATATCGCCAGTTCTACACGAGTTCTAAAAGCTACTATCACTTTTAGTCTGAGTTCCAGTGTCTAACCATTATTATATAATTTTTTAATTTATTGTCTAGCACGATTCGCGGAAAAAGTGTCGTGCTGATCATTTCTAGCAAATTTTTCGATATATATATCCACAGTTCTACATGAGTTTTAACAATTACGACCACTTTTAGCCTGAGTTCCAGTGGTTAACTATTTTAAATAATCCTTTATTTTTTGTTCTAGCACGATACTAGGAAAAAGTGTCGTGCTGATCATTTCTAGCAAATTTTTCGATATATATATCGACAGTTCTACATGAGTTCTAACAATTACGACCACTTTTAGTCTGAGTTCCAGTGGTTAACCATTTTAAATAATCCTTTATTTTTTGTTCTAGCACGACACTAGGAAAAAGTGTCGTGCTGATCATTTCTTGCAAATTTTTCGATATATATCGAAAGTTCTACATGAGTTCTAACAACTACGGTCACTGTTAGGCTGAGTTCCAGTGTCTAACCATTTAAATAATTTTTTCATGTTTGGTCTAGCACGACACTCGGAAAAAGTGCCGTGCTGATCATTTCTAGCAAATTTTTCGATATATATATCGACAGTTCTACATGAGTTCTAACAATTACGACCACTTTTAGCATGAGCTTCAGTGGTTAACCATTTTAAATAATCCTTTAGTTTTTGTTCTAGCACGACACTAGGAAAAAGTGTTATGCTGATCATTTCTAGCAAATTCTTCGATATATATCGACAGTTCTACATGAGTTCTAACAACTACGGTCACTGTTAGCCTGAGTTCCAGGGGCTAACCATTTTTAAATAATATTGTAATTTTTGTCTAGCACGATACTCGGAAAAAAGTTCCGTGCTGATCATTTCTATCGATTTTTTCGATATATATCGACAGTTCTACATGAGTTCTAACAACTACGGCCACTGTTAGCCTGAGTTCCAGTGTCTAACCATTTAAATAATTTTTTCATGTTTGGTCTAGCACGACACTCGGAAAAAGTGCCGTGCTGATCATTTCTAGCGAATTTTTAGATACATATCGACAGTTCTACATGAGTTCTAACAATTACGACCACTTTTAGCCTGAGTTCAGTGGTTAACCATTTTAAATAATTTTTAATTTTTGTTCTAGCACGACACTAGGAAAAAGTGTGCTGATCATTTCTAGCGAATTTTTCGATATATATCGACAGTTCTACATGAGTTCTAACAACTACGGTCACTGTTAGCCTGAGTTCCAGGGGCTAACCATTTTTAAATAATATTGTAATTTTTGTCTAGCACGATACTCGGAAAAAAGTTCCGTGCTGATCATTTCTATCGAATTTTTCGATATATATCGACAGTTCTACATGAGTTCTAACAACTACCACTTTTAGCCTGAGTTCCAGTGTCTAACCATTTTTAAATAATTTTTAATTTTGGTCTAGCACGACACTCGGAAAAAGTGCCGTGCTGATCATTTCTAGCAATTTTCGATATATATATCGACAGTTCTACATGAGTTCTAACAATTACGACCACTTTTAGCCTGAGTTCCAGTGGTCTAACCATTTTTAAATAATCCTTTAATTTTTGTTCTGGCACGACACTAGGAAAAAGTGTATGCTGATCATTTCTAGCAATTTTTCGATATATATCGAAAGTTCTACATGAGTTCTAACAACTACGACCACTTTTAGCATAAGCTTCCAGTGGTTAACCATTTTAAATAATCCTTTATTTTTGTTCTGGCACGACACTAGGAAAAAGTGTCATGCTGATCATTTCTAGCAAATTTTTCGATATATATATATATATATATATATATATATATATATATTACTCATATTTAGACCAGTGTAGAAAATTAATGGATTACATCAAATAATTTTAATCACCGTGTATAAGGAAGTTTATTAGATAATACGCTTTATTAAAAACCCGTGGAGAATAAAAATTCATTCGTTTTATTAAAAATAAGAGATTAAAATTATTTACAAGACGCTTCATATAAAAATAAGCAGTTTTAAAATGCTCAACGTGTAATTTAATTATTCCAAAGTAAAGAATCAAATGGAAATTACGTGCAAGATTTATATGAATTGATTCAAGTTTGGGCAACGAGTATTAAACGAAACGTACAGATAATAATTGAATATTTAATTAGGATTCACTAAAAATTAAAGAGTATTAATTTTAATTGAAGTTAATTGAACCGTTAGTAACAGATAATATCTATAGAAACTTGTAAAACCCAAGATTATAATACCAGAAAATAAAGCTCTGAGAATTAATATTATTTTGAACACCTGCGTAGTTTAAATATCACATACGGCGTAAATTTTGTAGATAATTAATAGTTTCAAAGAATCTTGGAGAAACCGGGGCTTAATATTCACGAGAATGTGCGATACGGGGTTATTTAACCCAGATAGTCCAAATGGACTAAAATATAATCGATAATAAAGAATATCAATTTGCACCAATACGAACAGGTTAGAAAAGGAAAGAGAAAATGCGTCAAGCAAAGACACATATAGTAAAAGGCGTGATTTAAGCAACGTCACGAGGGTCACAATTGGTTGAAAATAGGATGCAAATATCAGAGGTAGAAACAACAATTTCTGTACAAAATTAATTAGTTTTTCTCGGACATGTTTGCGTGCCGTGTGAATTTCTGAGATTTAAATGGGGCGAGTGAAAAATTTGTAAAAACCGATGCGCGAGCGACGGACTGGGAACATAGAATGAGAAATTCTTAAGAATTGTCTGTTTTGGGGAACAGACCGACGTGCCGGCTATTCGCTATATATAGAGGGGGTAATATGAGTTTCGGCCTCTTAGACTTTTGACTATTCGATGCGTTAAAAGCTCTTACATCCGCGACTTGATTGAAGATGTTAAACAGTGCATTTTAGTTTGATAAAATAATTTAAAGTTTGCTCGTATATTTTAGTGATTCAAAATAGTTTGTTATTTACGTGCTAACATGAATGTACTTCAGTGCACTTAGATACAAGGTAATAAAATTTAGTATCACTGTACCAATTAGCAAAATTTACAACGACAAATGTATACACAAAAGTAGGCAGTTTTGGCGTATATTGGTGAAAGGCGCATGAATTTCTTTGCTATTTTTCGGGGGTGTTAATAATTAAATGGTTCAAATACGTGTCTGGATCCACGAAACAAGGGTCAGATATACACAGATGAATTCCGGAAAGCCCAGAAACAACTTTAAATAAATGGTGATGGAGTAAATTTTAAAAGCGTTGAGAATTAGAAGCCGTAAATATAATCCTGTTGGAATGGTGTGATTAACTAAAGGGACGATGTACTTTGAAGCTACGAGGACGGTGACCTTCAGGTAAATTATACTATTTTGTTTGACATTTTGTGTGTGTTGAATAACTTGATAATTGATTTACTTTAAATGGACATTAGTGAAATTGTACTAACCATAAAATTTTAATTTTAAGATGAAATTTGCTTGTTGAAGTAGAAAGGGGTATTTAGTTTTGATGTTCGGTAATATGATGAAAATTTGGGTATGTCTTTGAGCTCAATTAGACGAACCTGGTTAATTAACGTAAAGGGTGGTAGATGCTCCTTTATACTCAGACTCCGGTCTGCTTATATTGTTATATTAATTAGTAGGCATCCAACAATGACTTTAATTTTGGATGCACATTAAAATGATAATAAAATTAATCTTGAAATTCTTTTTAAAACTGAATTTTATGCTGAGTTTTAATTTTGAAATTTTAATGTATTCTGAATATTGATGTAAATAGAGTTAACGTTGATGTTTTTGGTAGGAATGTGTTGTTTTTTATGAATGAGGAGGTTTATAACATTAGGTGAGCAGCCGAGGCGAAAAGAGGATCACAGCCGTTTATGACGCCCAATCTGTGGGACTAGAATTTTTTTGTTGAAAGGACCCAGTTCCCGCATTCAAAAGGAGTAAAATCACAGCAAATTTTGGCGACCACAACGTGAGGGCTCGAGTTCCAAATAAAATTTTTGTTATTTTATTCCAGGAAACTGGCGATCTGAGAAAGAGAGTTTCTGTTTGTGTATAAATTTAAGAGTAGTTTTAGAGTGTGCGTGAGTGATTAGAACGTATGCAGAGAAAAGAGTGGTTAAGGAGTCAAGGAGTGGAAATTGGAAGTGACGATAGTGCATTGTGTGAGAAAATTTCGAAAATGGAAGAAGCTGGAGGCAGTAGAGATCAGTCGAGGACGGAATCAGGAGAAACAGGAAATGAGTTAATGATGAGAATGTTAGAGGAAATGCGATTAGCTAGGGAAGAATCGAATAGAGCGAGAGAGGACTCAAATCGAAAATTTGACCGAATGAGTGAAGAATCGAACAGGAAGTTAGAGGATATTAGTCAGAAAATAGATAAGACGAATCAAGAAGTTTCAGAATTTAAAAATAGTCTTACCGTAAAGATGGGGAAGTTGAAAATAGGGTTGATAAAAATGAGCGTGATATTACAGGTCTTCGACAGGAAATGGGACATTTAAGGTCCGAAGTACGCATTTTTGTGAAGAAGAGATTAATATAAAATGACTGAAGTGACGGACTCATGTAGGGATCAGTTAGGCAGGGTAGAACGCGAAGTTAGTAGTATCGAATACAACATGTCAAATTTAACGGGGGATGGTCCCAGATTTTCTACAGGTGGAGTATCATTGGACCAACACATGAAGTTTTATGGCGATAACAGGGTAAATCCACAAATTTTATTAATAGTGTAAGAAATCTAGTGGGAAATTTATTTGACGAACAGACTAAACTAAATACGATAAAGGCTTTATTAAAGGACAATGCGGAGGCATGGTACAATTTAGTAGGACAGGACATAGACACGTATCAGGACTTTGAAAACAAATTTTTACAACATTACTGGAGTGATCACAAACAGGATCAGATTAGGGACGACTTGATTACAGGAAAATTTAAGGGAGAGTTTGCAGGTTCTAGGGAGCAATATGCCATCCGCAAATACAGTGTGGCCAAACAACTGAATCCACCATTGACGGACAGACAGATAATCAAGTACCTATCACGACATTTTGAACTGGAAATTAGACAACACGTGGCCTTACAAAACATCACAGAACGGGAGACGTTTTGGAATACTTACAGAGATATGACGATGTATGTGTTGGACGGACAAGAGATACGAGAACGAAACGTTAACACAGTTAGGTTTGACAACAGGACACCGAATTATCCGAGACGGCCTGACTACAACAGAAATTTTCGACCGAATTGGGAACGACGAGGACA
This sequence comes from Platerodrilus igneus, assembly GCA_036346225.1. Classification (NCBI taxonomy): domain Eukaryota; kingdom Metazoa; phylum Arthropoda; class Insecta; order Coleoptera; family Lycidae; genus Platerodrilus; species Platerodrilus igneus. The sequence goes on along the minus strand of JARFIW010001741.1, from coordinate 62,460 downwards.
GGAATATAGGAGCAATAGTGCGACTAGGGGACCGACGCCAAGACCTAGTTACACGCGACAGAACAGTCTACCGGAGGTAAACAGGACTGTGACCAGCACGCCGAATAGAGACAGGGACACGGATATTAACACGAGGAGGACGTACGCACAGGTTGTAGAAGGACAACCAGGACCAAGCACGGAAAACAGGATGGGACAGAATTTTTAGAACGCGACAGACCACTAGATTTCTGTGTAAATGTATATGAACATCCACGTGAATTTTTCAAAATTGAGGAGGAAGTAGAGCCAGAAACTGTAGAAAAATTATGTTTGCCAATTATTAATTTAGAAATTTTGAAAATAATGTAGAAGTATTACTTGATACAGGGGCAGAGGCGAGTTTAATATCGGAGGAATTCGTCAGCAAAATTAGGGATAAGGTTTGTGATAGAATTATGCCTATAAAGCGTAGCCATTTAGTAGCTCCAAATAAAAAGAAGTTTGCTGTAGTAAATAGTGTTGTGGTGCTTAGGATAGATATAGGAGGTTTTAGCTGTGAACAGGAGTTTGTAATTGTACCTGGACTGAAGTTTCAGAGCATTTTAGGTGTTGACTGTATGATAAAGTTAGGGGTTTTGATAGATATGGAACGGAAGGTAATAAGGATTAAGGATAGGGTAGTGCCATGGAAGGGCAGTTATGAAGTCACAGAGGATGACACTGGGTTTAGTATTAATGTAGTAGAGGTAGAAGATGATGAAGGTAAACAGATCAACACGATATGATGTCCAGAGGAAAGGAAAGTAGTGGTTCAAGCTTTAATACAAAAACATGCAGAAGTAGTGGGGGTAGAAGCAGCATATCAGGAGCAGGTGAAGGCGAAATTAAGTAAAGATGGCAAGTTTGTTTTTAATCAAGTAGATTTAAGGGATTCATTCTGGCGGATTCCATTACACAAGCATTCTAGCAGGTACAGAGGATTTTCCGTAGAGGGAAAATTTGATAATTTTAAAGTAGTATCGTTTGGTTTGTCGGCAGAAAGGGAAACAATAATAAATGAGAAACAGACAAGTGTAGGGCATGAAGAAGAAGCAATATGTAAGAGTCAGGATAATAGGGATGATAAGTTTATGGTATGTGAGATAACAGGGATGTTAAGTGTAGATATAGAAGGGGGAGAGATAGGGATGAAGAGTATTAGGATGGTAAGAAGAAAGACATGGAGGGTCAAGAAGAGAGTTAGATTTAAATAGGATAGGGATAGAATAGGTGTAGATAGAAGAGTAGAAGTAAGTGTTTATAGAAAATAAAGCTAGGTATGGGATAAATACGGGAGATAATTAGAAATAGGTTTAGGATGAGAATAAAGAGTAAATGTAGGAAGAAAATAAGATAGGCTAAGGATAGATATTTCATATAAGATTAGTGGAGAGTGAGGAATAAAGTTAGAAATAGGATAGGTATATAGGATTAGGTAGGATGAAGTAAAGTATAGTGAAGATTAGTTAAAAGTTAGGAATAGGATAGGTATATAGGATGTATATAGGATTAGATGGATGAGTAGGATGAAGTTAGGGATAATTTCAGTTTATAGAATGAGGTGCGAGTTAGGAATAGGATAGGGATATAGGATAGGTGTAAATATTTTTTTTTCGATTGGAGACAAAGTAGGTAAGTTAGATAGATAAGGGTAGAGAGATAGGCAGTTTGTTTGTAATTTTTTGTCTAAATGTTTTATATTTGAAGTCAAATAAGTGGGATTATTTGTATTCAAATAGGGGGGAAATACTCATATTTAGACCAGGGTAGAAAATTAATGGATTACATCAAATAATTTTAATCACCGTGTATAAGGAAGTTTATTAGATAATACGCTTTATTAAAAACCCGTGGAGAATAAAAATTCATTCGTTTTATTAGAAATAAGAGATTAAAATTATTTACAAGACGCTTCATATAAAAGTAAGCAGTTTTAAAATGCTCAACGTGTAATTTAATTATTCCAAAGTAAAGAATCAAATGGAAATTACGTGCAAGATTTATATGAATTGATTCAAGTTTGGGCAACGAGTATTAAACGAAACGTACAGATAATAATTGAATATTTAATTAGGATTCACTAAAAATTAAAGAGTATTAATTTTAATTGAAGTTAATTGAACCGTTAGTAACAGATAATATCTATAGAAACTTGTAAAACCCAAGATTATAATACCAGAAAATAAAGCTCTGAGAATTAATATTATTTTGAACACCTGCGTAGTTTAAATATCACATACGGCGTAAATTTTGTAGATAATTAATAGTTTCAAAGAATCTTGGAGAAACCGGGGCTTAATATTCACGAGAATGTGCGATACGGGGTTATTTAACCCAGATAGTCCACATGGACTAAAATATAATCGATAATAAAGAATATCAATTTGCACCAATACGAACAGGTTAGAAAAGGAAAGAGAAAATGCGTCAAGCAAAGACACATATAGTAAAAGGCGTGATTTAAGCAACGTCACGAGGGTCACAATTGGTTGAAAATAGGATGCAAATATCAGAGGTAGAAACAACAATTTCTGTACAAAATTAATTAGTTTTTCTCGGACATGTTTGCGTGCCGTGTGAATTTCTGAGATTTAAATGGGGCGAGTGAAAAATTTGTAAAAACCGACGCGCGAGCGACGGACTGGGAACATAAAATGAGAAATTCTTAAGAATTGTCTGTTTTGGGGAACAGACCGACGTGCCGGCTATTCGCTATATATAGAGGGGGTAATATGAGTTTCGGCCTCTTAGACTTTTGACTATTCGATGCGTTAAAAGCTCTTACATCCGCGACTTGATTGAAGATGTTAAACAGTGCATTTTAGTTTGATAAAATAATTTAAAGTTTGCTCGTATATTTTAGTGATTCAAAATAGTTTGTTATTTACGTGCTAACATGAATGTACTTCAGTGCACTTAGATACAAGGTAATAAAATTTAGTATCACTGTACCAATTAGCAAAATTTACAACGACAAATGTATACACAAAAGTAGGCAGTTTTGGCGTATATTGGTGAAAGACGCATGAATTTCTTTGCTATTTTTCGGGGGTGTTAATAATTAAATGGTTCAAATACGTGTCTGGATCCACGAAACAAGGGTCAGATATACACAGATGAATTCCGGAAAAGCCCAGAAACAACTTTAAATAAATGGTGATGGAGTAAATTTTAAAAGCGTTGAGAATTAGAAGCCGTAAATATAATCCTGTTGGAATGGTGTGATTAACTAAAGGGACGATGTACTTTGAAGCTACGAGGACGGTGACCTTCAGGTAAATTATACTATTTTGTTTGACATTTTTGTGTGTGTTGAATAACTTTATAATTGATTTACTTTAAATGGACATTAGTGAAATTGTACTAACCATAAAATTTTAATTTTAAGATGAAATTTGCTTGTTGAAGTAGAAAGGGTATTTAGTTTTGATGTTCGGTAATATGATGAAAATTTGGGTATGTCTTTGAGCTCAATTAGACGAACCTGGTTAATTAACGTAAAGGGTGGTAGATGCTCCTTTATACTCAGACTCCGGTCTGCTTATATTGTTATATTAATTAGTAGGCATCCAACAATGACTTTAATTTTGGATGCACATTAAAATGATAATAAAATTAATCTTGAAATTCTTTTTAAAACTGAATTTTATGCTGAGTTTTAATTTTGAAATTTTAATGTATTCTGAATATTGATGTAAATAGAGTTAACGTTGATGTTTTTGGTAGGAATGTGTTGTTTTTTTTTATGAATGAGGAGGTTTATAACATTAGGTGAGCAGCCGAGGCGAAAAGAGGATCACAGCCGTTTATGACGCCCAATCTGTGGGACTAGAATTTTTTTGTTGAAAGGACCCAGTTCCCGCATTCATAAGGATAATATCACAGCAATATATATATCGACAGTTCTACATGAGTTCTAACAACTACGGTCACTTTTAGCCTGAGTTCCAGTGTCTAACCATTTTTAAATAATATTTTAATTTTGGTCTAGCACGACACTCGGAAAAAAGTGCAGTGCTGATCATTTCTAGCGAATTTTTCGATATATATCGACAGTTCTACATGAGTTCTAGCAACTGCGATCACTTTTAGCCTGAGTTCCAGTGTCTAACCATTTTTAAATAATTTTTGATTCTCGGTCTATCACGACACTCGGAAAAAAAGTGTCGTGCTGATCATTTCTAGGGAATTTTTAGATATATGTCGACAGTTCTACACGAGTTCTAACAACTACGACCACTTTTAGCCTGAGTTCCAGTGTCTAACCATTTTTTAATTTTTGGTCTAACACGACACTCGGAAAAAGTGCCATGCTGATAATTTCTAGCGAATTTTTCGATATCTACCGACAGTTTTACATGAGTTCTATCAACTACGACCACTTTTAGCCTGAGTTCCAGTGTCTAACCATTTTTAAATAATTTTTTAATTTTTGGTCTAACACGACACTCGGAAAAAGTGCCATGCTGATACATTTCTAGCGAATTTTTCGATATCTACCGACAGTTTTACATGAGTTCTATCAACTACGACCACTTTTAGCCTGAGTTCCAGTGGCTAACCATTTTAAATAATTTTTAATTTTGGTCTAGCACGACACTCGGAAAAAGTGTAGTGCTGATTATTTCTATAGATTTTTCGATATATATCGGCAGTTCTACAGAGTTCTAACAACTACGACCACCTTTAGCCTGAGTTCCAGTAGCTAACCATTTTAAATAATTTTTGTGTTTCGGACTAGCACGACATTCGGAAAAAGTGTCGTCCTGTTTATTTCTAGCGAATTTTTCGATATATATCGGCAGTTCTATTTGAGTTCAAACAACTACTATCACTTTTAGCATGAGTTCCAGTGTCTAACCATTTTAAATAATTTTTAATTTTTGGTCTTGCACGACACTCGGAAAAAGTGTCGTGCTGATCATTTTAGCGAATTTTTCGATATATATCGACAGTTCTACATGAGTTCTAACAACTACGACCACTTTTAGTCTGAGTTCCAGTGTCTAACCATTTTTAAATAATTTTTAATTTTTGGTCTTGCACGACACTCGGAAAAAAAAAATTTTTTTTTTTTCACAGTTCTACAGAGTTCTAACAACTACGACCACCTTTGCCTGAGTTCAGTGTAAAAAACACGACACTCGGAAAAAGTGCATGCTGATATTTTATTTTTCGATTTATCAAGTTTCAGATTTCTAAACACGACACATTGCCGATCCAGTGAACCGTTTAAACAATTTTAATTTGTATAGGATGGAAAAAAAGTTAGCTTACTAATATATCCTGTTGAATGTGTGATTACTAAAGGGCAACTTTAACTACGAGACTTTACCTTAGGTCATTAACATTTTTTTAATTTTTGTGTTTGAAAACTTATAATTGATTATTAAATGGCATTGTGAAATTTCTAACCAAAAATTTTATTTTAGATAAATTTCTTTTAATGAAAGGTTTTATTTTGATGTTCGTAAAAAAATTTGGTACTTGACCAATTAGACCTGGTTATTAAGTAAGGGTGTAACCCTTTAATAATCGTCTTTATATTTTTTTAATAGAGCATCCAAAATGCTTTAATTTTGAGCAATTAAATGATAATACAAATTACTTGAAATTCTTTTAAAACTGACATTTTAGCTGAGTTCTGTAACTTTTAAATTTTAATTTGTCTGAAATTGGAAAAAGTTACGTTGATGTATTTGTAGCGAATTTTGTTTTCGTTTAATGAGGGTTTTAACATTAGGACACCTAGGCAAAGAGGTCCAGCGTTTAACCCAATTTGGTAAATTTTTGTTGAAAGGACCCGAAAAGTTCCCGCATTCATAAGGAAATTCGAATATATATCGACAGTTCTACATGAGTTCTAACAACTACGGTCACTTTTAGCCTGAGTTCCAGTGTCTAACCATTTTTAAATAATTTTTAATTTTGGTCTAGCACGACACTCGGAAAAAGTGCAGTGCTGATCATTTCTAGCGAATTTTTCGATATATATCGACAGTTCTACATGAGTTCTAGCAACTGCGATCACTTTTAGCCTGAGTTCCAGTGTCTAACCATTTTAAATAATTTTTGATTTTGGTCTATCACGACACTCGGAAAAAAGTGTCGTGCTGATCATTTCTAGGAATTTTTGATATATTCGACAGTTCTACAGAGTTCTAACAACTACGACCACTTTTAGCCTGAGTTCCAGTGTCTAACCATTTTATAATTTTATTTGGTCTAACACGACACTCGGAAAAAGTGCCATGCTGATAATTTCTAGCAAATTTTTCGATATCTATCGACAGTTTTACACGATTTCTAACAACTACGACCACTTTTAGCTTGAGTTCCAGTGTCTAACCATTTTTAAATAATTTTTTAATTTTTGGTCTAACACGACACTCGGAAAAAGTGCCATGCTGATAATTTCTAGCAAATTTTTCGATATCTATCGACAGTTCTACACGAGTTCTAACAACTACGACCACTTTTAGCCTGAGTTCCAGTGTCTAACCATTTTTTAATTTTTGGTCTAACACGACACTCGGAAAAAGTGCCATGCTGATAATTTCTAGCAAATTTTTCGATATCTATCGACAGTTTTACACGATTTCTAACAACTACGACCACTTTTAGCCTGAGTTCCAGTGTCTAACCATTTTTAAATAATTTTTTAATTTTTGGTCTAACACGACACTCGGAAAAAGTGCCATGCTGATAATTTCTAGCAAATTTTTCGATATCTATCGACAGTTCTACACGAGTTCTAACAACTACGACCACTTTTAGCCTGAGTTCCAGTGTCTAACCATTTTTTAATTTTTGGTCTAACACGACACTCGGAAAAAGTGCCATGCTGATAATTTCTAGCAAATTTTTCGATATCTATCGACAGTTTTACACGATTTCTAACAACTACGACCACTTTTAGCCTGAGTTTCAGTGTCTAACCATTTTTCAATAATTTTTTAATTTTTGGTCTAACACGACACTCGGAAAAAAGTGCCATGCTGATAATTTCTAGCGAATTTTTCGATATCTACCGACAGTTTTACATGAGTTCTATCAACTACGACCACTTTTAGCCTGAGTTCCAGTGTCTAACCATTTTTAAATAATTTTTTAATTTTTGGTCTAACACGACACTCGGAAAAAAGTGCCATGCTGATAATTTCTAGCGAATTTTTCGATATCTACCGACAGTTTTACATGAGTTCTATCAACTACGACCACTTTTAGCCTGAGTTCCAGTGGCTAACCATTTTTAAATAATTTTTAAATTTTCGGTCTAGCACGACACTCGGAAAAAAAGTGTAGTGCTGATTATTCTATAGATTTTTTCGATATATATCGGCAGTTCTACACGAGTTCTAACAACTACGACCACCTTTAGCCTGAGTTCCAGTAGCTAACCATTTTTAAATAATTTTTTGTGTTTCGGACTAGCACGACATTCGGAAAAAAAGTGTCGTCCTGTTTATTTCTAGCGAATTTTTCGATATATATCGGCAGTTCTATTTGAGTTCAAACAACTACTATCACTTTTAGCATGAGTTCCAGTGTCTAACCATTTTTAAATAATTTTTTAATTTTTGGTCTTGCACGACACTCGGAAAAAAGTGTCGTGCTGATCATTTTTAGCGAATTTTTCGATATATATCGACAGTTCTACATGAGTTCTAACAACTACGACCACTTTTAGTCTGAGTTCCAGTGTCTAACCATTTTTAAATAATTTTTTAATTTTTGGTCTTGCACGACACTCGGAAAAAAGTGCCGTGCTGATTATTTCTAGAGAATTTTTCGATATATATCTACAGTTCTACATGAGTTCTAACAACTACGACCACCTTTCGCCTGAGTTCTAGTGTCTAACCATTTTTGAATAATTTTGTACTTTTTGATCGAGCACGACACTCGGAAAAAGGTGTAATGCTGATCATTCTATCGATTTTTTCGATATATATCCACAGTTCTGCATGATTTCTAACAACTACGACCACCTTTAGCCTGAGTGCCAGTGGCTAACCATTTTTAAATAAATTTTTAATTTTCGGTCTAGCACGACACTCGGAAAAACAGTGTTGTCCTGTTCATTTCTAGTTAATTTTTCGATATATATCGCTAGTTCTACATGAGTTCTAAAAACTACTATCACTTTTAGCCTGAGTTCCAGTGTCTAACCATTATTAAATAATTTTTTAATTTATTGTCTTGCACGATACTCGGAAAAAAGTGTGGTGCTGATCATTTCTAGCAAATTTTTCGATATATATATCGACAGTTCTACATGAGTTCTAACAATTACGACCACTTTTAGCCTGAGTTCCAGTGGTTAACCATTTTAAATAATCCTTTATTTTTTGTTCTAGCACGACACTAGGAAAAAGTGTTGTGCTGATCATTTCTAGCAAATTTTTCGATATATATCGAAAGTTCTACATGAGTTCTAACAACTACGATCACTTTTAGCTAGAGTTCCAGTAGCTAACCATTTTTAAATAATTTTTTAATTTTCGGTCTAGCACGACACACGGAAAAAAGTGTCGTACTGTTCATTTCTAGCCAATTTTTCGATATTTACCGGCAGTTCTACATGTGCTCTAACAACTACGACCACTTTTAGTCTGAGTTCCAGTGTCTAATCATTTTTAAATAATTTCTTAATTTTTGGTCTAGCACGACACTCGGAAAAAAGTGTCGTACTGACCATTTCTAGGGAATTTTTCGATATATATCGACAGTTCTACATGAGTTCTAACAACTACGACCACTTTTAGCTTGTGTTCCAGTGGCTAACCATTTTTAAATAATTTTTAAATTTTGGTCTAGCACGACATTCGGAAAAAGTTTCGTACTTACCATTTCTAGGGAATTTTTCGATACATATCGACAGTTCTACATGAGTTCTAACAACTACAATCACTTTTAGCCTGAGTTCCAGTGTCTAACCTTTTTTAAATAATCCTTTAATTTTTGGTCTAGCACGATACTCGGAAAAAAGTGTCGTTCTGATCATTTCTAGCGAATTTTTCGATATATATCGACAGTTCTACATGAGTTTTAACAACTACAACCACTTTTAGCCTGTGTTCCAGTGGCTAACAATTTTTAAATAATTTTTTAATTTTTGGTCTAGCACGACACTCGGAAAAAAGTGTCGTGCTGATTATTTCTAACGAATTTTTCGATATATATATCGACAGTTCTACATGAGTTCCAAGAACTACGAACACTTTTAGCCAGAGTTCCAGTGGCTAACCATTTTTAAATAATTTTTTCATTTTTGGTCTAACACGACACTCGGAAAAAAGTGTCGTACTTACCATTTCTAGGGAATTTTTCGATATATATCTACAGTTCTACATGAGTTCCAACAACTACGATCACTTTTAGTCTGTGTTCCAGCTGCTAACCATTTTAAAATAATTTATTAATTTTCGGCATTAGGAACGCGTGCAAAATTCAACTTTCGGATAACCTCCGTTCCTCCGCAAGAAAAGTCTTATAACAAGCAAGGAAAGACCTTCTGATTATTAAAGAATTGCGACAGAAAGATTGCTTTTATTTAAAAGCGGACAAAAGTAATAGGTTGGTCATTCTAAACAAACAGGACTATGTTGATATAGTAGAAACTTTGATATCTAAGGGTCATTATGGACTAATAGTCACAAAGAGGAAAAATGAAATTTCTTTAAATAAAATATTAAACAACAACAGAGTCTGTTTTGAAAGAATGCCAAACCTGATTTTACTCACATTAAAATTAAACTTGACAGTTTCAAACACAGAAATTCCAAAAATGTACTGCTTGTCTAAAATCCACAAAAATGATAAATCGATGAGACCAATTGTTTCAGGTATCGACTCACCGACTTATCGGTTATTACAGTGGTTGTCAAATGAACTTAAGAATTTAAAGATAAATAGTTTGGCTATACAAAACTCTTTAGGGTTTATTAATAAAGTTAAGGATATCACATTAGAAGAGAACGAAATCTTAGTTTCATTGTACGTCAGCTCATTATTCCCTAGTGTTCCTATACCACGTACCTTGACTTATCTAAAGGATGCTCTAATAGATGTAGCAGTCATGACGATAAAATCGAAGAGTATATCAAGCTTGTTTCATATTGCATGTCCCAGAACTGTTTTCAATTTAACAACAAATTGTTCGAACAACATGAAGGGACAGCAATGGGAAACAGCCTTTCACCTTTCATAGCTAATTTGTTTTTGTCACGCTTTGAAACTGAGTTTAAAGAGAATTCCAAATACTTCCTAAGAATATGGATAAGGTACGTGGATGACATTTTTACTGTTCTTGACACTTCTATATCAAGTGGTGATGAATTCCTTAATGAATTAAATTCAAAAGTTAAATCATAAAATTCACATACGAACTAAGGTAAGTGGAGGTAATATAGCAAAATTAAGGTTTCATTGCAAATCTCTAAAAAGTTAGTACTATTTTTAAACTGTTCATGGTGCCAATGACACCTGGGATATATTATGCGCATATATAAACTAAAAAAATGCGTTTTGAAAAATCATTAGCAATTTGACATTTAAAAAAAACGCTATTGTGGGAAATATGGCCATCCTAGATTTTATATGAATTAGTCGTAAAGGTAATATGACCATAACAAAAGTATAAAAAATGTTGTAAACAAATAATAACAACAAATAAAACAGTTATTTATACAGTTATTTTAAGCTCAAAATTAAGAACAAAAGAAGTTTACAGACCTTAAAAAATTTGTTCCAAAATATTTAACACTGAATAACAACTCATTGTTCGCACAATGGACAGATAAAAATTTTCAGTTTATCAGTTGCCGTAAGGCCAACAGATGCTTCGTAAACATATTCTTTGCAAGTATTGCAAAGTCTCATATCTTCTTGCCGATCTTCGATGCATAACTTACAGTACCAAGATTCTTTTAGGATTTTTTTTGGCGGTTTTTTTAGAATTGCAGTTTTATTATTAACCGTTTGGTTTTCATCCTCATTAAAGAGGCCTATCTTGATTACCTGAGCTTTACAATTAATTGCTAGCTTCCTTGATGTTTTGACTTTAGTTTTGACTATGTCAGGAGTTTTGAATATGTCTTTAAAAGAAACGTTAAGATTCTCTCCACTGCTGTTTTGAGAATCAGAATTAAAATCTACCATATCACTAGATTCAGTGAATACTAATGCTGGAATCATCTTCACTCCTTCTGTCTGAAAGAAGGTATTCCTTTAGTTTGCAGCGTCTTCTACTTAATGTTGAAATTTTATTTTTCTCCTTGTCAGTTCTTTTTAATTGATTGTGCGTTATACCGGATGTGGATGGTTGAAGTTGTTTTCGGGTGGAATCCGACTTTTGGGACGTATGTTTGGTTTTGCATGTTTTTCATTTTTTGCTTCATTGTCTAACTCATTTGTATTCCTCATTATTTGTTCTTTGTCGGTACATATATTTCTCTCTGGGCTTTGGTCTGATTCCAAAAATTCTCAATTTGTTACAGTACTAGGAACAAATGCTATGTCTGGAATAGCGCTAGCATTGTAGGGGTATATACTAGTAGCTTTAAAGCCAGATTTGATATTTGCAGGTGTCACTGTTTTATCTCACACCTTTGAAAAAATACCTCCAACATGCAATTTAGATATGGACCGTTCAGCCGGATTAATTGAAAAATACTGGGTTACTTCATCGTCCCAGTAATATCCAAAGGCGCTGAATACTTTTTTGTCCATTAGTTGTAATTCATGGGTAGTATTACTAGGCAGGCAGTATAAGGTTATGTTCAATCTTTCAGCAGAATCTGCAATTGTATAGTCTAAATGGCACTTTGCCCCATCAAAAATCACAAGCCATTCACCAGATACTTTGAATTTTGAAAAATGCTCTAGCCATGGTATAAATGTTTCTTGAGTCATACTCTCTTTTTCTGTCATTTGTATGGTACTTCCTGGAGGCAATAAGTTACCCCATTCGACTTTCAATCACTTTCCTTTAAAAAGTATCATGGGTGATATTGCTGTTCCAATTGCATTAGCACATGATGCAATAGACGCGTTTTGGCCGTGTTCATTACCAACTATGTGCACACGTCTAGCGTCCTTTTTAGCTAAAACTTTTTGCTGGTGGTGTAAAGACAACCTACATCCTTTTTCGTCGATATTGTATATTTTTTCACGCGTATCGATAATATTCATGTGGTCCACAATCGCTTTTAATTTTGAGAAGTGGTCGGATCTAAATTTTGTGCCTTTCTGTAGCGAATTTCGGGGTGTCGACCCATAAATCCTTAAAGCCAATACCGTCCGGCTATTTTGTTGGTGCCATTAAATGTGTTTTTGAGGTTATTCATCAATGTGAAACGATATACACATCGTCTTAATACTTTACTAGTAATAGGATATCCTATTTCAGAAAGTCTAATAATGATTTGGCTTAATGCAGTTTCTTGAACCAAAGTAAGTACAGTTCTACGACCCAAAGATGACTTTATGGTCTGATTTTTTGTTAAATAGCGCCTCAAAGTTCGCCGCGAGTCTCCATATGTATGACTTGCTGCATTAACAGACATATCACTTTTTACGGCATCAACAGCACCATTTATATTCGCTTGTTTCCATTTGCCTTTCAAATTCTGACACTCACGGCGCCTAGGCATTCTGAAACAATAATAACATTCATACAAAATATTAACCAAAAGCCCTTTTTATGAATTTAAAAACAATATCTGCAACTATGGCTTTTGTAGAGTAATATGGCCATGGCTATATTGCCTTACATAAGAACTGGCCATAATACTCCCATCTAATACGGTTGACCTTGATGAAACTTTTCACAAGAACACCCTACATTTATAAAACTGTTTACATACAACTTAAAGTTATTGTATTTGTGCTACTTATTCACAACAGAAAATATTAAAAACCTTAGTTCCTTCTATCTTATGTAATCTTTCGTTCACGCAAGAATTATAGTAACTAGGTTAAGTAACGCCACCAAGATGGTATTCAGAACACTGAAGGTTATCCGCGCATTAGGTATGAGTTTGATGTTCCCCCCTCTCTTGAATCTGGCAGTTGATGAACCTAAAGCCTCATTTACGTTCTAAAGTTAACATTCTGTAAATTATAGAGATTTGGTCATATTGACAGCTTGGCCATATTACATTCAGTTACCTTAGAGAATAATGGGCAATTGCCATTTCTAGATACTTTAGTAATTAGAAACGATGATAAACTAGAATTTGATATCTATAAGAAAGAAACTCATGTGAATTGTTTTATTTTATCCTTCTCCAACCACAGTTTACAACATAAACTGGCGGCTTTCAATTTTTTGGTGAACAGATTAATTAATTTTCCTTTAAATAGCGACAGGTTTAATAAGGAACTTGCACTTATTAAACAAATAGCGATTCACAATGGTTTCTCTGCCGTTACTATAGATAATATTCTAAGAAAATGTAAGCATAGAAATAACATCCATAAATCAACGACTTTGCAACCTAACACCACTAATGAGTTAGTCAAGTGTAGCGGGCTACTATTAATGCGTTTTACCAACTTAGAACAAGTAATAACAAAAGTCTTTATTACTTACTATTCACAAGTCTAATTAACAGCATATGCCTTATTTATAGATGCTTTCCGTCCAATTACAATGAAGCACTGTCACACTAATGCTATTTACAAGCACTAATATCTTTTTAAACTAAATCCTCAACCATAAGTCTTCTTAACAACACTAACACTACTATAATTCATTCGTTATCTTTTTTGCCTATTTAAGTACAAGCTGGCGGTACAATTTACACGTTCACATAACACCAACTTATATTTACTATAGGATTTTCAAAACGTAATGACCAACTAACTATACTCGAGATGATTTATATACGACATTTTGATATAGACTAACTTTGTACACTTATTACCGATCTTATATATATATATATATATCCTATAATAAAATAGATGACTCATATTCTACTGTACGCTGAAAGGTTTGAGACTTCTGTAGAATATACTTCGGTTATGCAGCTTGCGTGTTTGACGGGTTGCCTAATAGTTCGTGACAATATATATATATATATATATATATATATATATATATTATTGTGTATGTTAATCTGACAAAAATAAAGAGTTTAAAGAATAATTGATTGCACAGATAAAAGTGGTGTCGGTCTTTCAAATATTTAGAAATAGAGGTAATTTTTCCTGATAGTACCGTAACCTTAATTACATGTATATTATATTTAACCACTACGCAAACACTAGTCTAAACTTCTGTATTCCTGTAAAATTAAATAAAGGAAAAATTGTGTTTATTTATGCCACGGCTTTTGAAACTCAGTCAGGAATTATTATATGAAGATATTTCTACTCTGTAAGAAAACGTGGGCTCAGGTTGTTTTACAGGCACATTAAGTATTTCCACATAAAGCGTCGTCTAGTCAATATCACTTATCATCTCGCAGTGCAGATGTGGCGTTATTATTTTCAAAGATTGATCAATATCATCACAAATGTATAATTTAGATAAACGTTTGGGATTCAAATTATTTTTTAATGGTGCTTATACAAAGATTAATTTCAAATACCTGTAATTCCACCGAAGGTGCTTGAGTTGTTCAAATGGACCTCTTCACATGATTAAACAAAATTGTCTTGCAAACGCTTGCAGTTAATACCTGTAGAAAGTAAGTTTTAATTTTATGTTTTTATTAGATTCACTCTATTTTATGTTCTAGGAGTAATAAACTAATAACTCAGAAACAGTATACTTAGAATCCGCTATATGAATATGTATTCTTGTAATACACGACCACCTATAAACAAAACGTTGTCCTGTTAGACTGGGAAACCAGTGTAAATTATTCGAAGCGCAGTGATGCTATTCTTCACCAACACTAAAGATGACCCTTTGTTCGCTTTAACTGGAATCACTCTTCTTAACTACACATGGTTGTATAAAACCTTTGTTACTTATTATATGGAGCACTAATAGTCTTCCACAAATATTAAATTTTTTAAAGCTCCGGTATTACAACGATCAAATAAAAAGGATAAATTTCAAATAGATATATTCTTTTTTCAAACTCAATAACAAGCTCCCAAGAAAAATATCTTTTTACAAAAATTGTCAAAACCAACTAACTTATTTTCTAAACACTTATCACCTAGGAGATTGTATCAATAATTATAACTTGCCAACTATTTACAAAATGTTTAAGAACTACACTCATTGATCCATTATCATTATGTATACGTCCTATTTTGGAACAGATACTTGTGTCACTTATACTAATTATTATTGGTTGACATCCCACAGATCTTACAATTACTTAATGCTAACTAAACATGCTAAAATAAATTCTCTTACAGGTATTATGATACATTAATTAATTAATGAAATAGAGTATCCATCAAACAGTTAACATGAAATTTACAAACAATCAACCGAAGATCATTCAGTTGGAATTACATTAGATAAACGTTTTATTGAAGAACAGTTAACCAAAACACTTCTTTTAAATCTCCAACGCTTCACCACCAGTAAATAGCATATTAGCCTAGTTTGACAAGTAATTATTTATCAATACTCAGTTTTTGTCTTTTAAATTTAGAAAACATTGATAGGAACGGTAAATTATAATATGTAGCAGGATGGTACATGAGAATATTTCTTCTAGGTTTTTGTTAGTTTATTTGTGGTGAATTAGATTGTGGTATATATTGCAAAAATCATCTTGGTCATTTTTTGAATTTATGGCATTTGGGTTTATTTGGATTTGTATTGTTTCTAAAAGGTTTCTTTTTTATCATTAACTGCGGTACTCAGGATACAGACATTTTCGAAGTCAAACTGGTGAACTTTTTCAATGGCGTGTGCTGCAAGGGCAGTGCTCTTTTTATTAGAAGTTTTTATTGTATATTTATGTTCATATATGCGTTTATGTAAGCATTGTTGAGCAGTTTCATTTCATCACTATAACAAACACCATATAAATAAAATAGTGCTAATAACCAAATTTCAAGAAATTTAATGAATATATGTATATATAGTATATATATATATATATATATATATATATATATATATATATATATAAAAGTAGTATTATTTCTTGAACGAAAGTAGGTAAACAACGGATTTAATTGAAATCTTGGGATACACTCGTTCTCGAACGTTCTAGAACGAGTTCATCCCAAGATTTCAATTAAATCAGTTGTTTATATATATATATATATATATATATATATATATATATATATATATATATATATAATAACTTATGTATATATGATTATTATACAATAAAAATAAAAAAATATTTCGAAAACTTTAATAAGGAATTACGTATCGGCTTGAACATAAAAAATTAGGTGCGGATTAATTATAGTTTGAGCTTTTATCAATTGCCTCTTTTTTTCAGGTCATCATATTCATACCAATGCGACCCACAATGCGCATACGCGATGTAATGATTATTACTGTCATTGGAGAAGTCGCTAGAGAGTTTTACATAGTGTATTATTTCGACTAAAATATACAATTTAGAGTTTAATTCAATTCTGGTTGAAATTGTATCCAGAGAATGCGCAATCGTCTTATCACGTTTCGTGAATCTTTCGTCGGTAAATACTGTTGTATCAATAAATACGTGTGGACCGTACGCAATGTTGTCGTCACTATTTAAACATTGTTTACATTTGGTTTTAACCATCGAAGCGTTGTCTATTGCTTCTTGTACATGTTGCAACCCTTTATAAAGAAGTATGTCCACATTTATATTTAATTCAACTGTCTGCCTTGTTCGTGAAGAGGTACATGAACAATTGATAGTTCTTTGGCAACTAGGCATGTCCGTGAATAGGTACGTTATAAGATGGGCAACATTGCAAGTAGTATCTAACTTAGAAATTGTACGGGAGTACATTTGTAAAGCGTACCTAAATAGCGGTAGGTGTAATAAAATATTTGCTCTTTCGTTATAATGATTTTGTGTCATTTTGCCGGATTGTAATATTGCAAATGCCAAACGGACTGTGCGATTTTCAGACGACTTCATTTTTTCTTCATAACATTTTATAGTTGCAATGCCACTTGCAAGTACATGAAGAACTGCATCGAACGCACAAGTTTGAAAAACGTTAATAATTTTTATCAATGATAATGCTTTTAGATACATTACCATTTCTTAAAAGTGGTATATTTTGATCCCTTGCTAACTTTATATATTCCCATTCCGGACACTTATCAAGATATGTTGGCTTAGGTCGTTTCTTTGCAATCGAACACTGTACCTCCCCAATTTTCACGAATATTACTATTTAGCTCATCTTCGTTAGCAACGATAGTATTAATTGTGACACTGTCACAATTGATATTATCGTTATTGTTCTCACTGTCGTTTTGCACGTTAATCGTATTAGAATTAATTGCATCGGGGTAACTATTTAACGTATTATCTTACGCTTCTACGGAACTCGTAGAAGAATAATCACGCGCTACTTGATTTTGCTGTTCACTCGACTGTTCGCAAGACTCAAATAGAATGTCATTTTTACACGATGTTAATTTTATCCGACTATCGATATAGTTGAGATGTTGGAATATAAATTTATCGGCTCTCAACGGTAATTGACTTTTAAATGCGGGATGCTTTAAATCACCAAATGCGGCTTTCACAGAAGAAGAAGTGGCAGTTTCTTCTCCTATGTTAAAATGCGATCGCATTACGCCGCTCCACAGTATTACATATGGCATTAAATGCGTCTTCAGTGATTTAGCAAAATCAGGATTAAAACACGCATTTATCGATGTTTCCGCGATGCAACTATTCGTTAATTGTTGGGCATGTTCGTATATGTTGGCACTCCACTGAAACCAGTCGGAAATATCATTATCAAGTGCTTCGTCACAATCATCAATGTTATTTTCATCCATGTCATCTTGTTCAGGTGTTCCAACACTTTTTATTATTGTGTTTAAATATCGTAAACACAACTCAGATCGCAATTCCTTTCCGTGCTCATTCGTACCAACGTATTCGCTCAATGCCACGACAAGAATTGCCTCAAAAAATTTATTTAATTCATCCAACGAAGTCATTTTATACGCCTGACTTAGGGACCGTAAATAAAATTTTTTAACAAGTAACCTGTCCTTTTGTTTAAAACAATTCCATTTTGCTATCATATGTATAAAATGACTTACATCAAGTCTTATGAAACACGAAGGAAGTAACTCTTCGTAATCGTGTAAAATGTTATAGCATTTCTTTAAATAAGTTCGTAAATCTATGCATCTTGCAAAGACTTCTGCTATGGCAATTAAAAGTGCCCATCCAAAATCGCACACTACCATGCGCGGAGCTGGATTACCTTTAGCAATTATTGTACGTAAGAAATACGCAATATGCATAGATTTATGATCTGCTGCAACCATTTGAAAGACGGGTATGCCTCCATCATTATCAACATATATGCACTGGTATAAAAATGCTGGCCGCTTACAATTGGAAAATCGTTTTATTATACCGCCGGTTGCGTCGATTGTCATAAAACCTTTAGAATTTTTCTTATTTCGCACTTTATATATTAACTGTTGCTCAACGCTCCAATAAATGCAAAAGAACTCTAACAAGCCGATATTAGGTATAGCGCCAGAATAATTTCCCTGCTTTGACATATGTAAAAGATTTAAAACCGGATTCGTATAGGAAAATCCGTACGTTTCTAATAAATTTTGTTCTTTGGCTTTTCGTAGAACAGCAGCGTTTGGAATAATGGGAGGTTCAACGTCGCCGAAATCTTTTAGGCGTTTGGCCTCTAGCCTGCGAAATGTTATCGCATCCATTTTTTTATCAATTAGAATGTTACTTACAATTTTGCGAAGTTTACCCTTCAATTGCCGTTTTTTTTCATATGAATGATTCTCCTCTTCTACATCAAAAGCAGTGAAATGTATTTTGACGTCTACATTTTCGCATGGTTTACTCATTATTTTGCCTAATATGAGCGCATCACACTCTTTACAAATACCACGAACATAAATATAGTATTTCGCTGAAGAGGACAAACTAACTTCGTGTTTTTTAAAAGATATTGTGCATGTAAACTTTTGCTGCTGCCATAACTTCTGTGCTATAACGTCCGTCCAGCCGCTCTGTAGAACATATTTGAATCTCCTGCCATAAAGTTTTCGTATCGGAATGATATCCTTCCACTGTTCGTTCGAAAGAATTATATCAAATTCTTTCGAGACTGATTTGATGGAGTCATTTTTTCTAGTCTCGACAGAGTATGAAGAAATATTGTAGGAAACATCATCGACCTTGATATCGAAAGCTTTCAAAATTTTCTCCTTATATCCACCTCTGTTTTGGTTAATTATGACATATATATGTCTAGGTGTCATGATACAGTTAAATTTTTTCATTTCTCCTGAAATAATGCTATATATTTTGTGTGACGGTGAATAAGGTTTGCCGCTATCATCTACGGTACAGAAGTCTCGTTGTAACAGGATCTCTAACAATTTAATTTTGTCGTACATATTTGACGCCTATATAGAAAAAAAAATTAAAACAATATTTTAATATATAGAGAGATATAAGGTGAATATAATAAAGTTTTGACAAGTCTAGTAAATTTTTCGCTGTTTTTACACAGAAATTGTAACTTAAGGGGATGCCGAACAGAGTTTCGTTCGATGAACGCGCGTTGCTAATTATATCGAAAACGAGAAAAACAGAAATGATAATCATGTTACTATACTTACTAAGTTTATTCTACACCAGCTACAATACGTATGACCAGATAATCAAAACACTCAATTTTACCCGTTTTTCACTCTCTGAATTTTTTACTGCAAATTGCTTAGTACTATATTCTTAATAGTGTCACTTTTCTGAAAAACCCGTATGTAACATCGATGTTTTGCGGTGAACGAGAAAATGAGGAACGCTGATCAACAGTCTTCTTTATATAACTTACCTTGCGGAAAACTAAGAAATGAATTCTTCAAAAACCTGAGTCGCTAAGTATCGAAAAGCGTGGTATATTCTTTTATCGCAGTGCCGCGGCAAAGCGGCATCAACATGAAATGCGTTTGATCTCCATCAGGACCGCGGAACCGCGGCCGGATGTGCGATAGTAGAGGAATAATGCGTATTTTAGTCGATCTTGTGATCTATCCGTTTTATTAACAGTTAAAAATTTTATTTACGATCACATATATTTATTTATACGACAGTATTTACTGATACACGAAACGCGATAAGACGTTGCGGATTCTCTGGATATAATTGCAACCACAATTGAATTAAACTCTAAATTATACGAGGCTTGTTCAATTGGAACCCATCTTTGGTCAGGTGAGCCTTGGAAACAATTGTAATCACTCAACTGACGTTTTGCAACATTAGTGGTGGTGGTAAACTTCCCACTGGTCAGTTTCTCTCGTATATATTTGACAACAATTTAAAGTATTGTGACTTTAAAACGACGTTTGTTATTAACAATCCGACCAAATGTGATCATTTAATTTCTGTGTGCTAAAGGTTTGTAGCCATTGGAAATTCATACACGAATTCAAGCAGTGTATGGAAACGCATGTTTTGCGTATCCAACTGTCAAGGAATGGTGTCGAAAATTTAAGAATGGACGCGAAGGCAGAAATGATAAGCCACGACCAGGTGCAATGTGTACTGCGTTAACAGACAGACAATCCGAATAATTTCAGAATATGTTGGTGTAAGTATCGGATCTGTTCATAGCATCGTACACAAACTAGGCTACAGCAAAGTTTGTGCGCAATGGGTTACTCACCTTTTGCGAATGGGCTTATCTTTGCAACACCTCACGTAATACAGCCAAAATGGAAACGATTTTCTCTCGTCAATAATTGCTAGCGACGAATGTTGGTGTCATTATTTTGAACCATCCAGTAAGCTGTCATCGATGCAATGGAAACACGCAAATTCTCCGCCACCAAAGAAGTTTAAAGTTCAAACTTTTGCCGGTAAGGTCATGTTGACTTTTTTTTTCCACCATGAAGGACCCTTGTTGATAGAATTTACAGAACTTCGGGTGCATATCAACGCAAACATGTATAATGAAACTTTGAACAAGCTCCATCAAGCAATAAGACGAAAACGTCCAGGGAAGCTTTCAAGTGGTGTCATTCTGCTTCACGACAATGCTCGACCTCATGTTGCTAACGTAGTAAAAGAAAATCTACAGCAAAAGAAATAGAGGATATTAGAGCATCCACCCTATAGTCCCGATTTGTCGCCTTGCGATTTTCACATCCTTGGACCGCTGAAAAAAGCGTTAAAAGGTAACCGTTTTCAGTCGGACGAAGAAGTACAAAACGTCGTGAAAGAATTCTACAAGCAGCAGCCACAAAATTTTTTTAGGCAGGGGGTACATAGGTTGACGAAACAATGGGATATGTGCCTTAATCGTAGTGGTAATTATTTCTTAATTTAGTTGTCAATAAATTCTTCCTGAACCAAAGATGGGTTTCAATTGAACAAGTCTCGTATATTTTAGTCGGATTAATATACTATGTAAAACTCTCTAGCGACTTCTATAATGACAGTAATAACCATTACATCGCATATGCGCAATGTGGGTCGCATTGGTATGAACATGATGAACTGAAAAGAAGAGGCAACTGATAAAAGCTCAAACTATATTTAATCAGCACATAATTTTTTATGATCAAGCCGATATGTAATCTCTTACTAATGTTTTCGTAATATTCCTTTATTTTTATTGTAAAATAATCATATATACACAATTAAAGAATTATTTAAAAATGGTTAGACACTGGAACTCAGGCTAAAAGTGACTGTATCGGTTAGAACTCATGTAGAACTGTCGATATATATCGAAAAATTCTTTAGAAATGAACAGGACCACACGCTTTTCCGAGTGTCGTGCGACCAAAAATAAAAAAATTATTTAAAAATGGTTAGCCACTGTAACTCTGGCTAAAAGTGATCGTAGTTGTTAGAACTCATGTAGAACTGTCGATATATATCGAAAAATTTGTTAAAAATTATCAGCACGACAATTTCTCGAGTATCGTGCTAGACCAAAAATTAAAGAATTATTAAAAAATGGTTAGACACTGGAACTCAGGCTAATAGTGACTGTATTGATTAGAACTCATGTAGAACTGTCGATATATATCGAAAAATTCCCTAGAAATGGTAAGTACGACACTTTTTTCCGAGTGTCGTGCTTGACCAAAAACTAAAAAACTATTTAAAAATGGTTAGCCACTGGAACTCAGGCGAAAAGTGGTCGTAGTTGTTAGAACTCATGTAGAACTGTCGATATATATCGAAAAATTCCCTAGAAATGATAAGTTCGACACTTTTTTCCGAGTGTCGTGCTAGACCAAAAATTAAAAAATTATTTAAAAATGGTTAGCCACTGGAACTCTGGCTAAAAGTGATCGTAGTTGTTAGAACTCATGTAGAACTGTCGATATATATCGAAAATTCCCTACAAATGAACAGGACCACACCCTTTTCCGAGTGTCATGCTAGACCAAAAATAAAAAAATTATTTAAAAATGGTTAGCCACTGGAACTCTGGCTAAAAGTGATCGTAGTTGTTAGAACTCATGTAGAACTGTCGATATATATAAAAAAATTTGTTAGAAATTATCAGCACGAGACTTTTCTCGAGTATCGTGCTAGACCAAAAATTAAAGGATTATTCAAAAATGGTTAGACACTGGAACTCAGGCTAAAAGTGACTGTATTGGTTAGAACTCATGTAGAACTGTCGATATATATCGAAAAATTCCCTAGAAATGGTAAGTACGACACTTTTTTCCGAGTGTCGTGCTAGACCAAAAATTAAAAAATTATTTAAAAATGGTTAGACACTGTAACTCTGGCTAAAAATGATCGTAGTTGTTAGAACTCATGTAGAACTGTCGATATATATCGAAAAATTTGTTAGAAATTATCAGCACGACACTTTTCTCGAGTATCGTGCTAGACCAAAAATTAAAGAATTATTTCAAAAAAGTTAGACACTGGAACTCAGGCTAAAAGTGACTGTATTGGTTAGAACTCATGTAGAACTGTCGATATATATCGAAAAATTCCCTAGAAATGATAAGTACGACACTTTTTCCGAGTGGTGTGCTAGACCAAAAATTAAAAAATTATTTTAAAATGGTTAGCCACTGGAACTCTGGCTAAAAGTGATTGTAGTTGTTAGAACTCATGTAGAACTGTCGATATATATCGAAAAATTCCCTACAAATGAACAGGACCACACTCTTTTCCGAGTGTCGTGCTAGACCAAAAATAAAAAATTATTTAAAAATGGTTAGCCACTGGAACTCTGGCTAAAAGTGATCGTAGTTGTTAGAACTCATGTAGAACTGTCGATATATATCGAAAAATTCCTAGAAATGAACAGGACCACACTCTTTTCCGAGTGTCGTGCTAGACCAAAAATTAAAAAACTATTTAAAATGGTTAGCCACTGGAACTCTGGCTAAAAGTGATCGTAGTTGTTAGAACTCATGTAGAACTGTCGATATATATACGAAAATTCCTAAAATGAACAGGACCACACTCTTTCCGAGTGTCGTGCTAGACCAAAAATAAAAAAGTATTTAAAAATGGTTAGCCACTGGAACTCTGGCTAAAAGTGATCGTAGTTGTTAGAACTCATGTAGAACTGTCGATATATATCGAAAAATTTGCTAGAAATGATCAGCACGACACTTTTTCTCGAGTATCGTGCTAGACCAAAAATTAAAGGATTATTTAAAATGGTTAGACACTGGAACTCAGGCTAAAAGTGACTGTATTGGTTAGAACTCATGTAGAACTGTCGATATATATCGAAAAATGTCCTAGAAATGATAAGTACGACACTTTTTCCGAGTGTCGTGCTAGACCAAAATTAAAGAATTATTTAAAATGTTAGACACTGGAACTCAGGCTAAAAGTGATCGTAGTTGTTAGAACTCATGTAGAACTGTCGATATATATCGAAAAACTCCTAGAAATGATCAGTACGACACTTTTTCCGAGTGTCGTGCTAGACCAAAAATTAAAAATTATTTAAAATGGTTAGCCACTGGAACTCTGGCTAAAAGTGATCTGTAGTTGTTAGAACTCATGTAGAACTGTCGATATATATCGAAAATTCCTAGAAATGATCAGACCACACTTTTTCCGAGTGTCGTGCTAGACCAAAAATAAAAAACTTATTTAAAAATGGTTAGCCACTGGAACTCTGACTAAAAGTGATCGTAGTTGTTAGAACTCATGTAGAACTGTCGATATATATCGAAAAATTTGTTAGAAATTATCAGCAGGGCACTTTTCTCGAGTATCGTGCTAGACCAAAAATTAAAGGATTATTTAAAAATGGTTAGACACTGGAACTCAGGCTAAAAGTGACTGTATTGGTTAGAACTCATGTAGAACTGTCGATCTATATCGAAAAATTCCCTAGAAATGATAAGTACGACACTTTTTTCCGAGTGTCGTGCTTGACCAAAAACTAAAAAATTATTTAAAAATGGTTAGCCACTGGAACTCTGGCTAAAAGTGATCGTAGTTGTTAGATCTCAGGTAGAACTGTCGATATATATCGAAAAGCTTGTTAAAAATTATCAGCACGACACTTTTCTCGAGTATCGTGCTAGACCAAAAATTAAAGGATTATTTAAAAATGGTTAGACACTGGAACTCAGGCTTAAAGTGACTGTATTGGTTAGAACTCATGTAGAACTGTCGATATATATCGAAAAATTCCCTAGAAATGATAAGTACGACACTTTTTTCCGAGTGTCGTGCTTGACCTAAAACTAAAAAATTATTTAAAAATGGTTAGCCACTGGAACTCTGGCTAAAAGTGATCGTAGTTGTTAGAACTCATGTAGAACTGTCGATATATATCAAAAAATTCCCTAGAAATGAACAGGACCACACTCTTTTCCGAGTGTCGTGCTAGACCAAAAATAAAAAAATTATTTAAAAATGGTTAGCTACTGGAACTCTGGCTAAAAGTGATCGTAGTTGTTAGAACTCATGTAGAACTGTCGATATATATATCGAAAAATTCCCTAAAAATGAACAGGACCACACTCATTTCCGAGTGTCGTGCTAGACCAAAAATAAAAAAATTATTTAGAAATGGTTAGCCACTGGAACTCTGGCTAAAAGTGATCGTAGTTGTTATATCTCAGGTAGAACTGTCGACATATATCGAAAAGCTTGTTAAAATTTATCAGCACGACACTTTTCTCGAGTATCGTGCTAGACCAAAAATTAAAGGATTATTTAAAAATGGTTAGACACTGGAACTCAGGCTAAAAGTGACTGTATTGGTTAGAACTTATATAGAACTGTCGAAATATATCGAAAAAGTCCCTAGAAATGATAAGTACAACACTTTTTTCCGAGTGTCTTGCTAGACCAAAATTAAAGGATTATTTAAAAATCATTAGACACAGGAACTCAGGCTAAAAGTGGTCGTAGTTGTTAGAACTCATGTTGAACTGTCGATGTATATCGAAAAACTCCATAGAAATGATCAGTACGACACTTTTTTCCGAGTGTCGTGCTAGACCAAAAATTAAAAAATTATTTAAAAATGGTTAGCCACTGGAACTCTGGCTAAAAGTGATCGTAGTTGTTAGAACTCATGTAGAACTGTTGATATATATCGAAAAATTTGTTAGAAATTGTCAGCACCACACTTTTTTCGAGTGTCGTGCTAGACCAAAAATTAAAGGATTATTTAAAAATGGTTAGACACTGGAACTCAGGTTAAAAGTGGTCGTAGTTGTTAGAACTCATGTAGAACTGTCGATATATGTCGAAAAATTCGCCAGAAATGATCAGTACGGCACTTTTTTCCGAGTGTCGTGCTATACCAAAAATTAAAAAATTATTTAAAAATGATTGGACACTGGAACTGAGACTAGAAGTGATCGTAGTTGTTAGAACTCATGTAGAACTGTCGATATATATCGATAAATTCGTTAGAAATGAACAGGACCACACTTTTTTCCGAGTGTAGTGCTATACCAAAAATAAAAAAATTATTTAAAAAAGGTTAGCCACTGTAACTCTGGCAGTAGGTAGATAGGGCCGGTCCTAACTCAAAACGCGACAGACGTATTTTCCAAGTGTAAAATACGTCTGTCATGTTTTGAATTAGGACCGGCCCTATATAATTTCAATGTAAAATAGTTGTGAAAACATTTCAATGTAAAATAGTTGTGAAAACATGAATTCTTATATACTTTCAATGTAAAATACTTGTGGGCACGTTTTGAATTAGGATCGGCTTTATATTACTTTCAATGAAACACACGTATGTTGAAAAATGTAAGTGCAGAGAAAAATGTGTGTAGCTGTTTTGAATTCGGTTTTCTAGCGAGAAGTCACACGTGCACCGTTTTGAATTAGGATCGGCGTTATATACTATTAATGTAAAATGTGAAAACCTGAATTCTTTTCAAATGTAAAATACTTGTGGGCACGTTTTGAATTAGGATCGGCTTTATATTACTTTCAATGGAACATATTTCAAAACACACGTATGTTGAAAAATGTAAGTGCAGAGAAAATGTGTGTAGATGTTTTGAATTTGGTTTTCTAGCGAGACAGTATGACAGATGCAAAATATCGCATTCAAGTCAATTGTGTTTAATTAAAGTGGATTCTGATTTATGTTTAGAGGCTGCAAATACACATGGGCCGGTTTCAATTCAAAATGTGTTCACTCTTGTGATAGGTTGAAAAGTGGGTTGGCAAAGTACGCAGATGGTGGTAATCTGCTATATAAGGAGATTGCTCCTAATATTAATTTAATTGGTCGAAGTTTACTGCATATATTTACATACAAACATGTATATAATTGATATTCAGGGATTTAAATAGAAGAAAAACGAGTTTGTGTGTAAAGAAATTGCGGTTTTGGACTTGTTGAAAGGTGATGTTTGGCATCAAATTTTTAAACTGCCAATGCAGTCCAGTTGTTTGAGTCAAGATCATATAAAACATAATGACTGGGTGACAAGGAATATTCATGGTCTTTCTTGGGATGAATCTTCAACGGCTGGAATGGTGTCATCATATATAGCGCTTTATTTGAAGCAAATTATCCGACCCGGTGAAGAAGTATTTGTGAAGGGTCTAGAAAAGAAGAAATTGATTGAAACATATATAATGCAAAACTTTGTAACTGATATGCTTGCACTAGGTTGTCCAAAGCTATCGGAGTTAAAAATCAACAATCGTTTAAAATATAACATCTATTGTTGTAGACACAGCAATAATAATTTGCAATGCGCAAAACAAAATACCTTTTATTAAAAGAATGGCTTGATAATAATAAAAACAATAGAAAGATTTTGTCTGTATTATTTATTTTAATATAATTTTACAATGTTAGCCTTATTAACTATTATTATAACAACTTCTAGCAAACATTATTTTTATTGATCCAGCTATTGTGTACGTTAGAGAAGCCTAACCATTTTACAAATACTTTATTTCCACTCTTTCTTAGGACTTTTTCTACCAGGTAAATTCCTGGATGTTTAACCTTTTGCAACTCCGTTTCATAAAATGCACCTTTGATTTCTTTCTCATCTTGATCTTCTAATATATATGTTGTAGGATTGGTTACGTTTACCTTTTTAATCTTAAAAATTTCATTTGACCAGTTTGGTGTGTAACCTTTCGTAAATGCTTCCCTATGTTTACTAATCCTCACACTGTCTTTTATTGAATATTTTGGTATTTTGGTTGCAAGTTTGATGTGGGTAAATGATGATTTAAGAATAGTTTTTTCATTTGATTTATCAACTTTTACAGGTTTGACTCCGATAGTATTGTGAACTGTATTGTTGTATTGTTTCACAATATCGCTTAAATTTTTTATCCAATTGTAAGAACCGTTCAGGTTAAACAAGCGCCACATTTTTCCTTTTAAAGTTCTAATTACACGTTCCACAATGCATGCTTTCTTTGTAGAAAAAACACTATAATGGTTTATGCCATATGTCTGCATTAAGGATTGAAAGTGTTTGTTATACTATTCTTTACCAAAATCAGACTGCAAATTTCTTGGCGAATTTTTAAATTTATTTAAAATTGTTTTCATTGCAGCAGTAACATCAATACCCGTTTTACTTTTAAGTGGTACAGCCCATACGTATTTGGAGAAACAATCAATAACTACTAAAATGTATTTAAATCTTTTGTTTGTTTGCGGTTATGGTAGCATTTCAATCAAATCGGTCTGAAGAAGGTCATTTAAACCTTTTACTATCACTTTGCGTCTCTTGAAATTTATTCTTGCTGGTTTATGAAGTTCATTTACTATATCCTCTTTCACTTTTGATTGAGCAACTATCATAATACTTTTTTCTAATCAGGATTTATTAAATACAATTAATGAAATACTTCTATGTTGAATGTCGTGGGCTCCACTTGCTTCGAAGGGAACTTTTAATATAAAATCAAGAAACATTGTGGTATTGTTTATGATAGCACCGCTGTCACGAAAGCTGATTACATCCATACGTTTAAGCAAAAATCCTTGTAACTGTGCAATTACATAACTTTTTTCGTTTATAAGAATTTCAATGTCTTGCGGGTATCCTTTAATATTCTTAATGACTGCTTCCTCATAAGGAAATTCATAATTATGTTTAATGTTGAAAATAAGGAATGTCTTGTCACCGTCGAGGAATGTATTAGAGTAAAACGTTGCTACTGCCGTGTAATGTAGCATATGTAACTTGTACTCAATCAAGGTTTCAAAACCTTCACTTTTGTTTTCATATTCCTGTTCACTTATATCTATTTTACGGTTATGTAAGTGCCTTCCAAATTTGTCAATTGTCATTATCATCTAATTACTTTCGCCTCACGCAATTCTTCAATGATCGAATTTATTTCGTTGCCGTGACCTGTGTGTCCAGCTGTCTGAGATGAAACTAAAAGTCGTAATCTATCAACAAGTTCATTGGGATCATTCCAATATAAATAATCTATAGCGTTATTTGATACTTCCACTGTCATACCGTCTCCAAGACGCTTTCTATAGGGTAATGTTCTAGGTCTACGGGGTGTTTGGGGAAGTATGTTTAATGGAGATATTATATTTTTGTACTTATACGAAGTATTACCCTGAATTTGTTCTGTTTCAGAATAATATCTTCTATTAGCATTTGTTCTTTTACAATATCAAGGTACGACTTTAGATCTTGATGACTGTACCCGACAGGATATTTTTAAACAGTAGTTCGTATAATCCAGGAGTACCTTTATATTTCAAATCATTTATTAGAACATTTTCATCATCCAACGCGAAATTCGAATTGCCTATCATAAGACCATTTGAATCAGGGTTAAACCTAATACCATATTTATGATCAAATTCGTTCTTAACATCTTTAAACATATTGTAAATATATTCTCGAGGTAGCGGATGTAGCTGTTCGAGATAATGTGTCATACCAGGTGAATCGGCAAAGCTTTGAATATATTCCTGGGCTTCTTGTGCATTTCGATTAATTTCTGCTTCGTATTCATTCTCAACATCATCATCATCATCATCATCTACCTCTATGGCATCATTATTTATATTTGGTATATGCTGAGCAATAACCGGCGAATCAATATAGTCAACGTTCCTTTCTAGCAATTTAGGTTTAATTTTTTTTATACTGCTATGAGGCAGTTCTTCTTCTTTAAATTTTTCTTTCTTTACCACACTTTCCCCATCCAGTTTATTAGCAATAGTTTCTAATCGTGATGTTATGGGTAATATTGATTCCACTTGGACGACTTCATTATCTTTTAACTGACGCAATTTGTTTTTTACAATGTTTCTTTTCTTAATTAAAATTCTTTTAAGTTTTATCGCCTCCTTGTTCATTGCGTAAAAGTTTATTGTAGTAAAAAAAATTCTTCGATACTAACGATACTTGCGTCTCTCAAGGTTTAAATATGTATGAAGTGATCAAAACCTATTCGGTACCTTCCTTGATCTGGATCACTATCTTTGTCTACAACTAAGAAACCGTATTTGTCTTGCCAACAAGCAGCACATATTTCACGGAATTTATCATACTTCATGTCAGTATTGACGTGATCGTCATATATGTGTTTTAAGTTTAAATCATCTTGTTTAAATAAAACTAAAAGATTAGCATTATCACGTAGTAAGTGCTTAGATATATGAGTATAACTTTGACAAAGGTAAAAACTGTCTACTTGTTTATGACGCCCCATACTAAAGTATTCCCTAATGATACCTTGTTTATCGCAAGCTACATCATCAGAAACAAATATAGAATTATTTCGAGCATCAGATGGTGATATAATATTATCAGAACTGGAAAATGTATAATATTTGATCCCTTTTATTGGTTGCAGTAGACTTTCAAGGTATTGATACTTTGGTTAATAAAGTGGTTTAGAATAAATATATACGTTTTCAAACTTTAAACCATTAGGATGTTCTATCAGCCCAATCATAACGTTGGTTTTACCGCAATTTGATGGACCAACAACTAGACATCGAATAGATGAAGGCAGAAGAACGCTATGTTTTTCTTTTAGCTAAGGATTGCACGCCAATGTCATTATTGTTTATGGTTAAAGGTGTTGATTGTTTCACAACACGCATGTTTGCAATTACTAAATTCGATTTGTAAAAAAAAAGTGGAATTATATATATATATATATATATATATATATAAGAAACGGCGAGTATATAAAGAATCATTAATTCATAATATTTTATTTATTTACTGCACAGCTTGAGAGGATAGTTGTCCGCTAATGATTACATATAATAATTCTAAAACTACTGGGAACGGACTATTAAATACTGTAATTAACAATTTACCATTTGAAGCGCATATTCCGGGTTACAAATTTTGCGGTCTGGGTACAAAACTAATCGAACGGTTAGCTCGGGAGACAAGGGAATAAACAAGTTAGACGAGGCTTGTAAGGGCACGATATTGCATACTCCAAAGAAAAGGATCTATCTAAACGTCATCAAGCAGATTCGAAGTTAGCTCAGTTAGCTACAGAAAGACTAAATTCTGGTGACTCGTCTTTAGGTGAAAAAGTAGCAGCATTTGGAGTAGCTACCGCAATGAAAGCTAAAGTAAAACTTGGTATGGGTGCCTGTGCATCACTGAGAACAAAAAATATCAATAAAATAAGAAAACTGATAAAGAAACGTAAAATAAGAAGTACGCTAGGTATTAAAAGTATTATCAAACAAGCACGTACAGCTTTAAAAAAGACAAAAAGATTTAATATTATGGATGCAATCAACATAGCAATTAAGGCAGCCAATACAGCAAAACAAAAGAAGCATATTAAATCAGCTCGTATTATATCAATTCCTAAAACAGGAGGTTTTCTACCACTAATACCAATTTTTGCAGGCCTAAGCGCTCTTGGTACTCTTACTGGAGGTGCAGCTGCTGTTGCAAAAGCAGTTTCAGATACTAAAATAGTTAAGGACCAACTAGCGGAAAAACAACGTCATAACAAGGCAATGGAGGACATTGCAGTCGGAAACGGCATGTACATCAAACCTTATAAAAAAGGTTTTGGTCTTTTTTAGCCCCTGCAAAACCTCAAAGGAACGCAACTTGATTTTACCTAATCGAGCACTAAGCAATGTAGAATTAATAGAGTTTGTTAAGCAATTAGAAGTACCATATTTCCGTGGAGTGTTCATGAGAAACAATCTTCCCAAGAAAGTTAATTTAAAAGAATGTGGTATAATTAATTTAGATGGAATAGAAGGTTTAGGCACGCATTGGACCTCTTACAAAAAGTACGGTAGTAGCGCTATTTACTATGACAGCTACGGAAATCTGCGACCGCCAACAGAGTTGATAAGTTATTTGAATAGCGGGTAAATGTAAAATTCTTTATAACATTAACCAAGAACAATCGTACGGTACTGTGTTTTGCGGTCATTTATGCTTACAATTTCTAAGTAGTGCATAGAACAGCGTACGAAGTTGTTATGTCGTACACTTTTACTCTAACGGGAAACACTTCAGTTTTAACAAGCAATTTTAATCCGTTTATAAACTTGAATAATGATTCGGAGTACGTATTAGGATTAACAAATTTTGAGTCTTATAACACAATTCCAAACATAGAAAAAGGAATAAATAATAAATTTTATTATGGATCTAACGGAGAGTTCATAGAAATACCTGAAGGTGCTTATGAGATTAGAGAAATTAATAAATATCTTCAAAAAGCTTTAGGTGATAAAAGATGGCGTGGTCGTATGGAACAATCACGAAGCGCTAGAAAGACGCCAGTGTATATAGAAATTACAGCTGACAATAATACACTTAAATGTAGTATTAAATGTAGTCTAGATGTGGATTTTACCAAAAGGATTCAATTGGTTCTCTACTTGGTTTCAATCCGCGAAAATTGCTAGCATTTGTCACGCATCAAGCAGACTACGCGATCAACATTTGTAAAGTGAATGCAGTTTTAATCGATTGTAATATTGCAAGTGGATCCTATTTAAATAGTAAACCAGCCCATGTAATACACGAATTTTTTCCTCAAGTACCTGCAGGTTTTAAAATTGTCGAGTGCCCACCTACGATTATATATCTACCAATCAGGTCACGTATAATAAATGAAATAATAGTTAAAGTGTTAGATCAAGATGGAAATTTAGTTAATTTCAGAGGAGAACTGCTAACTGTAAGGTTGCATTTAAAAAAAATCTGCAATAGCCATGGGTACTAAGTATAATGCACGCAACATGTCAAGAATTGATATAAATGCTGGAAATTTCAAAGCAATCGACACTCGATTGATTGTTTCAAGACCGCTAACAACACAAAACCGGCAGTTAGTTTTACTAAGTTCTAGTTTTGATACTAATGCTATAATTAATCCTACACCCGATGAAGAAATAAAAGTTGTTTTAAACAAAGTTTTATGGAAAATGCCACATGTAGCCGTTGATGATACTCAACGAATTAATTTAATAGAATGCGTTGCACAAAATCAGGATTTGCATATTCCGTTTAGAGGATGGGAGTTGCATGAATATCAACTTCTACAAAAACGCAACGTCATACATGGAACATTAAAATAACAACACAATTAGAAAAACCAAGATTTGTGATTGTTGGTTTCCAAACCAACCGAAAAAATAGATACATGAGCAACTACAGTCGTTTTGATCATTGCTATTTAACCAACATGAAACTATATTTAAATTCAGAAATTTTCCCGTACTTAAATTTGAGGTTCGAGAATAAACAGACTGCGTTGTTATATGAGATGTATGCTCAGTTTCAGCAATCATACTACGAAAAGGAAAATGAACCACTTTTTAATCCTGAAGAGTTACGAAGTATTGCACCATTAGTAGTCATAGATTGTTCTAGACAAAACGAAGCGTTAAAATCTGGTACTGTCGATATTAGATTGGAATTTGAAACTAGCAGAAACGTTTTGCCAAATACATCTTGTCATTGCCTTATACTTCATGATAAGATAGTCAAATACAATCCACTCTCAAACAGCATAAGAATATTATAATTACTTTATTATTATTATTACTGTACCTTTACAAATTATGAAAAAACAATAAATCATTTAGCAATCACAGTCTATTTATTAATATTTTTACATGTTTTTACAATATCTTTTACATGTTTGAATTATTAAGTAATTTAGTAAACAGCCATAAACATTGACAATTTTAAATAAAAGTTTTGTTATACATTTCTCAAATAAACTAACTGGTATGTTATTAACAAACTGGATTTTTTAAAACAGAAACGGTTACTACTACTACTATTTTTCTCTACAATACATTTATACTAAATATATAGTTCAAACTCGGGCAGATTGAAAGGTATCCTATTTTTAGATACATCCAAAAACGAAAAACGGCGTACTTGTGCAGGTATAAACATAACACTGAAGTTTTATACCTAAAAAATATTATATGTTAATGTAGATAAAATAAATTGCATTCTTTATTTGAGCCAGTGGTTGAAGCTTTACAAGTCATTTCTGTGTGTATAGTTATACCCCCAAGGTTTAGTATCAGTGGTTAAGGTACTAAGAATTCTTTTATCATCACTTGGATTAAGAACAATTTTGTTTTGTTTAATAGTACAGACATCATGTTTGACTGATCTAATTAAACATTGCTGTTTCTGTACAGTCTGTTTATAAAACAAAGCATTCTTATAATCGTCAAAAGAAATTTGCTTAATACTTGCTAAGGAAGATCCCTTTGACTTTTTATTATCCTATCCTGAACTCTGTAAGTGTACATTTTAGATCTAAGTCCTACAAACTCTAGCATGATGTCACCATTGTTTTCATCTTTCATAATACCAGGAACCTTTTTTATTTGATAATGGAATATGATATTTGTTATGAGGGTCGTAATCGGAAGTATCAAATCTATGAATATCTTGTTTGATATAAGAGTAAATATCTTCAACGCTAAACTCGTATATCAAACTATCCGTATCTGTGTACAGCAGCTTTGCTTTGTTAGCAAATTGCGATTTTATATAACTATAGTGAAGTTCATATAAATAGGTTTTTGAAATATCTAGAATAGAGAAACCTACATAAATGGGTTTGTTTAAGTAAACCTCTAATTTATTCATTTCTATTAAGACTAGATCTTTGTCTAACACAGTGCAACTATAAAAATTAGGCTTCGCTATGTAACTACGAACTCCAAACCGTCCTTCCCATTTGGTCACTAATTTCACATCTTTCCTTTTCCGTACGTTTTCCATCATCTTTCCATAAACCGAATTTATCATATTTTTATAAAAGCATATATCGAAACTGTTTTTTGACTGTTGTCTTAATTTCGTATTCAAATCAATGTATTCTTTTAACCAAGGAGCTTGTTTAAACCGAAGAACCTTATGAATCTTTTTCAGTTCTAAACCGTAGCTTAAATACATTTTTAAATTCTTGTAGTGAATAATATAGTTGAGTTTTGGATATAAAGTTGTAAGTAATTTCTTTAGGTTTGATTTATTAGAAGGTTCGCGATTTAATAACTACGACTTGTTATTTTTTAAAAGCGAGAATGAGAAATTGGTGCAATCAGTCTGTCTGTCTGTCTTTGGCAAATTTCGAGATATCTGTACAACTTGTTAAATGTTGTAGAACCAGTAAAGAGCTATTGCGTTGATCAATTATAATTGCTTTCAGGGTTGAGAGTCCCATTCGTGCGGACTGAGTTTAATAGTTTTTTTTTTCTGCAGACATCAGCATTAAATTTCTTACTGACTACAATAATAAAGACACAATCTTTCTATTGTCTTTTATTATTATTAAACCATTCTTTTAATAACGAGGTATTTTGTTTTGCACATTGCTGACTATTATTGCTGTGTCTATAACAATGGATGTTACACAGTAAACGATTGTTGATTTTTAACTCCGATAGCTTAGGACAACCTAGTGTAAGCATATCAGTTACAATGTTTTGCATTAGATAGGTTTCCATCCATTTTTTCTTTTCTAGACCCTTCACACAAACTTCTTCACCGGGTCTGATAATTTGCTTCAGATAAAGCGCTATATATTATGACACCATTCCGGCCGTTGGAGATTCATCCCAAGCAATACCATGAATATTCCTTGTCACCCAGTCGTTATGTTTTATATGATCTTGACTCAAACAACTAGACCGCATTGGCAGTTTAAAAATTTGATGCCAAACAACGCCTTTCAACAAGTCCAAAACCGCAATTTCTTTGCACACAAACTCGTTTTTGTTGTATTTAAATCCCTGAATATCAATTATATACATGTTTGTATATGTAGGTATGTAAATATGCAGTAAACTTCGACTAATTAAATTAATATTAGGAGCAATCTCATTATATATAGCAGATTACCACCATCTGCGTACTTTGCTAACCTACTTTTCAATCTATCACAAGAGTGAACACACATTTTGAATTGAAACCGACCTATGTGTATTTGCAGAGTGGTCGCACCTTGAATTCAAACCGGCCTTAGCATATTTTGCATCTGACCTACTTTATAATTTCTCGCTAGAATTCGAAACAGCTCCACATTTTTCTGCACGCATCTACATTTCTCCAATGTAGCATACGTGTGGACACGTTTTGAAGTCAAACCGGCCTATGTGTATTTGCAACCTCTAAACAAAAGTAAAAACATAAATCAGAATCCACTTTAATTAAATACAGCATTCTTTATACAATTCACTTAGATGTGATATTATAAATCTGACCTACTTTATAACTTCTCGCTAAAGAACCGAATTTATTTTTTTTTTTGCATGCAGCTACATTTTTCAACGTAGCATACGTGTGGACACGTTTTGAAGTCAAACCGGCCCATGTGTATTTGCAGCCTCTAAACAAAAGTAAAAAACATAAATCAGAATCCACTTTAATTAAATACAATTGACTTAGATTCGATATTTTGCATCTGACCTACTTTATAACGTCTCGCTAGAGAACCGAATTCAAAACAGCTCCACATTTTTTCTGCACGCACCTACATTTTTTCAATGTAGCATACGTGTGTGATATTTTGAATCTGACCTACTTTATAATTTCTCGCTAAGTGGGAATGAAAAATTGATGCAATCAGTCTGTTTGTCATTGACAAATCAGTATATATTTCTTGCAGATAACTGTGTTTGCGATTTAATAACTACACCTTGTTATTTTTTAAAAGCGAGAATGAGAAATTGATGCAATCAGTCTGTCTGCCTTTGACCATTTTTCAACGTAGCATACGTGTGGACACGTTTTGAAGTCAAACCGGCCTATGTGTATTTGCAGCCTTTAAACAAAAGTAAAAACAAATCAGAATCCAATTTAATTAAATACAGCATTCTTTATACAATTGACTTAGATGTGATATTATGAATCCGACCTACTTTATAACTTCTCGCTAGAGAACCGAATTCAAAACAGCTCCACATTTTTTGCATGCACCTACATTTTTTCAATGTAGCATACGTGTGGACACGTTTTGAAGTCAAACCGGCCTATGTGTATTTGCAGCCTCTAAACAAAAGTAAAAAACATAAATCAGAATCAGAATCCACTTTAATTAAATACAATTGATTTAGATGCGATATTTTGCATCTGACCTACTTTATAATGTCTCGCTAGAGAACTGAATTCAAAACAGCTCCAATTTTTGCATGCACCTACATTTTTTCAACGTAGCATACGCATAGACACGTTTTGAAGTCAAACCGGCCCATGTGTATTTGCAACCTCTAAACAAAAGTAAAAAACATACATCAGAATTCACTTTAATTAAATACAATTGACTTAGATGCGATATTTTGCATCTGACCTACTTTATAACCTCTCGTTAGAAAACCGAATTCAAAATAGCTTCACATTTTCTCTGCACGCACTTTCAACGTAGCATACGTGTGTTTTGAAGTTACACACGTATGTTCCATTGAAAGTAATATAAAGCCGGTCTGACTTCAAAACCTGTCCACACGTATTTTACATTGAAGGTATATAAGGCTGGTCTGGCTTCAAAACGGTGCACGCGTATGTTACATTGAAAAACATACGCGTGCACGGTTTTGAAGTCAGACCGGCCTTACTTACCTACTAACATTTGTAGTAACTGTAGAAACAATAAATTAAAAATTTGACATTTTGTTTCTCCGGGACTACTTTCAACTTAATTTTTTTTAAATGTAACTTTAGATCTTTTACTTAATATTTTACAATCACTTTGAATATAAGATTCACTATAATATATAGAACTTGATGTTTCTACATTTCGTTGGTATGATTATTGTTAAAAATTGATCAATAAATTTGGATCACCTGGTTGGGGTGGAAACTTGTAGGGAAAAATAAATGAACACATACTTACTTTAGCAGTACATATATATTGTGTATCACTTGTGATTTCTCCTACCACACGCATTTGGTCTATATGGCGTTTTCATGTTCGGCCATCGTCTAACACCACTAAATAGTGCAAGATCCCATCGCTATTTTTAACAGAACCTTACTGCCATTTAGTATTTGGATT
This sequence comes from Platerodrilus igneus, assembly GCA_036346225.1. Taxonomy (NCBI): domain Eukaryota; kingdom Metazoa; phylum Arthropoda; class Insecta; order Coleoptera; family Lycidae; genus Platerodrilus; species Platerodrilus igneus. Next base: position 24,310 of record JARFIW010001741.1, on the reverse strand, counting down.
AGAATAATTTCTAACGGCAACCCTATCACCCCGTTGAAATTGCTTACAAACTTTAAATGGTGTAGTTATTCTTTTTGATGTGGCAGGTTTCATTACGTCAAACATAGTTTTAACCGAATAGTTGAAAAGTAAATCTGCTGGAGATTTATTAGTAACCGAATGCAGACATTTAAGTTTGTTTTTAAGTGTTAGTATAAAATGCTCTGCAAAACCGTATGTGTGGAGGTTAAATAACAGTTAATTTGTGTATCAAAACAATTGGTCTGAATTAATGGTGTTTTTCTGACAAGTGCTGTCTGAACGGAAAATTTCACATATGGTGATGTGATTTAATCATCTTTAAAATATGCAACTTTTTACTCATGTAACCGACTTTGCAATTTCCATCGTTTCTGAGAGCAATATTGTCACTATTAAAAAGTTCAGATGAAGTTCAAATCGATATTACTTAAGTAGAGTATTTAGTGACGAATCAGACCCACATTTCCCCCAGCATCCTCATTTCCCCACACATCTGGACCAAATAGTTTTCTTCGACTAGTCATTTTTCATCTTTCGAGATAAACCTATCTTAAATTTTCATCTTTCGAGATAAATGAGCATCCTCATTTCCACACACGAGATAAACCTATTTTTAAGATTTTTTTACCGCTAACATTCTGGACCAAATAGTTTTCTTCGGCTAGCCATTTCCACACACGAGATAAACCTATCTTGTTTGGTATCAATTAATATTAGAATTTTCTCAGTTACCCGAATTTCTAAGAATTTTTTAGATAGCATCACTCCCAAGGGAGCTACCCCAATTTTAAGATTTTTTACCTGAAGCGACTTTTGAGCGTTCTTATAAATTTTTTTAGTCATGCAATACATTAAATTAGCTTAGAATTTTACGCACATCCCGAATCTGTAAACAGATTTTCAATAGGACCACGCCTTGCAAAGTTACACTTTAAGCTCTCAAACCTCTACATTTTGCTCCTTGCTCTATAAGCAAAACTAACAAATAGTTTTCTTCGTCTAGCCAATGCATCTTTCGAGATAAACGTATCTTGTTTGGTATCAATTAATATTAGAATTGTCTCAGCTACCCGAATCTCTAGGAATTTTTTCGATTGCGCCATCCCCAAGGGAGCTACCCCATTTTTAAGATTTCTTACCTGTAGCGACTTTTGAGCGTTCTTATAGAATTTTTTAGTCATGCGATACACTAAATTAGTGTACAATTTTACGCGCATCCCGAATCTGCAAACAGATTTGCAATAGGACCACGCCCTGCAAAATTATACTTTAAGCTCTCAAACCTCTTTAAAATTTTTGCTCGTATATATTTAACTCCATTTTTAAAACCTTTTTCGCTACCCAAGACATATGCTTTAACCAATACAAAGAATTAAGCACACAAAATTTTAATAATTTATTCACAGTTTAATAAACTAATCATTCCAATGTAATGGGTTTTAAATATCTAAATGGGAAGGTCGACTTTTGGTATAATGATCGTGTAGTTAATAATTAAGAAAGCGCATTTTGCTTGTATGAAATCTATGGAATTTCTCCTGTAATGAAAGAAGAATGCATTCGTAATTAAAAATGCGTGCTACAACTTTCGCTAGATACCAACCATGTTAATTAGAAATTTTGTGTATGACATCATTAACTACCTAAATTTCAGAATTATCCAAATGTAATAAACCACATTAAGTACTATTTAATAATCATAAAACAATATTAGAGTGAAAGTAAATGGGTCTTATTACATATTGATATTCTACGTCAATTACCTAAATTACCTTACGTGACGCGGTAGAAAGAAGCATTATAACGCAAATTCCGGAAACTTCCAATATAGTATTAATTCATTTGTAACTCGTAATCCAGCAAATATTTTAGATTCTTAACGAACATTTGAATGCTGTATATAATTTCTTTTCTTGGACTTTCTATTAATTATGTTTGTGCATTAGAAATTGATGAATAATTGCCGAGGATTCACACAAGGTAACCAGCACGTATTTAGGGAAAATACAAACGTCATTTAGTAATATAATTAACGGTTTTCAAAACGTATATAACGCGGTGTTATTAGAAAAAATTCTATTAGTTTCGCATGCTTTTGTGTGTAAAGCCCGTTGAAATTTTAAACCATCGTTTCGTGTAGTTCTTTTTGTGAAAAGTTTTGTTAAGATTTAAGGTAAGTTTACATTTTTTTTTTATTAAAGTAGAACTGAATTTATTTGCAAACACCAATTATTATGTATTCCTATACGAATTTCAAATTATTAAAGAATCAAAACAGCATGCTGGGCAATGTAACCATACATAAATAATATTTATTCAAAGCACTTTTAAAGCATTTTATGATACAAATACAAGCGGCTATAAAACAATAGTTGATGCCGTTCATACGGAGAAAGAATGTTTTATCTCTGGTAACACTAGTTTTCAGGAGATCAATTTAAAGTTATTGTTAATTTATGTAATTAAGTTTTATACCATAAAAATTAGAAATTTTAAGACTTTTAGAATCTTTGATGGTCCAGATGGATGAAGTACATGTTTCATTGAGCACACAAAAATCTGACCATCCTTTTAGGGATAAAATAGTGATTTTATTGAAGCAAAAAAGTATTATATTAAACAAAATAAAACAACAGTATATCTAACTTTTTTTAAACACACTTTTAATTAGAAATAAAAATATATTATTATAACAAGATTCGTATTAGAAACATATATGATCAGGTAGATACTTAAATTACAATTCTTACCATCCAATGCATATAAAAATAAATTTCATTAAACATTAATATACCTATACACAAATAAGAAAAAACCTTGTCACTTCGAGGAATAGCTTGTCTTCACTTTTCTAATGTTTCCACATCCTACAAAGACATATATTTAGAAACTCAATAGTATCACTAAACACCAAAAATACCTTGGGAGCAGAAAAAATACTTCTCCTTATGCGTTTGAATGATATATATCCGAATTTGCACTCAGGAACAAAACAACACTTCATATTTTATATTTATAGATAAGTTATAGGCCGCAAGTTTTACACATAATTGACTATCACAGCTATAAAGTACCAAATATGATGATCTTAGTCTAATTAGACCTCACAATTTTATAAAGATGCGATTACAATACTGATACGCCATAAGACACAATAGAAAATTGACCCTCCTTTTCCCTAGCGACAACATTATTAACTAGAGATTATTTGTCACAGTTTTATAGTATTGCAAGGATAGGAAGATTAACGTCTTAAGTAGAGGGGTTCATATTGACAGTGTTCAATATCTTCCCAATACCTCAATCAACCGTAGAAGTTACATTTATTATTTTTTTGTATGGTTGCGGCCTCTTACATCGATTAGAATAATCAGTTCAGCGAATAGAATTTCTGGCACAGTTTTGTTGATGACACGGTTTTAGAGTTTTAGAACGAGTCAACAATGTAATAAGTTTTGGTAGTCATAACTACGTGACACGAAAGTAAAACAATTTTCTATAATAAACTACCTAAATCATTAACTTAAAACAATTGCCGTAAGCATTACTATTGAATATTAGAGGATACTGACTACATTACACCTTTCTTTGTATTAATTTTGTTTTTACATATTTAATAATTATAAATAATGCTTAATGTCACTGAAACGCAACAACTAATAAGTACATGGTCGTATGCTTTCCTTACTTTTTCATGCTCCTAATACTCGTATATGTAAATTCGACAAACTTGTTCTTTGTGGTTTTTAGCCGCTGGCAGTTCTAGCGAGATGCCACCAATATTTAAAAGTATTAACTTTCTACCAATTTGCAGTATATATGTTAAGAACGAGCAATGAAAGAATAAATTTCAGATTATTTAAGCAAACCCTTGAAATTAATTAAAACTATAAACAATGCCATGGAACAAAGTAGACTGATATAAAGCTGTAGAAATGCCATTTGCGCTTTGTTTGTCGTTAGCGGTATTTTATTATTCCCATACCACTTTCTAAATAGTAGCTGGAGCTGAATTTACTCCGCGCGTGTGTGCGTGTGTGAGTTAGTTGTTCAGCATTGATTGTTCCTGCCTGATACACAACTTGGAGAGCTGAGGCACAAATTTAATTACATATACAAAAAGGAAGAGTATAAATAATTTCAATAATGTAGCTCAATTGTGTAACTTATAATAACTAAACCAAAAAGAACATTTGACGGTTTTTTTTTATTAGCAAACGTATCAATTACTCTATTATTAAAATTGTTGATAGAATTCATAAAAGTTTATTAATATCGTTATGATACCGCTGCACACTTAAATTCTTTTCGTTGAGAAAACTACTTGAAGCTTTGTTCTCAGCTCATTTTCAATCAAAAAACTAATGATGTTTTACGGTTGTTTCAGACAAAGTTCTGGAAATTTTACAGTAGTCCTTGAAGCCTTGAGCAAGAAATAAGTTTTCAACTAGCAAATAGTCAGTAAAACTTATGTGATTAATAATAGCGTCGTAAATCTTTACCGCTGCTTTTCTCAAGGTTATTGTTATGTTTGTGGTTTTGCAGCAAAAGTTCTTCGATGCCAAAATCATTAACGTCGCAGTTTCTATTTTGCTTATATAAGTTATGTCTATAATTGCGATTAGTGTTTCACAGATTCCTGAAACTATTTTATTTTAAAATTGTCAATGTTTTTTTTCCTGTAATACACTAAGATCTGAATCAACATGAGCGCAGGGAAAGGGGGAGGGAGATATATTATAAAATAAGATTGGCAAATAAACGAAATGTTCGTCTGTTAACAGTTCTTTGAAGGCGGTATCTTAATAAATCGTATTTTGCAAAAATGGTTACAAAGAAGTGCGTATTCAAAATTGGTTACTCGAAGAAGACTATATGGCAGATTTATCTCAAAAGATGCGGGAGTAAATGAGGAATGTTAGAGTAAATCAGGTCCTAATAATCTATAAGATATGAAGAAAACTATAAGATACATATATCTCAAGATTTGTCTCAGAAGATTATGGTCCAGCGTGAGGAAATGAGGGGAGTTGATGAAATGAGGGCCCAGAAGCCCTGATTATACCCTACTATAGGGAAGAACTATTTTTCATCTATAATTTAGATTTTCTAGTTAGTGGTGTTTTGTATGGCATTAGAATAACCAAAGAAAAATTAAAAAAAATATTCAGTTTTACAAAATGCCACAAATGCGTGCTTGGTATATTAATCATGGATCATGGTAAGAAATAATTGCTGGTATGTAGTGGTGATTATACTGATCACATTTTCCCTAATATAGTTTATTTGAAAAAATTGGTAATAGAACCTTATATGCTATTTTATAGTATAAGATGTATCCATATCACTTCCAATGAAATGGGGCGTGGGTGCGTGGGTCGTGGTGGTGGTGGTGGAGGGGAAGATAGGTGACACAAAGAGCCACGTCACATTCTGTACAAATGGCTGTAGATTTAACAGCTTTAGCAAGAGTACTACAATGAGCACATCTTCTTATAGTGCTTATAACTGACAAATGCCTCTCTACCTTCAGACGCCTTATACAACTAGCCAAACCAATAGAGCGCCCGCTTGGTTTCTTTAGTTTATAATTTGTTATTAACAACTTTAACCCAGGTCTGTTTTGTGAACAATAGTTTTTTAGAATCTCTCAGCTAATTTGCTACAAAACCTTTGAAAATGGCGAGGATTCCTTACCTAACATAAGATATTTCCATTCAAACATAGAGAATTTTAGAAATATGCTATATAAGGTTATGTTGAAAGGCGAATATTGTCCTGAAGATGGCACTTTTTTTAGAAACTGCGTAACTGGTCTTATTAAGCAAGGATGCCGCTTGCAAACCATCTTTGAAAATGGCGAGGATCCTTTACCTAACCTAAGATATTTCCATTCAAAGATAGAGAATTATAGGAATATGCTATGTAAGGTTTTGTTGAAAGGCGAATATTGTCCTAAAGATGGCACTTTCTTTAGAAACTGCGTAACTGGTCTTCTTAAGCAAGGATGCCGCTTCAAAACCACCTTTGAAAATGGCGAGGATTCCTTACCTAACCTAAGATATTTCCATACAAAGATAGAGAATTATAGAAATATGCTGTGTAAGGTTTCGTTGAAAGGCGAATATTGTCCTGAAAATAGCACTTTTTTGAGAAACTGCGTAACTGGCCTTATTAATCAAGGATGCCGCTTTAAAACCACCTTCGAAAATGGCAAGGATTCCTTACCTAAAATAAGATATTTCCATTCAAGTATAGAGAATTATAGAAATATGCTGTGTAAGGTTTTGTTGAAAGACAATTATTGTTCTGAAGATGGCACTTGTTTTAGAAACTGCGTAACTGGTCTTATTAAGCAAGGATGCCGCTTCACAACCACCTTTGAAAATGGCGAGGATTCCTTACCCTAACCTGAGATATTTCCTTTCAAAGATAGAGGATTATAGAAATATGCTATGTAAGGTTTTGTTGAAAGTCGAATATTGTTCTGAAGATGGCACTTGTTTTAGAAACTGCGTATGGTCTTATTAAGCAAGGATGCCGTTACACAACCACCGTTGAAAATGGCGAGGATTCCTTACCTAACCTAAGATATTTCCATTCGAAGAAAGAGAATTATAGAAATATGCTATGTAAGGTTTTGTTGAACGGCGAATATTGTCCTAAAGATGGCACTTTTTTTAGAAACTACGTAAATGGTATTATTAAGCAAGGACGCCGCTTCACAACCACCTTTGAAAATTGCAAAGATTCCTTACCTAACCTGAGATATTTCCATTCAAAGATAGAGAATTATAGAAATATGCTATGTAAGGTTTTGTTGAACGGCGAATATTGTCCTAAAGATGGCACTTTTTTAGAAACTACGTAACCTGTCTTATTAAGCAAGGACGCCGCTACACAACCACCTTTGAAAATTGCGAAGATTCCTTACCTAACCTGAGATATTTCCATTCAAAGATAGAGAATTTTAGAAATATGCTAAATAAGGTTTTGTTGAAAGGCGAATATTGTCCTGAAGATGACACTTGTTTTAGAAACTGTGTAACTGGTCTTATTAAGCAAGGACGCCGCTTCACAACCACTTTTGAAAATGGCGAGGATTCCTTACCTAACCTGAGATATTTCCATTCAAAGATAGAGAATTTTAGAAATATGCTATGTAAGGTTTTGTTGAAAGGCGAATATGGTCCTGAACATGGCACTTGTTTTAGAAACTGCGTAATTTCAAAACCACCCTTGAAAATGGCGAGGATTCTTTACCTAACCTAAGATATTTCCATTCAAAGATAGAAAATTATAGAGATATACTGTGTAAGGTTTTGTTGAACGGCGAATATTGTCCTGAAGATGGCACTTGTTTTAGAAACTGCGTAACTGGTTTTATTAAGCAAGGATGCCGCTTCAAAACCACCTTTGAAAATGGCGAGGACTCTTTACCTAACCTATGATATTTCCATTCAAAGATAGAGAATTATAGAGATATGCTATGTATGGTTTTGTTGAAAGGCGAATATTGTCCTGAACATGGCACTTGTTTTAGAAACTGCGTAACTGCGTAATTTCAAAACCACTCTTAAAAATGGCGAGGATTCTTTACCTAACCTAAGATATTTTTATTCAAAGATAAAGAATTATAGAAATATGCTATGTAAGGTTTTGTTGAAAGGCGAATATTGTCCTGAAGATGGCACTTGTTTTAGAAACTGTGTAACAGGTCTTATTAAGCAAGGAGGCCGCTTCACAACCACCATTGAAAATGGCTAGGATTCCTTACCTAACCTAAGATATTTCCATTCAAAGATAGAGAATTTTAGAAATATGCTATGTAAGGCTTTGTTAAAAGGCGAATATTGTCCTGAAGATGGCACTTGTTTTAGAAACTGTGTAACTGGTCTTATTAAGCAAGGACGCCGCTCCACAAATATCTTTGAAAATGGCGAGGATTCCTAACCTACCCTAAATATTACCATTCAAATATAGAGAAATCTAGAAATATGCTATGTAAGGTTTTGTTAGAAGGCGAATATTGTCCTGAAGATGGCACTTTTTTAGCAACTGCGTAACTGGTCTTATTAAGCAAGGATGACGCTTCACAACCACCTTTGAAAATGGCAATGATTTCAAACCTAACCTAAGATATTTCCATTCAAAGGTAAAGAAATACAGAAATATGCTATCTAAGGTTTTGTTAAAAGGCGAATATTGTCCTGAAGATGGCACTTTTTTTAGAAACTGCATAACTGGTTATATTAAGCAAGGATACCGCTTTACAACCACCTTTGAAAATGGCGAAGATTCCTAACCTAACCTAATATATTTCCATTCAAAGATAGAGAAATCTAGAAATATGCCATGTAAGGTTTTGTTAAAAGGCGAATATTGTCCTGAAGATGGCACTTTATTTAGAAACAGCGTAACTGGTTTTATTAAGCAAGGATGCCGCTTCTCAATCATTTTCGATAATGGCTAGAATTCCTTACCTAACCTAAGAGATTACCATTCAAAGATAGAGAAATATGAAAATATGCTATCTAAGGTTTTGTTAAAAGGCGAATATTGTTCTGATGATGGCACTTTTTTTAGCAACTGCGCAACTGGTTTTATTAAGCAAGGATGCCGCTTCACAACCAATTTTGAAAATGGTGATGATTGCTAACCTAACCTAAGATATTTCCATTCAAAGATAAAGAAATACAGAAATATGCTATGTAAGGTTTTGTTAAAAGGCGAATATTGTCCTGAAGATGGCACTTTTTTTAGCAACTGCGTAACTGGTCTTATTAAGCAAGGGTGCCGCTTCACAATCATCTTTGAAGATGGCTTGGATTCCTTACCTAACCTAAGATATTTCCAATCAAATATAGAGAAATATAGAAATATGCTAAGTAAGGTTTTGTTAAAAGGCGAATATTGTTCTGAAGATGGCACTTTTTTTAGAACTGCGTAACTGGTCTTATTAAGCAAGGATACCGCTTCACAACCACCTTTGAAAATGGCGAGGATTCCTAACCTAACCTAAGATATTACCATTCAAAGATAGAGAAATCTAGAAATATGCTATGTAAGGTTTTGTTAAAAGGCGAATATTGTCCTGAAGATGGCACTTTTTTTAGCAACTGCGTAACTGGTCTTATTAAGCAAGGATACCGCTTCACAACCACCTTTGAAAATGGCGAGGATTCCTAACCTAACCTAAGATATTACCATTCAAAGATAGAGAAATCTAGAAATATGCTATGTAAGGTTTTGTTAAAAGGCGAATATTGTCCTGAAGATGGCACTTTTTTCAGCAACTGCGTAACTGGTTTTATTAAGCAAGGATGCCGCTTCATAACCACCTTTGAAAATGGCGAGGATTCCTAACCTAACCTAAGATATTACCATTCAAAGATAGAGAAATCTAGAAATATGCTATGTAAGGTTTTGTTAAAAGGCGAATATTGTCCTGAAGATGGCACTTTTTATAGCAACTGCGCAACTGGTCTTATTCAGCAAGGATACCGCTTCACAACCACCTTTGAAAATGGCGAGGATTCCTAACCTAATCTAAGATATTACCATTCAAAGATAGAGAAATCTAGAAATATGCTATGTAAGGTTTTGTTAAAAGGCGAATATTGTCCTGAAGATGGCACTTTTTTTAGCAACTGCGTAACTGGTCTTATTAAGCAAGGATACCGCTTCACAACCACCTTTGAAAATAGCGAGGATTCCTAACCTAACCTAAGATATTTCCATTCAAAGATAGAGAAATCTAGAAATATGCTATGTAAGGTTTTGTTAAAAGGCGAATATTGTCCTGAAGATGGCACTTTTTTTAGCAACTGCGTAACTGGTCTTATTAAGCAAGGATGCCGCTTCACAACCACTTTTGAAAATGCCGAGGATTCCTAACCTAACCTAAGATATTACCATTCAAATATAGAAAAATCTAGAAATATGCTATGTAAGGTTATGTTAAAAGGCGAATATTGTCCTGAAGATGGCACTTTTTTTAGAAACTGCGTCACTGGTTTTATTAAGCAAGGGTGCCGCTTCACAATCACCTTTGAAAATGGCTAGGATTGTTTACCTAACCTAAGATATTTCCATTCAAAGATAGAAATCTAGAACATATCCTATGTAGGGTTTTGTTAAAAGGCGAGTATTGTCCTGAAGATGGCCCTTTTTTTAGCAACTGCGCAACTGGTCTTATCAAGCAAGGATGCCGCTTCACAACCACCTTTGAAAATGGCGAGGATTCCTAACCTAACCTAAGATATTACCATTCAAAGATAGAGAAATCTAGAAATATGCTATGTAAGGTTTTGCTAAAAGGCAAATATTGTCCTGAAGATGGCACTTTTTTTATCAACTGCGTAACTGGTCTTATTAAGCAAGGATGCCGCTTCACAACCACCTTTGAAAATGGCGAGGATTCCTTAACCTAACCTAAGATATTACCATTCAAAGATAGAAATCTAGAATTATGCTATGTAAGGTTTTGTTAAAAGGCGAATATTGTCCTGAAGATGGCACTTTTTTTAGCAACTGCACAACTGATCTTATTAAGCAAGGATACCGCTTCACAACCATCTTTGAAAATGGCGAGGATTCCTAACCTAACCTAAGATATTACCATTCAAAGATAGAGAAATCTAGAAATATGCTATGTAAGGTTTTGTTAAAAGGCGAATATTGTCCTGAAGATGGCACTTTTTTCAGCAACTGCGTAACTGGTTTTATTAAGCAAGGATGCCGCTTCACAGCCACCTTTGAAAATGGCGAGGATTCCTAACCTAACCTAAGATATTACCATTCAAAGATAGAGAAATCTAGAAATATGCTATGTAAGGTTTTGTTAAAAGGCGAATATTGTCCTGAAGATGGCACTTTTTTTAGCAACTGCGCAACTGGTCTTATTAAGCAAGGATACCGCTTCACAACCACCTTTGAAAATGGCGAGGATTCCTAACCTAATCTAAGATATTACCATTCAAAGATAGAGAAATCTAGAAATATGCTATGTAAGGTTTTGTTGAAAGGCGAATATTGTTCTGAAGATGGCACTTTTTTTAGCAACTGCGTAACTGGTCTTATTAAGCAAGGATACCGCTTCACAACCACCTTTGAAAATGGCGAGGATTCCTAACCTAACCTAAGATATTACCATTCAAAGATAGAGAAATCTAGAAATATGCCATGTAAGGTTTTGTTGAAAGGCGAATATTGTCCTGAAGATGGCACTTTTTTTAGCAACTGCGCAACTGGTCTTATTAAGCAAGGATGCCGCTTCACAACCACCTTTGAAAATGGCGAGAATTCCTCACCTAACCTAAGATATTTCCATTCAAAGATGGAGAATTATAGAAATATGCTATGTAAGGTTTTGTTAAAAGGCGAATATTGTCCTGAAGATGGCACTTTTTTTAGAAACTGCGTAACTGGTCTTATTAAGCAAGGATGCCGCTTCACAACCACCTTTGAAAATGGCGAGGATTCCTAACCTAACCTAAGATATTTCCATTCAAAGATAGAGAAATCTAGAAATATGCTATGTAAGGTTTTGTTAAAAGGCGAATATTGTCCTGAAGATGGCACTTTTTTTAGAAATTGCGTAACTGCTCTTATTAAGCAAGGATGCCGCTTCACAACCACCTTTGAAAATGGCGAGGATTCCTTAACCTAACCTAGATATTTCCATTCAAAGATAGAGAAATCCAGAAATATGCTATGTAAGGTTTTGTTAAAAGGCGAATATTGTCCTGAAGATGGCACTTTTTTTAGCAACTGCGTAACTGGTCTTATTAAGCACGGATGCCGCTTCACAACAACCTTTGAAAATGGCGAGTATTTCTAACCTAACCTAAGATATTTCCATTCAAAGATAAGAAATATAGAAATATGCTATGTAAGGTTATGTTAAAAGGCGAATATTGTCCTGAAGATGGCACTTTTTTTAGAAACTGCGTAACTGGTCTTATTAAGCAAGGATGCCGCTTCACAACCACCTTTGAAAATGGCTAGGATTCCTTACCTAACCTAAGATATTTCCATTCAAAGATAGAGAAATATAGAAATATGCTATATAAGGGTTTGTTAAAAGGCGAACATTGTCCTGAAGATGGCACTTTTTTTAGAAACTGCGTAGCTGGTCTTATTAAGCAAGGATGCCGCTTCACAACCACCTTTGAAAATGGCAATGATTTCAAACCTAACCTAAGATATTTCCATTCAAAGATAAAGAAATACAGAAATATGCTAACTAAGGTTTTGTTAAAAGGCGAATATTGTCCTAAAGATGGCCCTTTTTTTAGCAACTGCGTAACTGGTCTTATTAAGCAAGGATGCCGCTTCACAACCACCTTTGAAAATGGCGAGGATTCCTAACCTAATCTAAGATATTACCATTCAAAGATAGAGAAATCTAGAAATATGCTATGTAAGGTTTTGTTGAAAGGCGAATATTGTCCTGAAGATGGCACTTTTTTGAGAAACTGCGAAACTGGTCTTATTAAGCAAGGATGCCGCTTCACAACCACCTTTGAAAATGGCGAGAATTCCATACCTAACCTAAGATATTTCCATTCAAAGATGGAGAATTGTAGAAATATGCTATGTAAGGATTTGTTAAAAGGCGAATATTGTCCTGAAGATGGCACTTTTTTTAGAAATTGCGTAACTGCTTTTATTAAGCAAGGATGACGCTTCACAACCACCTTTGAAAATGGCGAGAATTCCTTACCTAACCTAAGATATTTCCATTCAAAGATGGAAAATTGTAGAAATATGCTATGTAAGGGTTTGTTAAAAGGCGAATATTGTCCTGAAGATGGCACTTTTTTGAGAAACTGCGAAACTGGTCTTATTAAGCAAGGATGCCGCTTCACAACCACCTTTGAAAATGGCGAGAATTCCTTACCTAACCTAAGATATTTCCATTCAAAGATGGAGAATTATAGAAATATGCTATGTAAGGTTTTGTTAAAAGGCGAATATTGTCCTGAAGATGGCACTTTTTTGAGAAACTGCGTAACTGGTCTTATTAAGCAAGGATGCCGCTTCACAACCACTTTTAAAAATGGCGAGGATTCCTAACCTAACCTAAGATATTACCATTCAAATATAGAGAAATCTAGAAATATGCTATGTAAGGTTTTGTTAAAAGGCGAATATTGTCCTGAAGATGGCACTTTTTTGAGAAACTGCGAAACTGGTCTTATTAAGCAAGGATGCCGCTTCACAACCACTTTTGAAAATGGCGAGAATTCCTCACCTAACCTAAGATATTTCCATTCAAAGATGGAGAATTATAGAAATATGCTATGTAAGGTTTTGTTAAAAAGCGAATATTATCCTGAAGATGGCACTTTTTTGAGAAACTGCGTAACTGGTCTTATTAAGCACGGATGCCGCTTCACAACAACCTTTGAAAATGGCGAGTATTTCTAACCTAACCTAAGATATTTCCATTCAAAGATAAAGAAATATAGAAATATGCTATGTAAGGTTTTGTTAAAAGGCGAATATTGACCTGATGATGGCACTTTTTCTAGAAACTGCGTAAATGGTCTTATTAAGTAAGGGTGCCGCTTCACAATCACCTTTGAAAATGACTAGGATTCCTTACCTAACCTAAGATATTTCCAATCAAAGATAGAGAAATATAGAAATATGCTATGTAAGGTTTTGTTAAAAGGCGAATATTGTCCTGAAGATGGCACTTTTTTTAGCAACTGCGTAACTGGTCTTATTAAGCAAGGATGCCGCTTCACAACCACCTTTGAAAATGGTGATGATTGCTAACCTAACCTAAGATATTTCCATTCAAAGATAAAGAAATACAGAAATATGCTATGTAAGGTTTTGTTTAAAGACGAATATTGTCCTGATGATGGCACTTTTTTAGAAACTGCGTAACTGGTCTTATTAAGCAAGGGTTCCGCTTCACAATCATCTTTGAAAATGGCTAGGATTCCTTACCTAACCTAAGATATTTCCAATCAAATATAGAGAATATAGAAATATGCTATGTAAGGTTTTGTTAAAAGGCGAATACTGTCCTGAAGATGGCACTTTTTTTAGAAACTGCGAAACTGGTCTTATTAAGCAAGGATGCCGCTTCACAACCACCTTTGAAAATGGCGAGATTCTCACCTAACCTAAGATATTTCCATTCAAAGATGGAGAATTATAGAAATATGCTATGTAAGGTTTTGTTAAAAGGCGAATATTGTCCTGAAGATGGCACTTTTTTGAGAAACTGCGAAACTGGTCTTATTAAGCAAGGATGCCGCTTCACAACCGCCTTTGAAAATGGCGAGAATTCCTCACCTAACCTAAGATATTTCCATTCAAAGATGGAGAATTATAGAAATATGCTATGTAAGGTTTTGTTAAAAGGCGAATATTGTCCTGAAGATGGCACTTTTTTTAGCAACTGCGTAACTGGTCTTATTAAGCACGGATGCCGCTTCACAACAACCTTTGAAAATGGCAAGTATTTCTAACCTAACCTAAGATATTTCCATTCAAAGATAAAGAAATACAGAAATATGCTATCTAAGGTTTTGTTAAAAGGCGAATATTGACCTGATGATGGCACTTTTTTTAGAAACTGCGTAAATGGTCTTATTAAGCAAGGGTGCCGCTTCACAACCACCTTTGAAAATGGCGAGGATTCCTAACCTAACCTAAGATATTACCATTCAAAGATAGAGAAATCTAGAAACATGCTATGTAAGGTTTTGTTAAAAGGCGAATATTGTCCTGAAGATGGCACTTTTTTTAGCAACTGCGCAACTGGTCTTATCAAGCAAGGATGCCGCTTCACAACCACCTTTGAAAATGGCGAGGATTTCTAACCTAACCTAAGATATTTCCATTCAAAGGTAAAGAAATATAGAAATATGCTATCTAAGGTTTTGTTAAAAGGCGAATATTGTCCTGATGATGGCACTTTTTCTAAAAACTGCGTAACTGGTCTTATTAAGCAAGGGTGCCGCTTCTCAATCACCTTTGAAAATGGATAGGATTCCTTACCTAACCTAAGATATTTCCAATCAAAGATAGAGAAATATAGAAATATGCTATGTAAGGTTTTGTTAAAAGGCGAATATTGTCCTGAAGATGGCACTTTTTTTAGAAACTGCGTAACTGGTCTTATTAGGCAAGGATACCGCTTCACAACCAGCTTTGAAAATGGCGAGGATTCCTAACCTAACCTAAGATATTTCCATTCAAAGGTAAAGAAATCTAGAAATATGCTATGTAAGGTTTTGTTAAAAGGCGAATATTGTCCTGAAGATGGCACTTTTTTTAGAAACAGCGTAACTGGTCTTATTAAGCAAGGGTGCCGCTTTACAATCATTTTTGATAATGGCTAGAATTCCTTACCTAACCTAAGATATTTCCATTCAAAGATAGAGAAATATAAAAATATGCTATGTAAGGTTTTGTTAAAAGGCAATATTGTCCTGAAGATGGCACTTTTTTAGAAACTGCGTAACTGGTCTTATTAAGCAAGGATGCCGCTTCACAACCACCTTTGAAAATGGCGAGGATTCCTAACCTAACCTAAGATATTACCATTCAAATATAGAAAATCTAGAAATATGCTATGTAAGGTTTTGTTAAAAGGCGAATATTGTCCTGAAGATGGCACTTTTTTTAGCAACTGCGCAACTGGTCTTATTAAGCAAGGATACCGCTTCACAACCACCTTTGAAAATGGCAGGATTCCTAACCTAACCTAAGATATTCCATTCAAAGATAGAGAATCTAGAAATATGCTATGTAAGGTTTTGTTAAAAGGCGAGTATTGTCCTGAAGATGGCCCTTTTTTTAGCAACTGCGCAACTGGTCTTATCAAGCAAGGATGCCGCTTCACAACCATCTTTGAAAATGGCGAGGATTTCTAACCTAACCTAAGATATTTCCATTCATAGATGGAAAATCTAGAAATATGCTATGTAAGGGTTTGTTAAAAGGCGAATATTGTCCTGAAGATGGCACTTTTTTAGCAACTGCGTAACTGGTCTTATTAAGCAAGGATACCGCTTCACAACCACCTTTTGAAAATGGCGAGGATTCCTAACCTAACCTAAGATATTACCATTCAAAGATAGAGAATCTAGAAATATCCTATGTAGGGTTTTGTTAAAAGGCGAGTATTGTCCTGAAGATGGCACTTTTTTTAGCAACTGCGCAACTGGTCTTATTAAGCAAGGATGCCGCTTCACAACCGCCTTTGAAAATGGCGAGAATTTCTCACCTAACCTAAGATATTTCCATTCAAAGATGGAGAATTATAGAAATATGCTATGTAAGGTTTTGTTTAAAGGCGAATATTGTCCGGAAGATGGCACTTTTTTGAGAAACTGCGAAACTGTTCTTATTAAGCAAGGATACCGCTTCACAACCAGCTTTGAAAATGGCGAGGATTCCTAACCTAACCTAAGATATTTCCATTCAAAGGTAAAGAAATCTAGAAATATGCTATGTAAGGTTTTGTTTAAAGGCGAATATTGTCCGGAAGATGGCACTTTTTTGAGAAACTGCGAAACTGTTCTTATTAAGCAAGGATACCGCTTCACAACCACTTTTGAAAATGGCGAGAATTCCTCACCTAACCTAAAATATTTCCATTCAAAGATGGAGAATTATAGAAATATGCTATGTAAGGTTTTGTTAAAAGCGAATATTGTCCTGAAGATGGCACTTTTTTTAGAAACTGCGTAACTGCTCTTATTAAGCAAGGATGCCGCTTCACAACCACCTTTGAAAATGGCGAGGATTCCTAACCTAACCTAAGATATTTCCATTCAAAGATAGAGAAATCTAGAAATATGCTATGTAAGGTTTTGTTAAAAGGCGAATATTGTCCTGAAGATGGCACTTTTTTTAGCAACTGCGTAACTGGTCTTATTAAGCACGGATGCCGCTTCACAACAACCTTTGAAAATGGCGAGTATTTCTAACCTAACCTAAGATATTTCCATTCAAAGATGAAGAAATATAGAAATATGCTATGTAAGGTTTTGTTAAAAGGCGAATATTGTCCTGAAGATGGCACTTTTTTAGAAACTGCGTAACTGGTCTTATTAAGCAAGGGTGCCGCTTCACAACCACCTTTGAAAATGCTAGGATTCCTTACCTATCCTAAGATATTTCCATTCAAAGATAAAGAAATATAGAAATATGCTATGTAAGGTTATGTTAAAAGGCGAATATTGTCCTGAAGATGGCACTTTTTTTAGAAATTGCGTAACTGCTCTTATTAAGCAAGGATGCCGCTTCACAACCACCTTTGAAAATGGCTAGGATTCCTAACCTAACCTAAGATATTTCCATTCAAAGATAGAGAAATCCAGAAATGTGCTATGTAAGGTTTTGTTAAAAGGCGAATATTGTCCTGAAGATGGCACTTTTTTGAGAAACTGCGAAACTGGTCTTATTAAGCAAGGATGACGCTTCACAACCACCTTTGAAAATGGCGAGGA
The DNA here is from genome assembly GCA_036346225.1 of Platerodrilus igneus. NCBI lineage: Eukaryota > Metazoa > Arthropoda > Insecta > Coleoptera > Lycidae > Platerodrilus > Platerodrilus igneus. The sequence goes on along the minus strand of JARFIW010001741.1, from coordinate 6,806 downwards.
TTCCTAACCTAATCTAAGATATTTCCATTCAAAGATAAGAAATCTAGAAATATGCTATGTAAGGTTTTGTTGAAAGGCGAATATTGTCCTGAAGATGGCACTTTTTTTAGCAACTGCGTAACTGGTCTTATTAAGCAAGGATGCCGCTTCACAACCACCTTTGAAAATGGCGAGGATTTCTAACCTAACCTAAGATATTTCCATTCAAAGATAAAGAAATATAGAAATATGCTATGTAAGGTTATGTTAAAAGGCGAATATTGTCCTGAAGATGGCACTTTTTTTAGAAACTGCGTAACTGCTCTTATTAAGCAAGGATGCCGCTTCACAACCACCTTTGAAAATGGCGAGAATTCCTCACGTAACCTAAGATATTTTCCATTCAAAGATAAAGAAATCTAGAAATATGCTATGTAAGGTTTTGTTAAAGGCGAATATTGTCCTGAAGATGGCACTTTTTAGAAACTGCGTAACTGGTCTTATTAAGCAAGGATGCCGCTTCACAACACCTTTGAAAATGGCGAGGATTCCTAACCTAACCTAAGATATTTCCATTCAAAGATAGAGAAATCCAGAAATGTGCTATGTAAGGTTTTGTTAAAAAGCGAATATTGTCCTGAAGATGGCACTTTCTTTAGAAACTGCGTAACTGGTCTTATTAAGCAAGGATGCCGCTTCACAACCACCTTTGAAAATGGCGAGGATTCCTAACCTAACCTAAGATATTTCCATTCAAAGATAGAAATCTAGAAATATGCTATGTAAGGTTTTGTTAAAAAGCCAATATTGTCCTGAAGATGGCACTTTTTTGAGAAACTGCGTAACTGGTCTTATTAAGCAAGGATGCCGCTTCACAACCACTTTTAAAAATGGGGAGAATTCCTCACCTAACCTAAGATATTTCCATTCAAAGATAGAGAATTATAGAAATATGCTATGTAAGGTTTTGTTAAAAGGCGAATATTGTCCTGAAGATGGCACTTTTTTAGCAACTGCGTAACTGGTCTTATGAAGCAAGGATGCCGCTTCACAACCACGTTTGAAAATGGCAGGATTCTACCTAACCTAAGATATTTCCATTCAAAGATAAAGAAATAGAAATATGCTATTAAGGTTTTGTTAAAGGCGAATATTGTCCTGAAGATGGCACTTTTTTAGAAACTGCGTAATGGTCTTATTAAGAAGGATGCCGCTTCACAACCACCTTTGAAAATGGCAGGATTCCTTACCTAACCTAAGATATTTCCAATCAAAGATAGAGAAATATAGAAATATGCTATGTAAGGTTTTGTTAAAAGGCGAATATTGTCCTGAAGATGGCACTTTTTTTAGCAACTGCGTAACTGGTCTTATTAAGCAAGGATGCCGCTTCACAACCACCTTTGAAAATGGCGAGGATTCTAACCTAACCTAAGATATTTCCATTCAAAGATAGAGAAATCTAGAAATATGCTATGTAAGGTTTTGTTAAAGGCGAATATTGTCCTGAAGATGGCACTTTTTTAGAACTGCGTAACTGGTCTTATTAAGCAAGGATGCCGCTTCACAACCACCTTTGAAAATGGCGAGGATTCCTTAACCTAACCTAAGATATTTCCATTCAAAGATAGAAAATTAGAAATATGCTATGTAAGGTTTTGTTAAAGGCGAATATTGTCCTGATGATGGCACTTTTTTTAGAAACTGCGTGATTGGTCTTATTAAGCAAGGGTGCCGCTTCACAATCATCTTTGAAAATGGCTAGGATTCCTTACCTAACCTAAGATATTTCCATTCAAAGGTAGAGAAATCTAGAAATATGCTATGTAAGGTTTTGTTAAAAGGCGAATACTGTCCTGAAGATGGCACTTTTTTTAGAAACTGCGTAACTGGTCTTATGAAGCAAGGATGCCGCTTCACAACCACTTTTGAAAATGGCGAGGATTCCTAACCTAACCTAAGATATTACCATTCAAATATAGAGAAATCTAGAAATATGCTATGTAAGGTTTTGTTAAAAGGCGAATATTGTCCTGAAGATTGCACTTTTTTAGCAACTGCGTAACTGGTCTTATTAAGCAAGGATGCCGCTTCACAACCACGTTTGAAAATGGCAATGATTTCAAACCTAACCTAAGATATTTCCATTCAAAGATAAAGAAATACAGAAATATGCTATCTAAGGTTTTGTTAAAAGGCGAATATTGACCTGATGATGGCACTTTTTTAGAAACTGCGTAAATGGTCTTATTAAGCAAGGGTGCCGCTTCACAACCACCTTTGAAAATGGCGAGGATTCCTAACCTAACCTAAGATATTACCATTCAAAGATAGAGAAATCTAGAAACATGCTATGTAAGGTTTTGTTAAAAGGCGAATATTGTCCTGAAGATGGCACTTTTTTTAGCAACTGCGTAACTGGTCTTATTAAGCAAGGATGCCGCTTCACAACCACCTTTGAAAATGGCGGATTTCTAACCTAACCTAAGATATTTCCATTCAAAGGTAAAGAAATATAGAAATATGCTATCTAAGGTTTTGTTAAAAGGCGAATATTGTCCTGATGATGGCACTTTTTCTAAAAACTGCGTAACTGGTCTTATTAAGCAAGGGTGCCGCTTCTCAATCACCTTTGAAAATGGATAGGATTCCTTACCTAACCTAAGATATTTCCAATCAAAGATAGAGAAATATAGAAATATGCTATGTAAGGTTTTGTTAAAAGGCGAATATTGTCCTGAAGATGGCACTTTTTTTAGCAACTGCGTAACTGGTCTTATTAAGCAAGGATGCCGCTTCACAACCACCTTTGAAAATGGTGATGATTGCTAACCTAACCTAAGATATTTCCATTCAAAGATAAAGAAATACAGAAATATGCTATGTAAGGTTTTGTTTAAAGACGAATATTGTCCTGATGATGGCACTTTTTTAGAAACTGCGTAACTGGTCTTATTAAGCAAGGGTTCCGCTTCACAATCATCTTTGAAAATGGCTAGGATTCCTTACCTAACCTAAGATATTTCCAATCAAATATAGAGAAATATAGAAATATGCTATGTAAGGTTTTGTTAAAAGGCGAATACTGTCCTGAAGATGGCACTTTTTTTAGCAACTGCGTCACTGGTCTTATTAAGCAAGGATGCCGCTTCACAACCACCTTTGAAAATGGCAATGATTTCAAACCTAACCTAAGATATTTCCATTCAAAGATAAAGAAATACAGAAATATGCTATCTAAGGTTTTGTTAAAAGGCGAATATTGCCTGAGATGGCACTTTTTTTAGAAACTGCGTAAATGGTCTTATTAAGCAAGGATGCCGCTTCACAACCACCTTTGAAAATGGCGAGGATTCCTAACCTAACCTAAGATATTTCCATTCAAAGATAGAGAAATCCAGAAATATGCTATGTAAGGTTTTGTTAAAAGGCGAATATTGTCCTGAAGATGGCACTTTTTTTAGCAACTGCGCAACTGGTCTTATCAAGCAAGGATGCCGCTTCACAACCACCTTTGAAAATGGCGAGGATTTCTAACCTAACCTAAGATATTTCCATTCAAAGGTAAAAAATATAGAAATATGCTATTAAGGTTTTGTTAAAAGGCGAATATTGTCCTGAAGATGGCACTTTTTTAGAAACTGCGAAACTGGTCTTATTAAGCAAGGGTGCCGCTTCACAACACCTTTGAAAATGGCAGGATTCCTCACCTAACCTAAGATATTTCCATTCAAAGATGGAGAATTAGAAATATGCTATGTAAGGTTTTGTTAAAAGGCGAATATTGTCCTGAAGATGGCACTTTTTTGAGAAACTGCGAAACTGGTCTTATTAAGCAAGGATGCCGCTTCACAACCACCTTTGAAAATGGCGAGAATTCCTCACCTAACCTAAGATATTTCCATTCAAAGATGGAGAATCTAGAAATATGCTATGTAAGGTTTTGTTAAAAGGCGAATATTGTCCTGAAGATGGCACTTTTTAGAAACTGCGTAACTGGTATTATTAAGCAAGGATGCCGCTTCACAACCACCTTTGAAAATGGCGAGAATTCCTCACCTAACCTAAGATATTTCCATTCAAAGATGGAGAATTATAGAAATATGCTATGTAAGGTTTTGTTAAAAGGCGAATATTGTCCTGAAGATGGCACTTTTTTGAGAAACTGCGAAACTGGTCTTATTAAGCAAGGATGCCGCTTCACAACCACCTTTGAAAATGGCGAGAATTCCTCACCTAACCTAAGATATTTCCATTCAAAGAAGGAGAATTATAGAAATATGCAATGTAAGGTTTTGTTTAAAGGCGAATATTGTCCGGAAGATGGCACTTTTTTGAGAAACTGCGAAACTGTTCTTATTAAGCAAGGATACCGCTTCACAATCGCCTTTAAAAATGCCTAGGATTCCTTACCTAACCTAAGATATTTCCATTCAAAGATGAAGAAATATAGAAATATCCTATGTAGGGTTTTGTTAAAAGGCGAGTAATGTCCTGAAGATGGCACTTTTTTTAAAAATTGCGTAACTGCTTTTATTAAGCAAGGATGCCGCTTCACAACCACCTTTGAAAATGGCGAGGATTCCTTAACCTAACCTAAGATATTTCCATTCAAAGATAGAAATCAGAAATATGCTATGTAAGGTTTTGTTAAAAGGCGAATATTGTCCTGAAGATGGCACTTTTTTAGAAACTGCGTAACTGGTCTTATTAAGCAAGGATGCCGCTTCACAACACCTTTAAAATGGCTAGGATTCCTTACCTAACCTAAGATATTTCCATTCAAAGATAGAAAATATAGAAATATGCTATGTAAGGTTTTTTAAAAGGCGAATATTGTCCTGAAGATGGCACTTTTTTAGAAACTGCGTAACTGGTCTTATTAAGCAAGGATGCCGCTTCACAACACCTTTGAAAATGGCAGGATTCCTTAACCTAACCTAAGATATTTCCATTCAAAGATAGAAATATAGAAATATGCTATGTAAGGTTTTGTTAAAGGCGAATATTGTCCTGAAGATGGCACTTTTTTAGAAACTGCGTAACTGGTCTTATTAAGCAAGGATGCCGCTTCACAACACCTTTGAAAATGGCAGGATTCCTTACCTAACCTAAGATATTTCCATTCAAAGATAAAGAAATTAGAAATATGCTATGTAAGGTTTTGTTAAAAGGCGAATATTGTCCTGAAGATGGCACTTTTTTAGAACTGCGTAACTGGTCTTATTAAGCACGGATGCCGCTTCACAACAACCTTTGAAAATGGCGAGTATTTCTAACCTAACCTAAGATATTTCCATTCAAAGATAAGAAATATAGAAATATGCTATGTAAGGTTTTGTTAAAAGGCGAATATTGTCCTGAAGATGGCACTTTTTTAGAACTGCGTAACTGGTCTTATTAAGCAAGGATGCCGCTTCACAACCACCTTTGAAAATGCGAGTATTCTTAACCTAACCTAAGATATTTCCATTCAAAGATGGAGAATTATAGAAATATGCTATGTAAGGTTTTGTTTAAAGGCGAATATTGTCCGGAAGATGGCACTTTTTTGAGAAACTGCGAAACTATTCTTATTAAGCAAGGATGCCGCTTCACAACACCTTTGAAAATGGCAGGATTCCTTACCTAACCTAAGATATTTCCATTCAAAGATAAGAAATTATAGAAATATGCTATGTAAGGTTTTGTTAAAAGGCGAATATTGTCCTGAAGATGGCACTTTTTTGAGAAACTGCGAAACTGGTCTTATTAAGCAAGGATGCCGCTTCACAACCACCTTTGAAAATGGCTAGGATTCCTTACCTAACCTAAGATATTTCCATTCAAAGATGAAGAATTATAGAAATATGCAATGTAAGGTTTTGTTAAAGAGCGAATATTGTCCTGAAGATGGCACTTTTTAGAAACTGCGAAACTGGTCTTATTAAGCAAGGATGCCGCTTCACAACCACCTTTGAAAATGGCAAGATTCCTTACCTAACCTAAGATATTTCCATTCAAAGATAGAGAAATATAAAAATATGCTATGTAAGGTTTTGTTAAAAGGCGAATATTGTCCTGAAGATGGCACTTTTTTAGAAACTGCGTAACTGGTCTTATTAAGCAAGGATGCCGCTTCACAACCATCTTTGAAAATGGCTAGGATTCCTTACCTAACCTAAGATATTTCCATTCAAAGATGAAGAAATATAGAAATATGCTATCTAAGGTTTTGTTAAAAGGCGAATATTGTCCTGATGATGGCACTTTTTTTAGAAACTGCGTAGCTGGTCTTATTAAGCAAGGGTGCCGCTTTACAATCACCTTTGAAAATGACTAGGATTCCTTACCTAACCTAAGATATTTCCATTCAAAGATAAGAAATATAGAAATATGCTATGTAAGGTTATGTTAAAAGGCGAATATTGTCCTGAAGATGGCACTTTTTTTAGAAACTGCGTTACTGGTCTTATTAAGCAAGGGTGCCGCTTCACAATCACCTTTGAAAATGGCTAGGATTGTTTACCTAACCTAAGATATTTCCATTCAAAGATGGAGAATTATAGAAATATGCTATGTAAGGTTTTGTTAAAAGGCGAATATTGTCCTGAAGATGGCACTTTTTTGAGAAACTGCGAAACTGGTCTTATTAAGCAAGGATGCCGCTTCACAACCACTTTTGAAAATGGCGAGAATTCCTCACCTAACCTAAAATATTTCCATTCAAAGATGGAGAATTATAGAAATATGCTATGTAAGGTTTTGTTAAAAGGCGAATATTGTCCTGAAGATGGCACTTTTTAGAAACTGCGTAACTGGTCTTATTAAGCAAGGATGCCGCTTCA